>JZKD02S1172415.1:482027-496898 GCA_000966675.3 Picea glauca
TTTTTAGGTTTAAAATTACAACATTTTTCAAGCATGACCTTAAAAACCCATATTGTTTCTAACAAAACCTTAAAATCGACATTTAAATAAAACATTTGTGCTACTAATAGAAACAAAAAACTTAAAACCAACCACCGAATCGAAAAGTAGTTCTACCAATAACACCTCTTTTTTTTCAAACTTAAATTTGTAACATTTTTTAAACAATGGTATAAAATATCATCATTGGGGTAAACAAAATCATAAAATCAACCCTAAAATTTTCACTCCTTTATGGGTAGTTTGTCACTCCAAGCACAAGACAACACATATTGCATGGAAACATCCTTCTATAATTTAAAGTTCAACATTACTTCCAAATATTTTATAACCATAGAAAGAAGTTATTAGAGAAACAAGATGCCTTGAAGGCTTTAGGAGGCCTCAAAGCTAGAACAACTTCTAATTTAGACAATCTCAAAATCAGAAGCTTTCATGTTTACTAATGCAAGATTTCATTTTTCCAATGAAATTAGATTAGTGCCTTTATATATTGGGTTATGGATTCAAATAAATAATAAACTAGCAATGCTATATCCTTGGGGGTGTAAGCACTTTTACTCCCCAAGGAAATCAAGACAACTAGGAAGTACTAGAGGGTTGTAAGACCTTTTACTTCTCCTTGTAAAACCTTATGCAAAAACTTATTCCAAGACAAAAAAATGGACATGGTGGGGTTGTATGCCCTTATACTCCCCAATAAGTATAAAAAATCAAACTTTTAACCAAGCAATGAAGTAATAATAAGATAGATTCCTTACCTAGTCCAAGCATCAACAAGATAAACCTCCTTTTTACCAAGATTAATCCACCACAAATGCAAGAGAATAACTCCACTAGAGATAGTGCATCACATCATCCACCAATAGCAAAGGCAAACCATAACAAGAGAACAAGAGAGAGAAATTTCCCAAAGAGGGCGCAAATTTCAGCCGGGAGTCTTCTCACAATGGGAGAGTTATGATGAAAATGAAATAGAGATTATCTCTATTTATACAAATCCTATAAAACATAGTTTGTACAAAAAACTTAGGGTAAAACAAAATATAAGGGGTGAACATACCTTACCTTTCCCATTTACAAAAGTAATATTATTTAATTCATAGTTTTCACATAAGAGAAACCCTAGAAATAAGATCTCAACTCTTTGGGAAACGTTTGGCACTTTTGGTCAAGTTGTTGAGTTGGATAAGGGAGCGCTAGGCATCCAAAGACCAATTTTATTCCATCAAAGATTTTTCTTCCATGATCCATGGGCCTCTTCCTCCAAAAAGTTCCAAATTTACATCAAAACATGCATCACCACCACAACCTAGCCCTAGGGTGATGTCAAGCCCTCAAAAGGTGACGTTTTGGCCCTTTCAAGCAAGTTGTTTGGAATGTAGGGGTTTGGTAAGATCATCCAATGTGTCCTATATGAATTCAAAGGAATGTCATCATTATTTGTAGTGTGGACCCTTGGAATCCAACCGGTGGGATTCAATCTCTAAGGAATCCCAAGTTAGGCTTGTTCTTCCAAAACTGTCCACCAACTAGTTCCTGCAAAGACAATGAATATGCCCTACAAGGATATCAAGTCAAATGCATCATGATGAGTAAATAAAATCAATAAAAGATCCATCTAAGAATGTACATCCAAACTACCTCATCAAAATAAACAAATTCTCAAAGACCCTATTCAATTTTCCAAGTTTAGGTATGGGAGGGTAGACAAAGCGACCTATTGGGTGAATTGTTCCTCAAGTTTAGGAGTGTTTCCTAAGGGGACCTCTTTCTAATTCATGTGGATGAGGTGTCATGGATGGGTAGAAGAATTTTTGGCATGGGTTTCATGAAATACAAGGGGTTGTAGAGTCACATGTGTGGGTTCCTTTGTAGAGGGTGTGTTGCACCTTCATTTTCAATGCATCCTTTTTCCAAGCGCATTCATTTCCATTATTAATTAAGGTCCAAACACTGGGTACTCCACAGGGTGAATCGATTAGATTAGGGGGAAGTTCCAAAGTTTCACTTGAAGGGAGAAGTACACATAGTGCCATGGGGGTATAGTCTAGCTTGTAACACACTTTGTGTAAATACATCAATCAAGTGTGACATTTATGTTATGTGTTTTCTTTTGTAGGTATTTAATTTTTTAGGAGAAACATTTCATTTCTCTAAAGACCTCTTTGGGAAAGCATCTAGAAGGGTCATAATCAATATTTTATATTTTTACATCCATCACCCCTTTGGGTCTTCAACCCCTTCTTCCCATGAAATGAGGGACAACCCCTTCTTGGTTCAGTACACCCGAAAATCACAAAAGGTAAGGAGATGAGGGAATGAAGTGTGGAAAATGAAAAGTATGGTCGAGAATGGCACAATGAATCGTCAAGATAACCTCCCAGTAGAAATCTTATCCCTAAGAGTGACCCACTTACTAGAGCACAATAACCACCAAAGTGAAACGGGAAAAGAGCATAATTTCCAAGAAAACACTACATAATCAAAAGCGGTAATAGATGAAACAAACTCAAATTCCTCAAATATTGAAATGACACTCACCATAATACCTAGAATGTATCTCATGGAGAAACACCCAATGTCTTTTGGAATCCATCTGATGTGGTGGATATCGTCATGATGCACTTGGAGTTGTGGTGGCAAGGTGGGTCTCTGTCTATGCAAGTGAACATTGTTGGTCAAGTTGTCTCTTAGTACTCCATGTATGCAACCTGAGGGCCTCAAGACATCATCTCCTTAGTTATCCCTAGGAGTTGGGGATAACATCTGGGTCCTACTTGGGGACATGTATTCATCATAGAGTGCATAAGAACCAAAACATCTCCTGGTGGACCTATGCCTATAATGAAACATAACACTATAAAATCTAGGGTGGTTCTATCCCCTTCATCCATATACATAAAAATTAAAAATGAAAACTAATCGAGAAAATAAAATTTTAGAATTTTTTCAAAAAAATATAAACTAAACATGAAATCAATATGCAAGTAGAGAAAAATGAAATATGAAATGAACTAAAATATCATGACCAATCAATATGCAAATGCAGGAAATCAAAATGACCTACCTACTTACCTGGGGACCATGCCTTGAAGAAGTCAATTTCCCTGAACATAGGGCCGGAGAAGAGACCCATCCACTGGTAATGGCATCCTTTTCTTTTCCAAAGCTGTCAAATAATACTTCTCTTTTTCAGAATTCTTCTTGATGATGTAAGGGCCAAGTGAAGCGTTGTTATCCTTCTAGTCATATTTAGGCTTTCCCTTCTTCATGTCCCACATGAATGCAAGACTTCCTTGACTGTAGTTGATGTAAGGTATATTATCAATATAAGGATATGAAGGCGTTCTTGTGTTGATTGCATTTCTAATGGATTCTTCACATTCTTTGTCCTTATTATCTTCTTTCTTCAATATTTGGATGGACCCTGGCTCTTTCCCTTGGAAATTTGCAAGCATTTCTTTGTACTCATCTATCCTAGGGATCAACACGTCTATGTATTCCTCCTACATGAAAGGTAAATATCATGGATCATACTATAAATATGTTCAACCTGCACATAATATATCTAGCTAAACAATAATACACACATTTGCAGAGAGTATTGGAGAAATAAGAAGAAGGAGAGAAAGAATGAAAAAATTCTCATTAACCATTATGAATAATGAATAATTCAGACATGATACACTCTGTATAACTCAAATGAGTGCGCACTAGAGGAGAACCAATGCACCATAGTGGTGGTCTAGAGTGATCTGGACACACACCAATGGTTACGGGAGTGAACTTCCACCTAGTCTAGTCTCTCAGGCAGTTACGGGAGTCAACTACCACCTAGTTGAGTTAACTAGTCAAATAGTCTTTAGTTAACTGATTGAACAGAGAGTAGTGAGGAGTTAACTCAGGGAATCAAGGCTAATGCACCAGTATGGTGATGATACCAAGGAAAGGTTGAATTAGCATGGTGATGATCCCAATGTTGCATGGTGACAAAACCAATGCAACATCTAAACTCAACTCAACTAGTCAAACTGAAGTGTCAACTGAAAGAGAATATTCTCTGGGTGGAATATTCTCCCCTAAAATATAGGAGACTGGATAATGACTAACTATGAATAATAAAAAAGGAAAAACCTTAGGAAAAAGAAATCATAGGTGTGTTTCAAGTAACTTCAACACCCCCCCTGAACATCACTATGGTGAAAATAAACAATGGGTCCCGAAAACGAGGCCATGTTAGGTACCCAAATACAAAAGATACATTGAAATAAAGTGAGGAAAGAGGGAAACCTCATGGGAACCCCCCCCCCCTAAAGGTGAAATGTATATAAAAATAATAACTATAGTTGATAGGCAACTGTGTCCTTCACTCCAAGACGACTTCCCAGAGAATGGAATTTATGCTCAGTGAAGGTCTTGGTGAAGGTGTATGTCGTTTGTTCTGCTGAGGGATAGAACTGTAAGTCGATGATCCCCTTGTGTACTAAGTCCTAGATGTAGTGCATGTTGATATCGATGTGCTTCGTTCGTTGCCTCTGAACTGGATCTCTGTAGAACTTCAGAGTGCTCTGGTTGTCACACAAGATGACAATCGACCGATGAAAGTGAATGCCCAAATCAATGAGAAAATGTTGTAGCCATATAGCTTGAATGGTTATGTTAACTACCCCTCTGTACTCTGCCTCAGCTGAATATAGAGAAATGATAGCTTGCTTCTTGCTCAACCAACAGATAGGCCCATAACCAAGACCGAGTGAGTAGCAAGATGTGGACTTGTGATCAATGCTATCACCAGCCTAGTCAGAATCAGTAAACCCAATGATATCTAATGTAGAGTCTGTTGCATAATGAATCCCAAAGGTGATGGAACCCTTTACATATCAAAGGATACACTTTGCATCTTTCCAATGTAGCTCATGCGGCTCCTGCATGAACCTGGAAACTGCACCAACTGCATATGAGAGGTCTTGTCTGGAGTGTGTAATGTACAACAAGCTCCTCACTAGCTATATGTACAGTGTGTTGTCAACCAGTGGAGTTTCCCCACCATCCTCAAGTTTGACTCCTAATAGGAAAGGAGTTGGAGCAGACTTGCAGTCTGTCATGTGAAATCTCTCAAGGAGATCTCGTGCATACTTGTCCTGAGATAGTTTGATGCCTGATGCATCTTGATTGATATCGAGTCCAAGGAACAAGTGTAGCATACCCATTTCCATCATCAAAAACCTGTCATGTGGAATCCTCTTGATTGAAACAATCATTGAAGTCGAGCACTAAGTGATCAACAAATAATCGACATACAAAACTAAAAGTAGAAGTGAATTAGTCATCCTTAGCATATAGACATTCGGGTCTGATTTACAACGTACAAATTTCTCTGACGGCAAGTAGGAATCCATCTTGGAATACCATGCCCTCAGATCCCGCTTTAGGCAATAAAGGGACTTCTTCAGTCAACATACCAAATATGAGTCCTGCATAAATCCTTGGGGTTGCTCCATGTAGATCTCCTCAGAGAGATCACCATGAAGAAATGCATTCTTCACGTCCATATCATGGACTTCCTATTCCTTGGCTACTGCAATGGAAAGTTCCAGTCATATGGAGTCCATCTTCGCTACTGGAGTGAAGGTCTCATCATAGTCAATACCATGAACCTGTTGAAAGGGTTTGGTGACAAGCCTAGCTTTGTATTTGTTGATATGTCCATCCGCTATGCTCTTGGTCCTGTAGACCCATTTTCATATGACAAGTTTCCTCCCAGAAGGAAGGGGAAACAAATCCCAAGTTTGGTTCTTGAGGAGGGAGTTCTACTCCTCTTGCATGGCGGGTTCCCAAAAGGGATTTCCAACAACCTCGCCATAAGACTGTGGATCTAAAGATTGAACCAAGAAGAGATGCATGGAGGGAAATGGTTTAGTGGCAATGAGGGCAACAAGAGGCTCCTCGAAATCATATTGAGTCCTCCTAGTATCAACTGGATCACCAACGAGATACCCTACAGCCTGAAGAGTAGTCTATGCCCACTTGGGCCTCTACTCTGGCTCTGCAACTACATTTGGATTCTTTGGCTCTGCAACTACATATGGATTCTCTGAATCTAAATCCAACTGTACTGACTCTGAATATGAATCATCTGAGTCCTGTAAATCAAAACTCTCGTCTGAAGAAGAGTTGACATGTGCATGCTCATCATATCAGATAGGTGGAAGAACGAAGGTGTCTGCATGCGGCTGCTGAGGTTCATGCGAGACACTTTCCTCAAATTGGACACTTTGCTCAATGATGAGCCGGTCTGAGGAAAGATCAATAAGCCTATATCCCTTCACACCATCAGGGTAGCCAACAAAAATACACTCACTTCTCTGTGGATCAAGTGCCTTCCTCTTTTTAGAGGGAATCTGAGCCCATGCACATGAACCAAAAATGCGAAAGTGGGTCACTTCCAGTTTGAGGCTGCTCCAAGCCTCATAGGGGGTCTTATCATTGACAGATCTATGGGGAGATCTATTTTGGATGTATGTTGCACAATTAAGTGCTTTGGCCCATAGTCTCTATGGTAGTGAATTTGCATCCAACATGCAAGATGCCATCTCCTTTAGAGATCTATTTTTCCACTCAACAACTCTGTTTTGTTGCGGAGTATAGGGAACTCTATGCCGCAACTGAATCCCTGCCTCATGGAAAATATTATGGATATCATGATTTACATACTCTCCCCCATTATCAGTTTGGAGTAATTTGATCTTCTTTCCATACTGTGTGTCAACCAAGGCTTTGAAATCTTTAAGGTGTTGAAAGCCCTCATATTTTTTCCTAAGAAAGTAGATCCAAGTAAAACGTGAGAAATCATCAACAAAAATGAGAACAAACCTCACTTTTCTGATGGATGGATACGGAAAGGGACCCATAAGGTCACTGCGAATTATATCTAAAGGTGCGGAATCTCATTGAGACTTTCCTTTATCGAATTTCTCTTGAGGGTGTTTCCCGAGAACACATCCCTCACACACTCCCTTGGAGAAATGGATGTCTAGTAGACCATCAACCAATATTTTCTTTCTAAGTTGTTGCATGTGTTTGAAATTCAAATGTCCAAGCCTTTCATGCCATATCCTACTACTTTCAATAATATGAGTAAGCAGTAAAGCCGAATCAGGTTCAATGAATTCAGAAAATGTATACAATCTAGACTGATGATTTACCTCACCGGTAGAAACCCCGGAGTTGGTTTGCATGTCGTAGATGTCCATGAAATTGGGTGTGAATATGAATTTTTTTCCGGTGCCAGAATTCGTCATCTGATACATGGAGAGAAGGTTGACAAAGAGTTTGGGAATGTCCAACACATTCTCGAAGCTTCCATTGGTGAGTTCAATCCTTCCTTTGTCGATGACTTCGACAAAAGAGTTGTCCCCCATCAGAATAGGAGGACCTTTTCATGCATCCAAAGAACAATATACTTCTTTTGAGAAAACCATGTGATGTGATGCTCCTGAATCTACGATCCAAGCATCAAGAGAGGAGTTGATGGAAATCAAGGCATGGCTAGAATTACCTTTCTTGGAATTCCAATATTCTGGCTTCTTCTTCTTGGCACCCTCGGGGATGTAATCTCTAAGGTTATTTTTATGAAGTATTTAAGACATCAGATCTATTTTATTTTTCATGCATGTGGATTCAGAATGGAATCCTTTGTGATAGTACGTGTATTTCTCCCCTTTTCTTCCCTTTTCCCCTTTAGATTTGGAGGCATTGGTGAAGGGTTTTGTGTACCCTTCCTTCTTCATATGTTCATGATATTTCCATTTATATTTATATTTATATTTCTGATATTTGTGTCTGCCATCATGCATAGTGAGTGCATGCACCCTTGGACCTTTGATTGTGCCCATGTTGATGAGCTTGGTTTGCTCTTGTGTCAGGGATTCGATAAAGTCCTCAAGAGAAGGCATCTTCCAGGTGGCTCCAGAGGTGAATCTGATAGTATGGAATGTGGATACGAATACATATAATTCAATAAAAAGCTTGGAGAGAATGGTGATAACCATTTGTTTCTCCCCCTTCAATTTATCAACCTTGCAAGCTTTGAGTTGCGACAGTAAATCCTTGAATTTTGTAAAGAAATCTTGGATATTGTCGAATCTTTTTGGATTCTGTTAACTCCCAAAATGAAACCGTTCTTTCGGTTGAATTTTGTAGTGGATATCATGGATATTGGTAGCGTCCTCAAGTTACTTTTGAGTTTTTATAGCTGAGAAAAATTTTAGATTTTGGTTTGACTTAGAAATAATTTGGATTGTAAAGTCTTCTTTTTCAAAATTGTCATTTTTTACTTTCCACAGCTAACGTGTTTTCAAAGATTCATTGTGCGCTATGGAAAGTGCCCACTTTCAACAGCTAAGGAGCTCTTTTCATCAGTTGACGCACTGTTGAAAGTGACAAATCTTAAAAGGTTTGACAATCAGTCGCGAGTGGTGCGCTGTGGAAAGTACACGCTTTCCACAGCTAAGAAGCGGTTTCAATTGATATGTCGCGCTGTTGAAAGTAATTACTTTCCGCAGATAAGGAGTATCTTCTACAAAGCGGTGCGCTGTGGAAAGTACATACTTTTTGCAGCTAACAGGGGCTTACAAAGCAGTGCGCTGTGGAAAGTACATACTTTCCGCAGCTAACAGGGGCTTACAAAGAGGTGCGCTAAGGAAAGTCAAGATTATCAACAGCTAACAGAGGCTGTACTCCTGGGTTGGAAACATCAAATCAAATCTTTGATTCCACATCATACATTTTTCACAAAAGACCGTTTAGAGTTTTGAATTGCAAATGGAAAGGATGATACTTAAACTTGCAGGGAACTTTTCAATCCCTTCCCAAGATCCAAATGAAAATCTGAAAGCACCGTTGCAAATTTCAGGATTTGTAGATGTCGATCGACTATTTAAACATGCAAAACAGACTCTCCATGACTGAGAAATTCGATTTTGAAAAAATCTGCACTTTCACCAGCGCAAAAGGCAGAATTTTGACTAGTTAGCTGTGGAAAGTGGCTACTTTCAACAGCGCAGGAGCTGATTTTTTAGGTAAGTGCGCTGTTGAAAGCTGTCAAGGCCAGAATAACCAAATTTTCGCCCAGATCAAGAATTTTTGGGTTTAAATGGTTTGAATCCTTCTTCAATAAGCTGGTTATGAATTATCAAATCAAAATCTAAAGGCCATTCTTGGAGAAGAAAGTCAAAAGGGCATTTTTTGACTAGATTTAGTGATTTTCAAGGGCAAAATGATAGGAATTTTTGGCACGCATCATCAAATTCGAATTCCACTTTCAAAGGAGCAGATCAAGAGCCTTGGAAGGCTAGGCTACACTTCATCAACTTTCAACCAATGTTTGAAGACTAAAAGATGGAGGTTGACCTCATCTTGAGGATCTCTCCTTATCTTTTGTGAATTAGTTTTGACTTTCTATTTTTAGAATATCAGATCCATTGTTTTAGGATCTGAAATAGATTGTAAGAGGCTATAAAGCCAAATACATTTGGAGTTCTAAATGGGGGGGGGGGGGGCGATTTTGGATAGAGTAATTGGCTATTGTACTCAGACCTTTTTATGTTAATACAGATCACAGGTTCCTTTCAATTTTGATTGTCATATTTCCATATTTTCTTCTGCATTATTATCTGTGTTGTCAAGATTTGAATGGTTGTCATCCCATTGTTTATCTCATAGCCTGATAATAAGTCTCTTGATTGTTTCTCAGACCCTACATTGTACTGGTTTAGATACAATCTTTTCTCCACTCACTTTAAAAGTTATCTGCTGATTAATCAATCTTTGAGAGCACTGTCTATTTGTTTATCATTTTCACGTTTGAATGCCATAAGCTATATTGAGTTGTCCCATTGATCCACCTTTATAAAATACAAAAATATTCATTTCTTAAGTTACCAAGCACCTTTGGTCTGCAACTACAAAGGGTTTCTTGGAGTGATAACAAATTGGCGCCGTTGCCGGGGAGAGGAGATCGAAGCTCAGCTTCCCTGGGAGACGACATAGATCCAGCTTTGATGATAGACAAATCCTGGACATGATTTGGTTGTAATCATCTATCTGGCGACTCCATGAAGGACGAACTCAGTGGTGACTCCATTGTTCAGAATCTGCTGGTGACTCCACTGGTATGACATGAACAGAACCTTAGCCAAGAGGTATGCGTTCTGTGATTTTTCAAGCATTGTTGGTTTTCCTAATCAAGTACCTGCTAGAGATGAATGGGAGAACAGTCTTCCTAGATTTCGAGGAGAAGAGTGGGAAGTGCTAGCTGAACATTTGCCAGACTTTCATGACTACATGCATCGGTTGCAGGTAGTGCATGAGGATGTTCAGATCCGGCTCTTTTGTTTTTCATTAGAAGGGATTGCTCGTGATTGGTATCAGTCTTTGCCTAATACAAGTGTCAGTTCTTTAGCATATTTTCATGCCGCTTTTCATGTGTTTTGTAAGGATCATTTTCCAGCTGATCTTCTCTATCCTCAGTGTTGTCATGAATTTCATTCATCAACTAAGGATTCAGATGTTCATGAAGAGTATGYTGYTGAAGARAATATTCTACWTTATGATCAAGAAATTGYTGATTCACATCATGATAGCCATGAGGATGTTATTAACATTGTATCAAATTCATTTATTAAARATGACTRTCATGATGATCAGATTGTTTCTTTTGAAATCYTTAAAGATGATGATMAKATTACTCCTTCTGAAAACTTTGAACATGTTGAACATATTGGCATATTAGTAGAAGATAGTTTCAGATCTGCAGAGGATGAAGAGGATAGCCTACAATTTCCAGATTTGCATAGACTGTCTAATCTTCAGTTAGAACACGTGAATCATGATCCCGAATGTGTTGATGTTGTAGCAGCATATGCTATGAGAAACCTTCAGTTTTCAGATGTGAAGACACAGGGGAATAGCATCAAATATGGAGAAGAAGATGAGGAGCTGAAAAGTCCAGATCAGAAATCCATCCTACATGTTTCTCCGACAAGGATTGAGCAGCCTACATTCAACATTGAGACCAGTGAAGGTAGCCAGCAGCAATTTGTTTCTCAGTTCGACCAACAACGAGGAGAGGTATTTCATCATGTTTTTCATGATCCTATTGCTGATTTTCTGGAATCCATGAACAATATGAATGTTATAATATTCTTTATAGATGGAAGTTGGTCTGATCATCTGTTCAAACCTCTTTTCTACATGTTATGGTTTCCATTGTTGTTTGAGTCAAGATCAAAGATGCCTGTAAATCACAATCTGACATGGTTGCATTGGAAGTATGTTGTTACTTGATCAATATACATCTATTGGTTAGATGTAGGAATAGATAGAAAAATAAGCTCTTCTTATGAGCACATAGATCACTTTTAGTTATTGTTGAATAAACAGAGGAGGTTGCATAAAAGCTACAGGTTTGTAGAGGTAGGAGCTATTCTACAGTTAGTGAAATTGTTATCATCAACTGATATGAAAACCCACGAGCATGATGGCTCTTCTAAATTTATCGATTCACAGTAGCAATAAGGGATTTATTGTTCCAGCAAGCGTTATCAATCATATAATAGATGTCCTAAAGCATGAAAGCAAAAGAAAATGCTACTACAACCCTTTTCAGCTTGTATGTTGTGGACGAAAACAAAGAAATCATTGGTGTTTCAGGAGCCATCTCTCCTTTAGTCAATCTTCTTCATGATGGAATTGTAAGAGGGAAAAAAGATGCTGCTACTGCAATTTTTAATTTATCAATTTATCAAGGAAACAAATTTAGGGCTAAAGTTGTTCTTCCTCTAATAGCATTGCTTGTTGACCAAAGCATTGGAATGGTTGATGAGGTTCTTGCTATTTTTGCTATACTTGCTACTCATCAAGAAGGCTGGGTGGTCATTGGACAACAATCTACTATTGATATCCTCGTGGAATTAATCCACTCAGGTTTAGATCGTAACAAGGAGAATGTTGCTGCTGTATTGCTAGTTTTTGGTTATTAATGATTCATCTCATTGGTTGGCAGCAATGCAGATTAGTGTATATGAATACTTGATTGAAATTGTTCAGAATGGCACAAATAGGGCCAGATGTAAGGCAAGTGTGAGAGCTAGACAAGAAAATATTTCCTTATGGACCAGGACCGCCACCCATGAAGCTGCTTAATTTCATTCCTTGGCTCGCACCAGTAACACGCTTAACGTTTCTTCGGCTTCAGTTTTCGTTCAATATCAGATTTGAGGGTATGACAGACATAGAGCATATCACCACTGCAATTGAATCCACTGTTTCAAAGAAAGAGCAACTGCAGAAGGCCATTGATGAGCTTGATGCACACATAGATGGTATACAAAATTGCACCATACAGTGGAAGGACCTGGAACATCATTTTTATTATATTCACGATGCTTTGAATAAGAGGGTTAATGAATTAATTGAAAAAGAAAAATCATTTGAAGCGAAGGCCTTGGAAACTCGAGAAATGCTTGAGAAGCGAGATGAAGCTGTTGCAGTTAAGGAGCAGGCTTCCTTGGCCCATGTACAGGAGCAGAAAGATGCTGCTCTTGATGTCATTATTGAGGCTCCCTCAAAATAGATTGAAGTGTCCGTAGATGCTTCTGCAAAAAATTCTAGAGATGCCGAAAATAAGGTAAATGATCCCTCTATTACAGACATAGAATCCATTATTCCTACCTTTGACAAAGAGGAAAAATCTCCTACTAAATCTGGGGCTCCTAAAGCTGGGGCAACTTCTGGATGAAAATTGTATACACAGTGGTCGTGGTCATGCTCCTTCGTTGCACCAGGGGGATCTTACACCTGACATCACCGTCTAGTTGTGCAGGCTCGTGTCAGAAGCAATGAAAAACAACAGACCAGTGGCAGCAAACGGTGGGATGACGTGGTTCCGCATCTGTTGGCCATTCGGCGTGCGAAGATTGTGAGGATCGTCATGTATGCTCCGGATTTGATTGGATTTGTAGAGAGTCCGAGAGCAGTTGTTTATCCCGTGATTCTCTCCCACAGGTGCGCAACTGAAGTTCCAGTTTCGTTTAAAAGTAGCGACAGATATCAAAATCCCAGAGCGAACCTATCATACACCTGTGTGTTTCCAGTATTGAATGGTTCAAAGATTTGCTCGAGCATTCATCGCCTCAAAATCTGTTAACAGTCACAATTGATTGTTGAGTTATAGCATTATATACTGCGTGAAGGTGCTGTGACAATTGTTCTTGAAGCGTTGGCAGCAATTGGTTTGTTTGAGTCAATGGAAAGCATTTTAGAAAGACTAATTTCAAGTTGTTGGAACTTGTGGGGCTGGAAATGGACCTTCCTGTTATCATGGTGAAAAAAGTGTTGTAATTCATGGGGCTTGTGACTACCTGCGGAAGCCTGTTAGACTTGAATAGCTAAAGAATATTTGGCAGCGTGTTGTCAGGAAAAAGAGGACAGAGAGCAAGGATCATGACAATTTGGACCATGGAGATGCAAATGACAAGTTTAATCATGGAGCAGAGGATGGAGAACATAGGTCTAGTGCCAATGATGGAACTAATAGTAGTTGGAAGCTTAACAGAAAGAGGAAATGATTACAGTGAAATATCATTAGCATATCGACCATCTCATGCGGATGTCACATATGACTTCAAATATGGTGTTCGTTCAGTTTAGGGAGGTGGCAGATCTTCAGCACGGGAAACAATTGGAAGAGTGGCAACCGGGGCTGTGGCAAAGAAGATATTGAGCTACAAGCTGGGACTGAGGTTCTAGCATACGTTTCACAGGTTCATAAAGAGGTTCTCCCATATGGCATTGTTGACCATGACACATTGAATCAGGATGAGGTAGAAAGCAATATTGTTAGGTTCCCAGATCTTGTTTATGCCGAGAAGATGATAGCTACTATAGATGATGTTCGAACAAAAGGTGATTTGGTGGGTGGGGTTGTTACCTGCATTGTAAGGAATGTACCAAGGGGACTTGGTGCACCAGTATTTGACAAGATTGAAGCAGAGCTGGCAAAGGCTTTAATGTCCTTGCCTGCTACCAAAGGATTTGAAATTGGCAGTGGGTTTGCAGGAACTCTAATTACTGGCAGTGAGCACATAATGATCAATAGTCATCCAGACACTGATGATGTAGCAGCTTATGAAAATCATGATGAAGAAGCTGTAGCGATGATTGAAGAATCCCCTACTACTTTTGCTATGCTTTCAAGTCCTGCTGCTGATGAATGTGGTCATGGTTCTTCTTCTTGGAGCATGGATTGCTCTACGATAGTGAAAGTTAGAACAATACATATAAGCTCTGCTATTTTAGCAGCAAAGAGTCCTTTCTTTTACAAACTTTTTTCAAATTGACATTAAGGATCCTCAACGTTTCAAACAGAGTTAATGTACCGAAATGTTCTCATGAATCTACGCAATGAAAATCTCTTCTTCATCCAGGTGACAGAAGACGAGCAAGACACCGTTTCAAAGGGAATTTTCACCAGAGTAGTGATATAATTCAACCAGGAGGAGTCAACATTCAATTTCAATCACATGATTTCAGCAATAAGTTCCTAAATTTTCTGCTACAGGTTAGTCGTGTCACATTTTGCTGAGTTTCTTTCTTTGTAAGCGAGAGATTACCCAGATTCTCGATTTGTTAAAAACCTCCTTCCATTTCAAATATCAGCCATTTTCTTAAAGAAAGAAGTCTGTTCAATAATTCCTGATTGATAGCTTAAGAAGTCTGCCTGTCATCTTCTGAAAGTCGAGTCACTGTTCTTGTTTAAGTTTCTGTTCC
>JZKD02S1172415.1:532235-543176 GCA_000966675.3 Picea glauca
AACTCTTATACTATTGTGCATTTCTCATTGGATATAATTGAATGGTTTAAGTATAAGTTGAAAAAGGTTTTAAATTGTACTTGATACTGATTCACCCCCCTCTCAGTATCAACACCTTTTTCGCAGAAAACCGATCCGTCTTTCATGGAAGACAGTTCCATATTTGGTGGGATTAGTGGCTATTTTTGGCCAAGGCGGTTAAAACTGACTCTCAAAAATTGTTGGGGGATCTCCCTTATTTATTCAGAGGTGATTTTTAATGTAAGGGTTGATCAGTCGAGGACCATGGATTAAAATTTTTGTAAAACAACTCGCTGAGCTTTCGGTGTTTTTTCATCAATTCAATGAGACAGTACTATGATGCAGGATTCTTGTGACTATTTCGACTGGTGATGTGCATCCCTCTGTGTTAATTTGTTTCTCTATTATCATAATTAATGTCTTCCTCTGAATTATTCCAAGAATATTAAGAAGACAATTGGTTTTAATGCACCCTCTTTCTCTGGCTTGGTATAGTTTTTTGTGTTTTCCACTGAAAATTAAACTCAGAATTCTTAGTTGCTCTGTGTTTAATTGGATTTATTGACCTGTTTTCGTCTCACCTATTTCATTTAAATTAAAGGATCCAGTGAGTTGTTTTCCTTGCCCTGCAAATATTACCCTGTTGACATGGATTTTTGATCATTTTTTTCAGTGACTCCATAGCCCATGGTTTCTCTTCTCTGCCTATACCCAATTTCATAAATAACCCATGTTCTGCATAGCTAGCCTAATATTCTCTTCAAACAAAGCTATATCAGACATAGAGATCCCTCTCTGAGTCTTGGAGGGCTAGATCCAAGACTCAAAGTGGTTTTGATGTTGCCTCTGTGACTACCATCATAGCCTTGGGAAAATTACAGAGTGCTAACAAGAGCCATGGACGAAGAAGGACAACCTGAGGGACTATGTGGTAGGGAAGGGAGAGGGTCCATTCTCTTGGGTTGTGTAGGCGGGGTAGAAGAGAGTTGATGTACTTGGATTGTTGTGGGAACTGGGAAGCCTATGAGAGCTTGAGTGCTTACTAGTTTGGGAAGCTAAGTAACACTCTGGAACCATCCTTGTGGATTCATATCCCTGGATCAGGGGTGGAATTATTGTTGATACTTGGAACAACAATGTCTATGATTGGGTGGAGCGTCCTTGGTCTGTAGCCAGTTAGTGTGTTCTTTTATAAAAGATAAGTTCTCTCTGATATGGTATTATTTACCTATGTATGATTTATTTCGTTGTGTATTTATTCATCATTGAATTCAATATTTAGAGTATGCATGCTTGTTGGTTATTGTTGTGCATGTCATATGGTTCATTTATTTTATGTTTAGCATGAATCCTGATAAATGCATGTGAATATTTTCATGCATCCATGTTAATTAAATTTAGATCATGGGTCAAATTAGTCCAGAGTAGGGACTGGAAGTTGGTGTTCCCGGCCTGTGGGTGGTTGGGTACATTATAGGTTAGGTCATATTCAAGTCAATTTGTTCTATCACCTTCAAAGACATGGTATTTTTTGAGGCCCTGGAATACAACATTCAATTGTTTAGGTAGAGGCCATTCATGCCCAAGGAAATATATAAAGGAGGGTTGTTTACCCTTTGTTGATCAAGATACATTGTGTTCAAAATGATTGGAGGGTCTTCCTTCTCATTTGGTACCTGTAATAGCTTGAATATTTCCCTCCTCATAGAAGGAAATTCACACATTTCTATTACAGGAATCGTCGTATTCAACTTCCCAAACATGGATACAATGTTTATGTTCAACTAAATCTCATCTTCTATTGGAGTCAGATTTGGAATAAACTTGTGTGTTGGAGGTGGAAGTGGTGGGAACACCTTCTCTATAGATGGAGGAGGAGAGATAGGTTGTGACGGAGAGGATGAAGCTTTATTTATTCCACTTTATGTCAAATATTCCCTCTTCCTTAGTTCCTTTATCTGATTGTCTGTCAAATGATTTAATACCCGGAGTCTCCCCTCTCTTTCCCCCTATCTTCTCACCTCATTAATTTGTTCCTGCGTGACCTCTTCCTCTTGGAAGTTATAGATCATATCCATGAAGTTAATAATATCGGGAGAATATTTGTATTTTCGAGGACACTCATCCTCTTGGTGAGGTTCTTAGCATGTATAACACCATGATGTCTGCTCTTTGTTAACCATTCCAACTAGGTTCAAAGTATCAGGCGCCTTTGCCTCTTGTTGAGGCCTTTGTTTTCAATCTATGGAATCTCTATGTTGTGTAGAAAACTGAGGTCTGGAGTTATATTGATTCCTTTCCATAATGGTTAATCTTCCCATGATCTAATTATGAGCTTAGATGAATTAAGTACTCATTTGATATATCTTCTGAGTCAAGAGCACTACTACTCGATCAAGAGCACTGCTACTGGAAGCCTTAGTCTTTGTCTCTTCCTTGGTATGAGGATATTGAAAAGGAATAACCTTTGAGTGAAGGAGGTTCTCTTCAATCTTTGCATTGTACTCTTTGTCTTGTGTCAAGGTGGTGGGCTTCTTGTCCTTCATGATGAAATGAAATTTCCCATAAAATGCATTTATCTAAAGGAGATGAACAATTGCAACTGTAGGACGCAGAGTTGTCGAGACTTGACTACACAATTTGTCAAACCTATTTTCAAATTCACTCAATGTCTCATTCTCATTCTTCTTTATCTGACTGAACTGAGCTATGATCATCCCACTATCTTTCTTTATTGTCCATATATTCTTGAATAACCTGCAAAAGTCTTCATAATATGCTATGTGATTGTTAGGTAAGCCTATGAACCATCTTTGAGAATCTTCAGTCAATGATGAGGCAAGTGGCTTCATTTCCACATCCTCATGTTCCACTTCTGCATTTTCCATATCTTGGACCATGGCATAGAGATGATCATCAACAATGACTACATTATTTCCTGGAAACTTTGGAAACCATTTATGAGACTATTATGGCATTGTGTTGGGATATCTGGGTATGGTGGCCATATTCAAGGGTTTATAAAGGTCCTTTTCGAAAGGATAATCCATTGAAGTAAGGGGAAGAGAACCTTAAAAAAAGATTTTGAAAACAAGAGACTTGAGAGGAGGCCTTATTCGGTAAACCTTAGTAGGTTTGAATCTCCTTGGGGGAAAAGTATTAAGGGAAGATGGATTTTGGGAAGGTGTAATCACCATATGAGCTTCAAGGAGGGCTCACCAAAGGTGGAAGAAGAATTTCCTTCAAGTGGAGTCGCCAGACAAGATGGGGAAAGGCTTTGGGATAGCTTGCCAAAGTGTTGTTAGGGTCAAAAGAGGATTCAAAATCATCCTCGACAATGGTGCCAAAATGTTATAACACAAGTTGTAGGATGGGAAAATCCTGACCCAAATCAAAATATGGCAACAACTAAGAGAACATATACCCACTATCACCTTAGATAGGTATTCCCGTCACTTTAGAGGTGAAGTGGTCACCTCAAGGAGGGAATCTCAAGTGACCCTAAGGGGAAATGAAGAGAAAAGTGAGAGTATGGAAGTGAGGCCCCTATATGCCAATGATGGAAGGTAATATAAGGGATTGATCGAGTCTCTTGGATGAAGGAATATGTGCCACATTGTAGGAGACCTCCGAATAATAATTGTACCTTCCTGAGACACAAGAAAAACCAAGATACAAGCCCAATAATATTATTGGAAAAGAAAGAAAATATTGATGTCTTTGTTAGAATAAATATACAAAGATAAAAATAAGAAAATAAATGTCAACAATATCTACTAAATAAATTCCAAAAATCAAGATAATAATACAAGAGTTAAGCTAGGTATAACTAGTACAACTCAAGATTGAAAGAGAAAGACTTTAGCATAAAAGTAAGGTTTTTATAAACAAGTGTTGCGGATATATTTTATCAGCTTTATGTCTGTAGAAAATAATTTGTTACAACATAAAAATCAGCCACCAAAAATTGCAAGTAATCCACCCAAAAAGTGTGTCGGGACTAGTAGATTGTAGGGGAAAAATATTGGCAACTTCTGACGGTTGAATTGTGCGTTATTTAAGAAAATGTTTAGGGTTTGTTGCAGCCCTACTAGATGTATCTTTATTTTTATAACATAAGAAAGAATTTATTATAGGATCAAGACGCCTTGAGGGCTTTAGGAGGCCTCAAGCAACTAGAACAACTTCCAATTTAGACAATCTCAAAATCCCGAGTTTTCACGTTTATCAATGCAATATATTATTTCTCCAATAAAATTATATTAGTGACTTTATATATTGGTTCATGGAGTCAAATAAAGAATAAACTAACAATTATATATCCTTGGGGGTGTAATCCGTTTTACTCCCCAAGGAAAGAAAGGATAACTAGGAAGTACCAGGAGGGTGTAAGCCCTTGTACTTATCCTAGTAAAGCCTTATGCAACAAATTATTCCAAGAAAAAAATTATGGACATGGTGGGGTTTTATGCCCTTATACTCCCCAGGAATTCTAGAAAATCAAACATGTAACCAAACAACGAAGAAATAATGAGATATATTCCTTACCTAGTCCAAGCATCAACAAGATAAACCTCCTTTTTACCAAGATTAATCCACCACAAATGCAAGATAATAGCTCCACTAGAGATAGTGCATCACTTCATCCACCAATAGAAAAGACAAACCATAACAAGAGAACAAGAGAGATATATTTCCCAAAGAGGGACAAAATTTCAGCTAGGAGTCTTCTCACAATGGGAGAGTTATGACGAAAATGAAATAGAGATGATATCTAATTATACAAATCCTCTAAAACATAGTTTGTACACAAAACTTAGGGTAAAACACAAGATAAGGGGTCAAGATCCCTTACCTTTCCCATTTAAAAAAGTAATATTATTTAATTCATAGTTTGCACATAAGAGAAACCCTAGAAACAAGATGCCACCTCTTTGGGAAACGTTTGGCACTTTTGGTCAAGTTGTTGAGGTGGATAAGGGAGAACTAGGCCTACAAAGGCCAATTATCTTCAATCAAATATTTTCTTCCACAATACATGGGCCTCTTCCTCCAAAACAGGCCAAATTTCCATCAAATCATGCATCACCACCACAACCTAGCCCTAGGGTGACGTCAAGCCCTCAAAAGGTGACATTTTGGTGCTTACAAGAAAGTTGTTTGGCATGTAGGGGATTCGTAATATCCTCCAAGGTGTTCTCTAGGTCCCAAAAGGAATGTCATCATCATCCATATTATGGGCCCTTGGCACCCAACCTATGGGCTTCAAGCCCCAAGGAAGCCCAAGCTAGGCTTGTTCTTCCAAAACTGTCCACCAACTTGGTCCTGCAAAGACAATGAATACGCCCTCCAAGGATCTCAAGTTAAATGCATCATTATGAGTATACCAAATAAATAAAAGAGACATATAAGCATGTACATCTGAACTACCTCATCAAAATAAACAAATTCTCAAAGACCCTATGCAATTTTCCATGTTTATGTATGGGAGGGTTGACAAAGCAACCTATTGGGTGAATTGTTCCTCGAGTTTAAGAGTGTTTTCCAAGGAGACCTCTTTATAAGTCATGTGAATAAGGTGTCATGGATGGGGGGAATACTTTTGGGCATGTTTTTCATGACATACAAGGGGTTGTAGTGTCTCATTTATGGGTGCCTTTGTAGAGGGTGTGTTTCACCTTTGTTTTTAATGCATCCTTTTCCCAAGCCCCTTCATTGCCATTAATCAATTAAGGTCCAAATATTGGGTACTCCCTAGGGTGAATATATTATATTGGGGGGAAGTACCTGTGTGTTAATTCAAGGGAGAAGTACACATAGTTCCATGGGGGTATATTCTAGCTTGTAATGCACTTTGTGTAAATCCCTCAATCAAGTGGGACATTTATGTTATGTGTTTGATTTTGCAGGCCTTTGATTTTTTAGGAGAAGCATTTCATTTCTCTCAATACCTCTTTGGGAGAGCATCTGTAAGGTTCATAATCAAGATTTTATATTTTTCCATCCATCTCCCCTCTTGTCCTTCAACCCCTTCTTTCAATGAAATGAGGGACAACCCCTTCTTGGGTCAGTACACCCAAAAATATCAAAAGGTAAGGATATGAGGGGATGAAGTGTGGAAAGTGACAAGTATGGTCAGGAATGGCATGATGAATCATCAAGAGGACCTGCCAGTAGAAATCCTATCCCGAAGGGTGACCCACTTACTAGGGTGCAATGTCAACCACCAAAGTGAAACAAGGCAAAGAGAATAATGTCCAAGCAAATGTTACATAATCAAAAGAAATAATAGATGCAACAAAATAAAATGCCTCAAATATTAAAATGACACTCACCATAATACCTATCTTGTACCTCATGGAGAAAGACCCAATGTCTTCTATAATCCAACAATGTGGTGGATACTGTCGTGATGCACCTGGAGTTGTGGTGGCAAGGTGGGTCTTTGTCTGTGAAAGTGGACATTGCTTGAAAAGTTATATCTCAGTACTCCATGTATGCAACCTAAGGGCCTCAAGACATCATCTCCTTAGTTATCTATAGGAGTTGGGGATAATAGGTCCACCAATTAATTCATACTATGAATATGGTTCCAAGGAGATAGTATGTTCAGGAGAACTTGGGAGCCAAAACGTAGAGTGGGACCATGTAAGTGAAAAGTTTGTTCAAAGTTTAGTTTCACAGGAGAATATCTTTCCCAAAAGGAGGCACTCTTCTAGATTAAAAAAATTATCTTCCACCGTAAACCAAAGGATGCCACACTGAAGGTGGTATGCTCCTATCATCAATGGAAAAACTGGAAGAGTTAGTCCAATGTTGGAAAGTTGAAGTTGACGATGTTGATGACGATTACCCAAGAATCATACAGATCGAAGAATTTGAGGGAAAACACATAGTGGAAGGAAAGGAGGTGGAAATGGTTGTGCAAAAATATAGTTGTCCAATTAAAACAAAGAAACACAATATCAACACTGAGGAAGAACCTAAAATGGATATCATTGGTGATTATTGGGATAAGGCGACTGCCACTCAAGTGGTAGATTTCCTCAAATAATACAAGGATTTGTTCCCCCGGATCTTCTCATAGATGAAAGGGATCAGAGAGTCCCTAGGGGCTATGAAAATTAATCTCAAGCCAGATGTTAAACCTATCAAGAGGATGCCCTACCAATTAAACACCAAGTATAAAAAAAAGGTGCACAAGGAGTTGGATGAGATGTTGGATGTTGGAATCATTGTTCTCGGGGAGGGGTTTGATTGCATCAGTCCCATGGTGGTGAAACCAAAGAAAAAAAGTGGGATTTGAATATGTGTGGACTTGTGGATCCTTAATTCCACCTATGTAAATGATCCATCCCCTACTCCTTTCACCGATGAGGTTCTGTAGAATGTTGGAGGATGAAAGACCTACTCCTTTATAGATGGATTTGTAGGGTATCATCGGGTCTAGATCGTGGAGGAAGATCAAGCCAAGACCACTTTTGTGATAGAGTGGAGCTCCTTTTATTATACAATGATGCATTTTGGACTGAAGAATGCACCTAAGGTCTTTTCCAAGATCTTGGTCATGAAATTTAAAGAATTTATCTACAAGTTCATTGATTTTTACTTGAACGACTAGATAGTGTTCAGTTTATTAAAAGGGAACATACAAACCCTCCGCTTGATGCTGGATCAATGTCGCCAGCTGCAGAATTCACTAAATTTTAAGAAGTGCATCTTCTGTACACAATTCGGTACTCTATTGGGGCATGTTGTTTGCAAGGAATTGATTATTAGTCGACCAAGACAAAATTAATTCCATACTGGATATGGTGGTCCCTACTTCGGTTTGAACGATACGTGCCACATTGGGTCATATAGGATATTACCGAAAATTCATATAAATCTATGAGAAAATTGTTTCCCCCTTGGAGAAGTTGTTGTGAAAAGATACCAAGTACATCTAGACATAGGAATGCCGGGAATCTCTAGATACCCTAAAGGAGAATCTAGTCACTGCATCGATTCTGGTATTCCTCGACTAGTCCAAGATATTTCATGTTCATTTAGATGTTTCCTCCATTGCGTTGGGAGTAGTTCTTGTGGAGTCGAGTGAAGTGAATTTTGATCATCTGGTTTAATTTTCCATTCGCAAATTGTCCTATGTTGAGAAGAATTATACAACAATTGAGTGAGAGGGCCTCACCATGGTACATGATTTCAATAAATTTTGGAAATATTTACTGGGAACCCCTTTTAAATTATTTACTAGCCATTTAACGCTTAAGTATTTTATCAACAAGCTAGTGTTGGGGGGGAGATATGTCGTTGGTTGATTCTCTTCCAAGAATTCAAGTTTGACGTAGTTGTCAAACTAGAGAAGTATAATGTTAGAACGAATCATTTGTTAAGGATTGAATATGGAGGAGCTAGTAGGAGCCTCGATGATGAATTCCCCAATGTGAAACTGTTTCAAATAGAAGTGGTTCCTAATTAACTAGTTGATATTTCCAAATTTCTCACTTCTGGATAGGCCCTCACAAGGCACACTCAGGCCCAACATCACCAACTAGTGACCCATAGTGTTGACTATCATATAATCACTGGACAATTATACAAATTGGGTTTCGATAGTATTCTTCACTGATGTCTCTTAGAGCATGAATGGGACCCCATTTTATATGAGGCACATGAGGGTCTCGTAAGAGGTCAAAATGTCGGAAAAGCTACTGCACTATAGGTCCTGCGCACATGCATTGGTTGCCCTAGATTTTCACTGATGCCAAGGAGTATTGTAAACGATGCAACACTTGTTAATGGATCGGTAAGCCTTGCAGAAGAGATGATATACCCTTGTTTCATGTTATAACATTAGAACCATTTGAGAAGTGGGCCATTGATTTTATTGTCCCTATCAGTCCTTTTGAGCGATAGACAAGTGCACACTATATTTTCACTACAATTGGGTACTTTACTAGATGGGTTGAAGCCACACTTGTTAAAGATTGTACTACAGAAATGATGACACAATTCATCTTTGAGAATGTGATTACCCAGTTTAGCTGCCTGAAGGTGTTGATGAGCGATCAAGGCTCACACTTTCTGAACGAGACCATTCAGGAACTATCTTTATATTTCATGATCCACCACCAGAAGAGCACTCCCTATCATCCACAAGCTAATGATACAGTTGAAGATTTCAATAATATTTTAGAACATGCTTTGACAAAATTTTATAATGTGTAGCATGATGACTGGGATCAATAGATCCCCATAGTTCTGTGGGCATATCGAACAACCTGCAAACAACCGACAAAGGGATCCCTCTTTAGATTGGTTTATGAAAAAAAAGTTATCATGTCACTCAAATTTATTGTTCCTAGCCTATGTATTGCTATAGCTACCCATATGATAGATGAACGGTCACTTCAACAAAGATTGAATGAAGTCATAGAGTTGGAAGATGGTTTTTTGGTGGCAGGATTCATCTAGGAGGTCGAGAATCAGAGACAAAAGACATGGACTGACCGCAACATCCACCACAAAATTCTACATCAAGGTTCCTTGGTCTTTCTCTATGATAGAAAATACTAACAACACACCGATATGTTGTGGATGCGTTGGTTGGGCTCTTTCCACCTAGTCTACATCAATATTGAAGTTGGTGTAACTAAGTTGGTCACATTGTAGGGATAACCTCTCAAGAAACTTGTAAATGGAAGTAGGTTGAAGGTGTATTATGGCTTGCAGGGGTCACCTCTCATTTAGCAACATTTATCCAACCTAGAGTTAGCATAGGGTAGGCATATAGTAGGATGTACAAAAAGTAGAAAGGTACATAGTTGACATAATTAACCTTTTTGGAACCACATGATATGCTCTGGTCACACATACATAATAGATAGATTGATAACTTTGCAAATTCTCAAGATTTCCAATTTTAGGTGAAATTATGACACACATACAAGGTATTGCCTCTAGCAGGGGATTCACATAGGACTGGGATGCACTACTTGGTGCTACAGCACATTTAAAGGTCAAGCAATCCAATTCGTCTAGATCACACACGACCCATGTATGTAATCGGTTATGACACCACATTACAAAAGACACATCACCAATATGACAAATCCAAATTGTTATCTACACGCTTGTGGGAATGACACGTAGGTCCATAGTTCTCCTCTAGTCATCCACATTAGTTGGCCCCTTGTCTCATTCTAAAATCTAGTTCTGTCCATCAAACACTCTATAATAATCATCCCTACCCACTAATTTTTTGAAGACATCCTCCACATTCCATTCTCTCTTTCCCCCTTCCATCGCCACTCTACCAGTTCCCATTTTATTTCCCACTAACCCTAAAATATCCATTTATATTCTCATCACCCAGTCAAGTTTCCCTTCCATGGATAGGTTCACCAGAATTTTAAGGGCATGAAAGTCACAGTCCAAGAAAGCAACCATAGAGCCCATAGTCCAATTCTCTTGGCAATTGAGATCTCAAAAAAAAATGTTGGGTGAGGGTCCTAGCTTCTTATTCACCTAAAAGATATAACCTACTACCACACAGTTCTCAAAACTTTGCTTCGAAGTTGCGACAATATGCCATCTCTTTGAGTTGAGAGTTGGTGTGCCTATCGCAATGGATAATCATATTTTTTGAAGCAAGTATCCCAATGCCATGGGTTCCCCTCTCCATCGGGTTTGGAATTATGTTTCTTCTGTCCTCTACTGCTAGCTCAACAAGATAGGAGGATGATGATAGTCTCTATTGGTGGATCTCTTCCTGATCCGGATTATTTTCGGCACGAAATGAGAGAGGAGATATAATAAATAAATGCACAGAGATATCGTGTATATCCAGTAATATAATAGAAATATATCAGAGATGCAACCATAAACACAAAGATACAGTAACACACGATTTCTATTAAT
>JZKD02S1172415.1:543226-558875 GCA_000966675.3 Picea glauca
TCAAAATGGCCTCGGAAGTGAAAACCTGCTAAAAATAGTAAATTGCCAAAATGGCCAGAAAACTGTTTTGAGCCATTTGGAAAAGGTGGGTGGCCCCCGATATCCACCTAGATCACTTCCATGGGATCTATCTCTCGTAGGTCAATGAGTAACTGGGCCAAGTTCTAGTTGTAGATCTTGGTTCAATTATGGGGCCAGTTTTTGGATGGCGTGCTTCAAAAATATCTCTCACTCACAACTTGAGAAACTCTCGAAGATAGAGAGTTCAAGATCCTACACAAATAAATCCCAAATCCATATCTTACATTGAGGAATTCTTGACTCATTCCAAGACCTATGTCTAAGTACAACCACAACCTTGATAGATGATTTTCTCTTGCTCAAACCAGACTGCAACCACAAATTGGTTTGTTTCTTTGTTCAAACAATGATGATCATTTCTTCTTACTCAAGTCCATCACAAAAGTCACTCCATGAGGCCATTGGCTTGAGGACAAGCCAAATAATAGTGGTGGATTCCTGTTGGCACCCAAAGTTTTGGGATAAATATTTCATGCAAAAACAAATGTAATTGTGCATGCACTTCATTTTTGCATGAAAAACAAATAGTTGTGTAGTATATGACACAAGGTGCACATGCCAACACAATTTTTTCTAGGCATGTTGGAAATCAAGAATACACTACATGCATGTCAGAATAAATAAAATAATCTTCGGGAAATATTCTCGAATGATTACTTCAAGATGTATGAGAGATCATGTAGCAGTAAGGGAATGGGATGGAAAGGTAGTTAATATTTCCATTATTCCAAAGAGGCTATGTGGACTGCATGCGGGTGATAGAAGTGTTCGGGAGTAGAAGTTAGCAAAGTGAGTGGCATAGAACTAAAAGTGATAGAGGGCCAGAGTAGCG
Source organism: Picea glauca (assembly GCA_000966675.3). Classification (NCBI taxonomy): domain Eukaryota; kingdom Viridiplantae; phylum Streptophyta; class Pinopsida; order Pinales; family Pinaceae; genus Picea; species Picea glauca. The sequence continues at coordinate 544,140 of JZKD02S1172415.1, forward strand.
AAGAAGACAAAAGGGAGAAAAAATGGCAAATAAGGAGTTGGTTAGTTAGTTAGTTGGCTAGTCAGTCAATTGCTTGATTGCTCATGTTCTGTGAAGAGTCTGGCCATTCTTTGTAATATGTTTGGTTGTGAGTCTGGTTTTGTAATATTGACAGAGTCTGAGAGAAGTGTATAGATCCATGTAATGAACCACAATGAGAATGTATAAGAGGGTAGGCCATTGTTTCTCTCAATTGATGAGTTGCTTGATATATGTATGTGTCTGGTTGAATGAATAAAATAAAGTTGATGTGATTCCTATTCTATGATGTGTTGATCATGTGCCCGATGAATGTATGTGTTCATGCTACATATTTTTTATCTTTTAATCATAATGTAATGGAATGTATGAGTTTCAAATCAAATGGACTCCCTGTGTAATTAACCCTTCATAATCGACACAAGACCATGTGGACTTTGTGATTCTCATGGCATCTCGGGTGAGACATTATTCAGTGTTTGGATGAGGATTGATATGTCAATGCCTTGGGGTTTTTTTTGGTCAACTCTAGATGAAACCTAGGTCATCAACCCCCCAATTTTAAGAAGGATGCATGCAAGTGAGCCAACATGAATCAAAAAATATTTTTAGTTGTGTGATTATCCATCACATGTAGAAGCCATGATTGTAGTATACCATCTTGATGGAAACAAATCTATGTGGTGCGATCAACTCAAGAAGGTCAAGCACATTTATGAGAAGAGAATTTCATAGAATCAATTCAAGAGATATTTCCAACAACAATACTTGTCAGAGAATTATTATGAGAAGAAGATGAAAGAGTTCTTTGAACTCAAGCTTGGGAGCATGACAACATATGAATACGAGAAGAGGTTCTTTGAGTTGCTGAAGTATGTGGGATTCATAAAGGATGAGAAAGTAAAAATACAAATGTTTTTGAGTGGGTTACCCTCTTTCTACAGTGACAAGATACAATATGATAACCCCAAGACCTTGGAGGATGCCATAAGGAGAGAAAAACATCTTTATGAGCAAAGTATAGGGAGGCCATCTTTCCAAAAGAATTGGGATGACAAGAAGCAAGGAAATATGTATCAAAGAAAGGAAGGATTCAAGCCACCTTTTAGCATGAATATATCTTAAGCATATCAATAAGGACAACTAGCACATGATGAGTATAAATGACAGATACTTTGGGGAAAAGGCCAAGGAAACATCCTATAAAGTGTTGGATATGTGAAGGAGACCACTTGTATAAGGATTGTACTCACAAGGGAGATAGGATGAGGACTATGCACAATATTCAAGAAGTTGATACAATGGATGATGTGGGCAGGAGTATGCCAAGGATTTATGCATCCTTGGACAACATACAAGTAGACTACCAATATCACATGATTGAGGTACAAGGTAAGATTGATAATCATCCCATAGCTATTTTTATTGATTCTAGATCTAGTCATAGCTATAGAGATAAAAAAATAGTTGAAATATTTAAATTAAAGAGATGTAAGCACAAAAAGTCTTGGTTGGTTCAACGAGCCATTGGAACGAAGAGGAAAATCAATGAACTTGACAAATATTGCCTCATAAGCATGAATGTGATTAACACTAAAGTAGATTTAAACATCATACCACTTGGGTCATATGATTTCTTAATTGGTATGGATTGGATGGAAAAGCACCATATCATCCTAGATTTCTATAACAAGGATTTAACATGCCTTGATGAAGAAGGAAACTTAAGGATGGTGCAAAGTATCCCAATACCTATATCCATAAGAGATATTTCGGCATTGCAGCTAAAGAAGAGTTTTAGGAAAGGATGCCAAATGCATGCAACACATATGGAAGAGACAACATAATATAAGGAGCTAAGTATCAAATATTATCCAATACTAAAGGAGTATGAATATGTCTTTGGGGAGTTTCTAGGCTTTCCACCCAAGAGAGATATTGATTTCTCTATTGAATTAATGCATGGAGATTCTCTAGTGTCCAAAATCCCTACAGAATGAGCACATCAGAGATGAAAGAGTTGCAGATGCAACTAGAAGAATTGTTGAAGAAGGGGTACATACACCCAAGTGTCTCACCATGGTGTTCCCTAGTGCTCTTTGTGAAGAAAAATGATGGAACTTTGATAGCTTAATAAGGTAATTGTAAGGAGCAAGTATCATCTACCATAGATTGATGATATTTTCAATCAAATGAAAGGAGCAAGGATATTTTCCAAGATTGACCTAAGGTCGAGTTATCATCAGGTGAGAATCAAAGAAGAAGACACCAGCAAGACAACATTTAGGACAAGGTATGACTATTATGAGTTTGTAGTGGTGTCATTTTGCTTGGCAAATGCACTAACTAACTTTACTTTTCTAATGAATGGAGTGTTCAAAGATTACCTAGACAAATTCATCATTGTATTCTTGGATGATATTATTATCTACACCAATATAGAGGAGGAGCATGAGAAACATTTGAGGATGGTACTACAAGTATTGAGATATCACAAATTGTATGCCAAGCTAAGAAAGTGCACTTTCTATCAAAGGTAAATTCATTATTTGGGCCATGTCATCTTAGAGGAAGGCATAGTGATGGACCTTGAAAAGGTTGAAGCGATCAAAAGTTGGCTAATGCCAAAGAATGTTTCAGAATCGAGATAATTTGTGGGATTAGATGGATATTATAGGAGATTCATTGCAGGTTTCTCCAAAGTTACAAATCCAATCACTTCGTTGTATAAGAAGGGAACAAATTTTGAATGGACTTCTAAGTGTGAAGAGATTTTCCAACACTTAGAAGAATTATTGACCAACACACCTATTCTAAAGGTTGTAGATCCAGATGAAGATTTTGTTATGTGCATAGATGCATGCAAGTAAGGGCTTCAAGGAGTCCTTACGTAGAATGGACATGTCATATGTTATGTGTCAATGAAGTTGAAGGAACGTGAAAGAAAGTATGCTACCCATGACTTAGAGTTGGCAGCCATAGTCCAAAAATTAAAAATGTGGAGGCACTATCTCATGGGAAGAAAGTTTGAGTTGAAGACAAATCATAGCATTCTAAAACACTTGTTTGAGCCACCAACATTGAATTCCAGAAAAACTGGATGGATGGAATTTCTCAGTGAATACGAACTAGACATCAATAATATCAAATGCAAAGAGAATATAGTGGTTGATGCACTCAACAAAAGGGTGCATGAAATGCATGCTGCAACCATTAGCATGTATTTCTCATATTTGAAAAGTATAATTTTGGAAGTTGTAGTGTCATATCAACATTATGCAGAAGTTACAAAAGGTTTGCAACAAGAAAATGTACTGTTGAATTTTAAAGATTATAGGCTGAAAGAGGATGGATTCTTCTTGTTCAAGGACAAAGTTTATGTTAATAACACTCCATATTTGATAAATTTAGTGTTAAAAGATATGCACAATGTACCATATGTTTGTCATCCAGTATACTAGAAGACAATTGCAACAACGAGCAACCAATATTTTTGGCCAAGAATGAAGAAGGAAGTGGTTGATTACATAGCTAGGTGCATGGAATGTCAGAAAGTGAAGTCTAAACAAAGGCATCCATCAAGATTTTTACAACCATTACCCATTTCTATATTTTATCACCAAGTTTCCAAGAAAAACAAGGCAACATGATTCCATCATGGTAGTGGTGGACAAGCTTACAAAGGATGCACATTTTATTTCGGTGAAAACGACTCACAAAGAAGCCAACAATGCAAATATTTACATGGAAGAGATTGCTAGGCTACATGGTGTGCCTAATGAAATAGTGTCAGATAGAGATCCCAAGTTCACTTACCACTTTTGGAAGGTCTTTTTTAAGGGATTTGGGACTAATCTAATTTTTAATACAACATATCACCTAAAGTCAGATGGGCATACATAGAGAACTAAATGGATAATTGAAAATATGTTGAGGATGTATGTAATGGAAAATCCTTTCAAATGGGAAGACCACATTCATCTAGTTGAGTTTGATTACAATAATGGGTATCAAGCATTGTTGAATATGAGCTCTTTTGAAGCTTTATATTGAAGGAAATGCAATACACTAGTGAGTTGGGAAAACCCAACAGATAGAGCAATTGTTGGGCCAAAATTGCTAAGGTAAATGTAATATCGTATGGTTAAGATCAAACATGATTTAAAGTTTCCACATGATAGGAAAAATAGTTATTTGGATAAAAATATCACAGATAGGGAATTTAAAGTTGGAGAGAATGTGTTTTTAAAAGTAAATTCTAAAAGAAACTTGTTAATATTGGGAAGTTTCCAAAAGTTCACAACAATATATTATGGGACATTTGAAGTTTTAGAGAAGATATGCCTAGTTTCATACATGCTTGCATTGCACACATCCATGAGAATACATAATGTGTTTCATGTGTCATTATTAAATAAATATGCGTCTGATCCTAACCACATGATTTATTGGACTATGATCCATGTAGAGCATGAAGGGGAATTTCGAGTGGAACTAGTGTGCATCCTGGACTAGAAAGTCAAATTTATCTGAAACAAAGCCATCGAGTTGGTAAAGGTTCAATGGACCTACTACGGTCCTAAATATTCCACGTGGGAGCACAAGGAGACCATGTGAGAGGAGTACCCACAAATTTTCAAAAAAAATGAAGGAAGTTGAATGTACATAAGTATGCAAGGCTACATTTTCAAAATGAAATGAAAGAGCAATAGATTGATGGTCGAAATTGTTGCAAGAGTTGAAATTGAAAAAGTTTCAAGTATTATAATATAAATTATATATATGTATACTAGTATGGTGTTGTGCACTGAGGATGATGAAATTTGTAAGGGGAGGGGAGTGTAACATCCCTGTTTATAATACATGTTTTAGTGATGTGTAATTAAAATGTATGGTCGTGGGCCCAAATATGTAATTTGTAAACATTGTATATGATCGTAATAATAAAATAAATGTGACGTTGGATACAAGTGGACACGGACATAGTAATTGGGGGATAAGTTTCCAAAATAGAGGGGAATGTCTAAGAATGTCTAAGAGAGGGGTCCAAGTGGGGAGAATTATTCATGGGTATTAATTCCAACCCAATTTCCTAAAATTATTATTTGAGTGAACCTTTCTATTTTTCTTTTGAGTGTATGAGAGCCCAATCATTAAAAACATGTAAGAGGGGTTGGTGGGAAAATTCACATCCATAGTTATGAGAGCATGGGGGTTGAGTACAATCAACCGTGAGGAATGTGAGTAAACTCTCATGGGTAAAAGAGAAATTCGAGTGGCCTTTGTGGGTAGGTTTTGCATGCAGATTTTGGAGCAATAAGGGAGTGGAGAGCATTGGAGCTTGAGGGCAGCCATAGTAGGTGTTGTGGGAAACTTGTTGGAGTTTTTGTTGCATGAGAAAGTGGTATGTTATGCCTGTGGATAATTATATTTCCATGTGAGTGAGTTTCCCCTTGAACATTGGGTTGTTTTGCTAGTTTTATTGGGGAAACTAGCATCCTTGGAGTCCCCAACATTACAAATTCCTATCCAACCTTGTGTTGGATCCCTGAAGGGAAGAGGGAAGGCCTAAGGGACTGCGTGCACTAAAGGGGGATACCAATTGTAACGTCCTGCTCTTACGCGCAATTGATATGACTTATTCTTTGAGGACACTTGCATGCAAGTGATCCAGTTTAGTATATGGTTGTCTGTTTCACTTATGGATTCTGATGATGATGCTTATGGATTATGATGTTATGTTATTTAATTATCTATGTATTGACAGGTGATATTGATAGGTTTCTCCTAAGTGTGCAAGACACTTGACTGATTGAGGATGCCGATGGCATCGATGGACCTCCTTGGACTCCCACTATTACATTGGGCAAAAATTATGACGGTTTAAAATTTTGTCGTAATTTTTTTTCGTTTTTTGGACTAAATTTACTTTTTTTTTTCGGGGTCCAACTATTTGCCACTCTAGCGACCAACATTCCACGTTCATTGTTCTAGCGACCAACATTCCACATTGGTCATTCTTGCGAACAACATTCAAACTTTAGTCATTATAACGACCAACTATGTCACCTGTGAGAATCAAACGGTCATTGACTTATTGTTTGGTCAATTTGACCGAATTTGTCAGAAGACCGACTAAATCAATCCTATATATATCTCAATTACGAAAAATGTGCTATAGTTGCGACACTCATTTTCTACAGTTGCATGAGTAATTTATGAAATGGTGTTCTGGTATTTTATGAAATTTCGATTTCAATTCTCTTTCAAGAAGAGAAACATTAAATTGATCAGACTCTACATAGTTGAGATTTTGAAGGTCAGTACTTAAAATTTTTTGTTTGATTTAGTAATTTGGTGGTATTGAACTATTTTATGGTGGTATTGAACTTCTGATAATTGTTATCTTTAATTTGATACCATTCCCACATGTTCTGGAACTCGAAAAATGCAATTTGGGCAGAAAGAATTAAATTTTAGACTCTTCATCACATTTGATGACTCATTGGTCTTGCGTTTTTCCCTTTAGCCACCGAAAGTTAGAGCTTTCAGCAGCTCACTACACTATCAAATTTGCCACTTAGCGGTTGAAAACCCTAAAATAAACTCCTATCTGATACTTTGCATATCTCTAGCTCATGAATATCTAGTGATCCATTAAATTATTATGTTTTCCTTCAATTGAAATATTAAAACCCTTAATGTGAAGATATGTATCTAAAAGGAGTTAGAAACTATAATGAAGCAAGATGGAGTAGCAATGTTAATTCACAATCATAGTATGAAAATAATGTTTTGACAAGACACCAAGATGAGAAATAATGACATGAAATTTATTCAAAATATCATTTGGAAAAAAGTGAATCAAATTAGTATATATGACAAAGATTTGTCTAGAGGAATATGCACTCTCTCRRAYCCATAGGAATTGGATCTASTRGATGARRYAATARTCCAATCTAGTTTTTCAATCTCTTTGAAGACTTCTTTACAGTCATATTCATGAGAATATTTAAGATTTATACACCTAAGAACATGCAGAGGAAACAATAGTGTTGGGAGTCCCAAACAAAATTCAAGGATGAACTACTAGATGAAGGGAAGGCCCTTGTTAATATATTAAACCTTGTCCAATGTTAGACAAATTAAAAAGCAAGTAGTATTTCTAATGGATCTAAGTAAGGAAATGGAATAGGAAATTATTCCAGAATTGAATCTCATCGACTAGTGCTAGAGAAGAGGAAAATGCACATTAAAAGACATGATAACGAGACTTAGACATGTTTTTTTGAAATTTCTTTCTTAAAGGACAATCTTAGGATCCAACTTGATATCTTTCCTTCCATGTAATTGGATCATAAACCCATTTATCTTTTGATATCCTATGGGAAGCATCATAAACCTCTTCCCTTTAAGTTAAATCATATTTTCCTCTAACATATATAGGTATGGAAAATCATTACACATGCCTGTAAATCACTAGTTTTTTAGTCTCCATCTTTTGTTTTAAGAAAAAAATATCAAAATGATTAAGAATGAAATATTGATGCATGAGAATATATTTCAATCATAATAAAAATCTCTAGGGAGGCTTCCCAAGAAAAACACCATATTCTATAATGTTCCATACAATTACAAAAATTTATAAAGATATTGAAAAAATATCTATAGTATTTGGCAATGGGGATAAATAAATTTATTATTATCAATGGATTTTCCATCCATTTCTATAACATATGTTGTTAAATCATTAAAAAATACCATTATAGAATGTTTGAAATCATTGGGCAAAGGTTATGGGTTAGAGGAGGGATGAACTCTTTGTTCTCCATGTTCATCTAAAAGGAAACTAATTTTATTTTATTTAGTAGTTTTAAACTAATATCTCTATCTAATGTTTAATATCAAGTCTTCACAAAAAAATTAACCATGTGAATCTATTAGGGTCCTACCCTGACTCCCTTAAATAGATTGATAGATTGTTATGTATTGAGGCCAGATCTATTAAATAGGGACTATATAGTATATTTAGTGTGAAAGCAATAATTGTAATAAGGCTTACTACAAGGTTCAACCTACTATAAAGTTCCTTCACAAGAGAGTTCCAGCAGGGTTAGATAGAAACTAAAAAATGAAGTAGAAGCAAGGTAATGAGATGTCTTGTAAAGCTTATTGTAATGGGAACTCTACTCATCTAGTGGGGTCCTCCTTGATGATGCAAGTGAACATTTCTTTCATCAATAAAGGTAGTAGTACTTGTGGAATTTTGGTTCCCATGCAATTGCCTATTTGAATTTTGGTTTGAGATCTATGTTTGACAGTTGGGCGATTTCTGTCAAAAATAGTGTTAGCACTCTGTAATTTGCCCAAGGATGTCGAGGAAATCACATAAGCAACATCAAAACCACTTCGATTCTTGGATATATCCCTCCAAGACTTGGAGAGGGATCTCTCTGTTTGATATAGCTTTGTTTGAGTATGGATCTTAGGCTAGTTATGCAAGACAATTGGTTTGTTTATTGATTTTTAGTTGGTTTGGTTGAGACATGGAAAAGGACCATTGGGAAAAATGGAGTCAAAGATAAAAGACGATTGGTGAATGAATAACTGAGACAAAATGTGACTAAGCAGGATAATCATGCCAATGGATCTTTTGAGCTTATAAAATGGAAAAGAAGAAAAGATTGAAATTCATTTCAAATGTAGAGCAGAGTATATCTAAATTATACTTTTAAAACTAGGAAGAAAACATAAATATTGTTTTGAGCCAGCACAAGGTGTTAAGAACAAATCTTGCACATTATATTCTCATAGACAATACAAGAAGAAAGAGCATGTGAAAAAGGAAAATAACAAATTACATCAGGGGAAACTTCACCACTTAAACACAACACAAGAATCTGGAAATATAGTGCCTTATATTCATTCATAAAGTCATTTACAGATTTGAAACATTTCCAAAATGGATGGGAACATTCCCAAGCTACCCTTTTTTGTCATTCTAACCCCCTTTCCTTCTTAAAATTCATAGGATTTATAGACTTTACATAACAGTTCAAGGTCCTATAAAAATGGATCTTAAATACTTAAAATAGAATAAAATCAAAACTAGTATGATATGTCAAATCTAGTCCTGATTTAAGGGTCAACCATTATCAACTAGATCTGCAACAAAATTCGACAGCATTCAACACTCTTTGATATCTTCAATAACTTTCCAAGTGATGACAAGGCATTTCGAAATCTTGTTTTGACAAATAAGCAATTCTTTATCCAAAATTTAGAAGCCACTTAACTTTCTTTTCTTTCCATCTACCTCAAAAACTGGGAAGTGATGATGATCTGTATCTTTCAGATTTTTATCTTTTATTTGGAACCCCTTCCAAATGATTTGGACACCAAAATCTTCAATATGAGAAACAATATGAACACTCTATCATTTTCTACACTTTCGGTGGCTTACAGGTATAAACAGAGTAGGATTAGCTATCGAAAACATAGCTTTCGGCAACTAACAATGCTTTGAGGAAAACGAATAAGCTACCAAAAATCCTGAGTTTTCCACAACTGTTCAAAACTGCAAAAATGGATTTTCTTCAATCTATCTATTCTTTAGGATATTCATTTAGTTCCTCAACAACTTCAGCTAGGGCTTCTAACTTAGGATGTCCTCTTGGTTTCATATTTTTAAGCCTTTGTCTGATCCTTAAACCTCTAACCATTTTAAGCAACTTACGATTCTCCTTGAGCAATTTTTTATTCCTCTTTTGTTCCTTTACATGCATTTTAGCTAGCCTTTCAAAACAATCTCTTACCTCATATGATGTGTTGCTTATAGTCTGTTTTGGGGATTTAATGACCCTCTCAAGCAACTTCATCTTTGATATATCTTCTTGAATCTTTTTAATCTTTGATGATTTGTTGACCTTACTTGCTTGCTTGTGAATGTTTTAGGAATCTCCAGGTATGGAACCTTTGGTGAAAAAGGTGCTTCTTCAAGCATAGATTGATCAGGAACCTTTCCTTCTACTGACTCTAAATCCTCCTCTGATTCTGTATAATGAAGATTCAAAATATTTTTATCAGAGGCACTAGTTTTCCCTTCTGTTTCTTGGTTGAAATCAAGCAAATTTTTGGCTTTCTTGGACTTGGAAGAAGAAGTTGGCTCCTCTGCAATTACTAGGCAAATGACTCTTCTTTTCCTTTTATTTCTCTGTGGTGTTGAAGACTTAGTGGATGAAGTTTTCTTTTTGTCTTTGGGATGAGGTTCTGGTTCCAGTTCACCCTAGAAAAGAAGATACTCCCAACTCTTTTCCCTCCTATGCAACTCTTCAATCACTATAAGCTTGATGAGGCTATGATGGGAGAGCCTACCCTGCACCTTGCTAGGTTTGGCCTGGACCTGGTGTGTCATTTTTGTCAAGCTTCTGTGAAGGTAGAAGGGCAGATTCAAAGGGCATCTACCTGTAAAATGGTTCATAAGATTGAAATGGTAGAACATTACTCTACCATATGTGCCTTCACATGTGATGTATACCTGAATTTATTTAAGAAAATGTTGCCACTTTTCTTCCACTAAGGATCTATGGATATCTTCATTCCAAGTGATACATTTGTGTTCAGTCTTGAGATAAGACCTGAATTCAATGTCTTTAGTGGTGGTTGATTTGAACCATCTTTCACCAGTCCTAGGCATCTTTGTTTCTGCTGCAACAATGGATTCATTAACATGTACCTCAATTGTTCCAACTCTGGCCTTGGCTCCATCAAAGTTCAATCCAAATGTCTCAACCACACCTTGATGAAATCCTTGGATTTTTTCACAAAACCTATAGCAACCAACATCTCTGAACATCTGGCAAATCTCAGGGTGCGAATCCAGATATGTTATGTCATTGAGCTCCTTCCTGACCAGAGCTCCTCCCTTCTTCATCTGCAAAACAAATATCAACACCTACAATACAATGGAATTGGGTTTGGGGAGACAGAGTGGCGCTAATAGAGAGAAAATCAAAAATTGGGAAGAGGAAGGATGCATGGTATGGGGAACATATTGGATGAGAATTTTTATAACAAACCCTTAATATAGAATGAAAATCAGATCATAATGACGACTGCATCATTTGATCAGGACAGACACCATGTGATAGATCAGGAAAAATGAATGATACGAGCTTATGGTGATCGGATCTACTAGATTAGGGTTAAATATATCTCACTAAATAATCATATTAGTCAAACAATAACTTTCCAGATCGTATCATGATCTAACTTCTATCAATTTCGACAACACTTGAGATGTTGATGGTGTCTGTACTACCGACGTTTCAAGAGTCCAAGGGGACAGGCCAACCATTGGAAATATTATGCACTTTCAACAACTTAGAGAGCCTCACACATGCCATTTTAGCTACTGAAAGTGATAGCTTTCGACAGCTTAGAATGATTTGAAAAATGGCCTTTAGCTGTCGAAAGTGAAAATTGAGAGTTTATTCTAAATAAAAGTACATACTCATCATTTCTTGAAAAGGTAAGTCTAAAACTCATCTTAAAGACATTTAACTCAAGAATAACATAAAATCTTTCATCTAATGATCCATCCTATCACCTAGTGACCATAACTTGGGAAACATTTACTTCAAGAGACAACAAGACCAACAAGCCAGGAACTCCATCAAGAGACCCACCAATCATATCTAAATCATTAGGACTCCTATCAATATAGGACACTAACAAATACAAATTCATTTTGGCTTCCTACTTTCTCCATATGTCTTCAAAACTTAATGAGGAGGATGATTTAACTTATGATAATTATTATCTTTAATTTGATACCATTCCCACATGTTCTGGAACTCGAAAAATGCGATCTGGGCAGAAAGAATTAAATTCTAGACTCTTCAGTACATTCGGAGGCTCATTGGTATTGCATTTTTCCCTTTAGCCGCCGAAAGTCAGAGATTTCGGCGACTCACTACACTGTCAAATTTGCCACTTAGCCACCAAAAAACCTAAAATAAACTTAGGTTTAATTAAAGAAGAAAATCGATTTATACATTTAAATACCATCTTTAAGAGCTTGTCTCTAAGCCTTTAAATCTGAAGAAATTGAAAATGATTCTTCTTCTTAATGCTCATCTTATCATTTGATATGGAAATCATTATCAAGTTATTTTTTATCGCTAACATAGTGTACCATTTATCATTACCATGCCAATGAATTGCTTGCCAACTTTAATTGGTTGTATTCAAATTAATTTTCTTTACATCATCATTTTTTATAAGAATTAAAGTTGCCTTTACGCTTCTTATGTCATGATTTATTTTTATCCCCAAACTCTTGCACTTATATCAATTTTGTTCCTCAATTTTGAAAACATAATAGTAGGTGGATCACAACAAAGAGATTATTAGAAGATTCATTTATGTTTGGATGTTTATGTGTAGGTCAATGTGTTGTTTTAGAACCAAGTGTCATTTAGATTCCCAAATAGCCAGTGTTGTACATTGGATATGAAATGCATTGGTTTCATGCTTTGTTCCTTATTTTTTCTAGCTTATTTTAGTTTTCATGCTTTGTCCCTTATTTTTCTGAACATGCTGTATAATTTTCATGACAAATATCTAAATATATACCAAATTATTTGAATAGATTTGTATATTGTACTTATAATGTTTCAATGGATTTGTTGTAATAGGTAATTACAATGTCAAATCCAGAAGAGAAAAGAGAGCTTGTTATGTGAAAGTGACAAATGGTGATTCATGGTGATGCGAAATGTTATTGCCCTTGTTGTGAATGCAAGGGGTTTTAATGGAAGAAGACTACCTTTAAAACTAGTTGAAAAAAATCGTAGGGAGAATGGGCACATTGAAGGGGGCAATGAATATCGTCCCATGGTAAGTAATTAGTTATTATAGATCTTTAAGGGTATTATACATTAATTGTTTTTTTTATAATCTATCTTTCAAAATAATATTTGTGATATACTCTAACTGTATTTTATTGCTTCTATTGTTTTTATTAAAGAAAACTCACCTTAAGAATGTGATGTTGCCTAATAGGAGACATTTTCATAGAGATAATACTGAAGAACAAGCTGAACTTAATCGTGTGGATAATGGTGATCACATTATTCCTATGGAAAATGATGATATTAATAATACTGTTGATGATGATGGGACAAATAGATTGATCCAAGACATTTATAATGCTCCAATGGATGATGATGCCAACTTGGAGAAGGACATATTGCAGGATGATAATGATGACAGTGATGAGGACAATGATGATGGATATATTTTGGATAAACCTATCCTTCAAAATGCCACCGAATCCCTATATGAAGGCACAAAAAAAAGTGTTCTCTCTGTTGTAATGTTGTTGGTCAACTTGAAGGTATCAAATGGTTTTTCAAACACATGTATGACACAGATCTTAAGGTAAGGAACATAATTTTACAGTTTTAGGCAATTTTCAACTTTTATTTTATTTTATTTTTAGTGTCAATTGATGTCTAAATTAAGGATGCAATATTTATAATGATTAATATAATTTTCATTATTGATTTTTTTTTTTGTATATTGTTGTTGTAGGTTGATAGGTGAATATTTCTTACCATCACCAAATAAGTTACCTTGCACATACCAAGAATTATCTGCCATTCTGAAAGAAATTGGAATGGAATATCAGGATATTGATGCATGCCCCAATGATCACATCATATATTATGGACAATATGCATCTGAATCGAATTGCCCACAATGTCAAATTAGTAGATATCAAACTGATGAGTTAACAAAAAAGGTGCCTCACAAGGTTCTTCGTTATATTCCCATAATTCCATGCCTGCAGTGACTATTTAGATGTCGGAACATAGCACAGTTTATGGATTACCATGCACGGAATAGAAGTGAAGATGATGTTCTTCGAATTTATACATATGGCTCTTTATATAAAAATATTGAAGAAAGATGACCAATTTTTAAAGAAGAACCTCGTAATGTTAGGATTTCATTGGAAGCTAATGGTGTAAATCCATTTGGTCAGCTTAGGTCTATCTACTCGGTGTGGCATGTTTTTTTTATAAACGATAACTGTCCTCCTTGGATGTCAATAAAGAGAGAGCACACAATGTTGGCAATGATTGTTCCAGGTATATTTTTATAACGATCTTACTTTTTTAATGTTTAACATTTCATTTGTCTTGTTCATTGCACAATTTCATATATGTATACAAGGTGTAGTAACTATGTGTATTTTTTAACCATTTAGGTAAGTACCAAGTGAAAGATATGAATGTATATATTGAGCCTCTTGTCGATGAGCTGTTAAAGTTATGGGACGTCATCACTATGTACGACATCTCTAGACCAATAGGTCAAAGAGTATTTCAATTCTATGGGATTCTTACATGGACAATTCACAATGCATCGGGCCTAACACATTTTTGTGGTATGTAACACACTATTGCACTTAAATAAGTTAGATGTTGATGATATTATAATGTTTGTTTTTTTAATAATTTCTTGTTATATAACTAATGCTTCCATTGATGTGTATCTTCTAGGTCTTCAAACAAAGGGTAAATTTCCATGTCCATTTTGTGGTCCTAGGATGAGATCTCGTCGTTCAAGAAGTTTAGGAAAGGAGGTGTTTGATGAATATAGGCACTTTATCCCTAAGAACCATAGGTATCGAAATACCGATAAACATAT
>JZKD02S1172415.1:593996-609847 GCA_000966675.3 Picea glauca
TTGAAATTTTTATGGGAGATTGTTTTGCAATAGTGGTAACCGTTTTTAAAAATTACAAGCATTACAAATCTAGCTCCAACTCAGCATCCACTTCACCTTTATTTTTGGAGAAAACTATCATCTCTTCCCATTTTCTAGTTTTATGAATTTTTCCATTTGAGATTCAGAATCCATGTTTGTTAGTTTTTGGTTCACCAATGCAAATTGAGATTGGATTTAAGGTTTGTTATTTTTATTTAAGTTTAGAGTCATGGACCAAATTCAGACTGTATCTTCTCATTATTTTAACGTTGAGATCCACGATGGACATTTTGTTGGAAACGAAACAAAACTGTCTCTAAAACCTTGACTAGTGGTTTTTCCAAACCTTCCTCAGACTATAGTCGAGAAACCATGATCACTTGGTATGTGCACACGTTTTGGACTTTATCTCTAATGACCTCATTGGTTCTTATGGCTAGATGTAACTATAGTCTCCAAGTCAATGTGATAATTTAGGTACAAATCCGTGCTTCGGTGGATGTGGATAGCATACGAGCATATTTTATTATTAACTTTTTTGGGGCAACAACATTGAATGAATCGATACATGAATGCATATCACATGGGTGTTTCTTATAATTTTTGCACCAACTTGAATGAATATAGTTATAAATTAACAGGAATCGTGCATCGTCACAAGAGTGATTTTTAGGTTCTAATGTTGTGGTGAAGATATGCATATGTTGCAATGCACACCACATAAGATGAATAGTAAGTTATACATATGTTGTAATGCACTCAAATAAAAATCTACATTCTCTCTTAATAAATATAATAAGTGCCTTCTCTTATGTCTTTGTTGAGGGATTTAGTAAATAGATTATCTTGCGCCATTGAATTAATGTGGAGTGTGATTAATTATTTTCTTAGATTACTAGCACCTTGATTGTAATTTGATGTCTGACTATTTAAGTAGTTAGACTCCCCGACACCATGGAATATGAGTTGAATTTGGCATTGACTACATTGCGCCTTGAATTATTGATGATTAGGAATGGTGAATTTTCTGTTGTGTCTTAAATTAATTAACAATTATTGCTTGCGCCATTAATTTGTTAATGTGTGATGGATTATCAACTAGATTCTTATTGCGCTGTTGATTACTGATGATGCATGACTGAATTAGAATTTGGTGAATTTTAGCGCCTTTAAAAATTGTTGATGTGTCATCGATTCATTAATTTCATTCTCTTGTGCCTTACGAGACAAATCGATATCTCTTGCGTTTTTATTTGTTGATGTGTAAATGATGGATTAATTGAATAGAAAACTCGTGCTCCATGTTTAATTGCAGTTTAGGATGGATGGATTGATGAGTTGGATGGTTGTTGATGTTATTGATTTAGCTAGTTGTTTGGATTGATTGTGTTAATGGGATGTAGACACCTCCTTCTTCTTCAGAACAATCGCCATCCCTGCAACCTTAAATGGTTAAAATCAATTGGAACCTGGGCTTGAGCATTGCTTATGTGTCCTGGAGGTCCTAACCTTGCAGGGTAGGTTGGGTGGGTAGAATCTTATGTGATTCTTGTGATTATCTTTATGATCCTTATGATTCGTTATGCTATCTCATGTTATCTTGGTGTTATCTGATGATTGTCTTTATGAGATGAGTTGAGCTTTATGATTCATATTGTTTATGTGTCATCATTTATTTGTATGAATGGAATGATTATGGGATTCAATTTATTTGCATTAATGCGTCGATATGTGTATCGTTGTTCATGGAAATAATGTGTCGGCTTTATGTCGCGAATGATTGATGTTGTGTTATTATTGTCTCATTAATATATTGGATGATGTGTCAACATGTTGTTATTAATTGTGATGTATATTTCCTAACTCAAAAAAAAAAAATTACCTGTTGTATGTCTCTTTTGTTGTCATAATGACGGGGTCATTACACCAATTCCTCGGGTTGCATAGGTTAAGGGGAAGAGAGCTGGAGGATTGGGAGAACTGTCAGGAAACTAGTTGGTTATAAGAGTGAATTGGGTTGTGAGAGAGACACCATCTTTTGTGGAATCGTAGCCCTAGCTCAGGAGTGATTTGTTGTTGGGACTTGGTGCAACAAATCTAGGGTTGGGAAGAATGATAATCCCTTGCAGTCAATTGCTCACACATTGTTAAAAGATAAGTGTTTTTATCTTTTATTTATCAATTTTATTCAAGGGTTTTTATTGTTGTGCATGAACTATGAATTTATAGCAATTTATATGCTAACTTGTGAATGATAAATGATTTTCATTCATGTTAAATTAGCACTATTAGATGCATTTAATTTATTAGTATCATAAAAAAAATTATGAGTTATGTAGTAGGATATATATATATATATATATATATAATTTGGAAGATAGTGATTATTTACTCATCAACATTATATGAACTAAAAAATTTAAAATGTGAATATCTATCTCTTTGTAATTATATATCTATATTTCAATCTATTGTTTAGATATATTTGGATAAAAGGATGTTTATTTATATAAATAAAAGTATATTTCTTAGGTATGAGGTTCAATTATAATGGGATTAGTATATGGTTTCATGTATGACATATAATATTATTATGATAATCTCGTTATTGATTTACAAGGGGTATCAACTTCATTGTGGATATTATATAGACTGAAACCATCTTTTGGTCTTGGAGTATGATCTAACCTTATTTTTATTGGCTAAGAGTTTGTCTTCCTCATACATAAGAAAACATGTTAATGGTCCAATATCTATAGGCATCTAGAAAGAGTGGAATTCTACCCTTTACTAATCCGAATTTGGTCCTTGCCTAAATTCTTTTGTAAAATGTAATAAACTTGTAATTAATTTTTTCATTTAATTTTTTCTTTTTTGTAAAAATGAGAAGTAGAAAGGAACCATATGACAGTTGGCCTTCCAATGGTAGCACATTACAAGAATGAAGGTTGTATAAAAGAGGGAAATCGTTGGTAGATGCAATTAGAAAGAGGGAAGGACAATAGAAAAAGTTAGAGTTCAAAGAGGGTAGCCCACTTGAGGTTGAGTAGACACAGGAGTTAATGTGCTTGTTCACTCTAATCGAAGGTGTCTTTGAGCCATGTCCTGCTGCAATTTTGGTTTTCACAGTGAGTAACAATACAAAGATTCTCTGTATAGTTTACCCATTTGTAATTCCTCCTGCGCATGTTAAAAATCCCATTTAAATGTTCATATCTGTGAGTTAATGCATTTTGTTCTTTGGGTATTTTTTCTATGAATTACAATGATCTATACATTTTCTGTTGAAGTATGTTTTCATATTGTAATACCCATTCACATAATTTATTGTTGGCTAGGTGTTTTTCTTTTTCCCACTGGATGTACACATCATTTATTTTTCTCACTGGACTTTTTATCCTTTGCTTGGGTGTGTTCTTTCAGGCCTCGATGAATTCAAAGATCCTTGAGTGAATTCAGAGACCCCTATGCCTATTGTTTAATACTTAGGTGAATTTAGAGAGCCTTAGGTGAATTAGAAACCCCTAGACATTTTTGTTTGATATTGTGTGCCTAAAATCACCTCTGATCATTTTTATATGATGTTGAGTGCCTAAAATTGCCTTGGGAATTTTTCTCCATTTTCGAATGACTAAATTTTTCCACTAAGAATATTTCCTCATTGTTGGGTTGTGTAAAAGAGTCTTTGGTCAGGTGGTGTGAGTTTATCATGAGGTATTCACTCAGTGAACCTGTGACATAGCACATTCATTTGTGGGATATTAAAGAATACCTCTAATTTCACCAGATATTGGTAAATATCTCCCAAAAGCCTTTTGTTAAACACCCCTCCCAATACATATTTGCCATAAAAGAAACCCCTATTTTCACTAGATACCCATTTTTATAACAAACCAACACTTATAAACCCATTGAGATCCCACATCCCCCCCAATACCTACAAAATATTGACATTATTTTTTACAATTTTAAAACCCCCTTTATGAATGAAAGTGATAAGATATTGGTCAACAAGGTGACACCCCCATGGAGTTTAGAGAAAGTTTTGGGTTTAAAACAATCTATTTTCTTAACATTAACACCTCAATGTCACCTCCATTTTTCATTTCATTTCAAGCACATACATTGATTATTCTTGAACGTTGAGCAGTGTAACAAATTCATTATGCATTTGTGTTGATGAGATGGATAGGTCATAGGCCCATCATTTATGGATCATATGGTATCAGAGTAGGTTCATTAGAGACCTTGAAGCAACTTCCATGGGTAAATCCTTGAATATGGAGAAGTTGGAAGAGTTGAGAGAATTTAATAGGAAAATCCAAGAAGAAAGTTGATATTAGAGACAGAGAATAGATGATTTGGAGAAATATCTTTCCAAGTGCCAGGATTCCTTCACCACCATGAGAGGAGAATTAGACAAGAAAATATTGTAGCTCTTGTAGTTGGGGGAGAAATTCATTGAGCTGGATAATTGGCAAGAGGAAAGGTTCACCGAGATCACTACTCGCCTATACCATGAATTGGCAGTGAAGGAAGAGGCCTTGAAGAAGTTATAAGAAACTATCCAAGAGACCAGGAAAGCCCCTTTCATTTCTGATTCAAGTGAATATTGGTGGCCACCCACCTATTCCAACTGGATCCTATTAACAATTTTTAGTTTAACACGTTCTTCTATAATTCTTTGTAATTGTGGGTTATATACTTTTGGGGATATCTGAAGCCCTACATAGATTCGAGGTGGAGATTGGTTGCCACCCACCTAATCCAAATGGCTTATTTTGGATGTTTCCATATCAACACATCTTTTTGTACTTCGAGGGCCATTTTGGGGACCTAAACAATGTATTTTTTGGATTTCCATAGTCAAACTATATATAAAGTCAAATTTTGACAGCATAATGTGTATTTCTTGAAAATACCTTTCCAACGAGATATCACAAGCCTAAAATGAAGGTTGTATGCAAAAGTTATGAACCTGAGAAGTTGAGGTACCAACTTACCCATCGGGGTCCACATAAATTTTGGTGTTTCATCTCCTAGGGTTAGGTTTTTGGATGTCTAGGGTTTTGGCATTCATGAGTAATGTTTTAAAGGCCTCTGGAGCCTCATTGTAATCATTCTTCTCAAATGGATGCAGGTAGAAACCACATCACTTCCTAGAGATAACTACCACCATTCGAGCAAGTTCTTTCCAGTTCTACAGTTTTACAGTTTCAGCCTATTTCATTATTCAATAGAAGTTATTGTTCACTGGATATGTGTTGTTTTTATCCATATCTATGTATTATTGTATCCAGTATGCTATTCATTTCATTCTACTCATAAATATGGATCAATGGTATCAAAGCAATTTTCTCTTCATTTATTTTTCTTCATGGATGTCCCCAATAAGATTTGGGTACAAGAAGTCGGGACTTGAACCAGTCGAGCCTTTGCAAGATCGGTCATGCAAATCCTGACAACAACCTATGGGGGATGAAAAGAAAGATGATGGAACATAAGATCCTTTTAAAATGTTGCTCGAGGAATCCCTTTCATGACAAAGGAACAGAATGATGGACAACTTTGCACAGATCCTTCGGTGGTTGCCCACAAGAGACGCATATTCATCAAGCGACCATGCAACCCCCTTCAAAATATAGGTAAATTTGATATTCCATTATTTGAAGGACTGATAGATGAAGATGTTGTAGATAAATGGTTGAATCTGCTTGAAGGGTATTTTTTGGTCCACAATTTTTTCGATAGGGAAAATATTTCTTTTACACTCCTCAAGGTTGTCCCCCATGTTAAGGACTGGTGGGATACTTACTTTGAGAAAAGGGCCATAGAGGAATCTGCAACATTTTCGGTCTCCCCCACATGGGATTCCTTTAGGGAGGCCATTAAAGAACAATACTACCCTATTGGAAGCTATGAGGACCAATACACAAGATGGACCACCCTGTGTCAAGAAAGGGACCAGACAGTACCATATTTCACCAATATTTTCTATACCCTGTGCACCAAATTGGGTATCAAAGACTTTGAGCGACATAGGGTGCTCAAATACCATGGTTTTATGCATATATACATTCAAAAATAAATGGAGTTTATCGACATCACATCATTGGGTACAACTTATAGATATGTTGTCAAGATCGAGCATAAATTTAAGCATAAGAGGCGAGAGTTTGGATCTGCAAACTCCTCATAGCTGAAGTAGGGAAAAGGCAGCCCCAACCCACAAAAGAAGGGACAAAGAAAAAATGGCCACTCTCAGGACAACCAACCCAAACCACAACACAAGAATGGTAATGATAATTCGAAGAAGGACACGGGAAAATGGTGTGAATACCATAAAATCCCTTGGAACAACACTGAAGAATCTCACTCCAAGCAGTCACTGGTGTTCGAGCTGAAAGCTACCATGTAAGAGGTAGTTAAATCCAGAAGGAGGGAAGAGGATTATCGATGTTGAACCTAGTGCCATTGTCACTACCACCAAAGTCCATCCAAGTCAACCATAAGAACTAGAGGAAGAGGAACACCTCTTTCACTCACAAATGTGGGTAAAGGGGGCTCTGCTTCATTTCATTGTTGATAGCGACAGTCAGAAGAAACAGATCTCAGCAGAGGTCGTCAAGCGGCTAGACCTGTCGATAACACCACACCCTCAACCCTACACCATAATTTGGCTTCACCAAGGAAGAGATCTTTGTGTCAACCAATAGTGTTATCTACCCTATGACATCAAGCCTTTCAAAGATGAGGTATTGTGTGATATTTCTCCCCTTGAAGTTTTTGATGTTCTTTTAGAACAACTATATTTTTTGAAGAGACATGTTGTGTATGAGTCTAGACCCTATAGTGTTATTATTACTTTGGGTAGATAATTGTATAGGATACCATAGGTACTATCGCTTATCGATATTTCTTTAATCTATGCTAAGCAATGCAGTAAGGCCATTTCATAGACAGGGAAGTTTGTCTTCTTTTTTATCTGTGCTCACAATAAGTAGAAGGTCGTCGCCACGTCTATGGCCTATACACAAAGCCTCTCTTTGTAGTAGAATCAAGTGGATGAGATCATGGAAGAGTACATAGACATCTTCTGCTCACCCATCAGGGTACCGACGCACTGCCAAGTCAAGCATCCAATTGATTTAACCCTCGATGCACCTCTACCTAATGGACCAATATATCCTCACTCGTTGATGGAAAATTACAAAATCAAGCGTCAGATCCAAGAGCTGCTTCAAAAGGGGAACATTAGACCTAGCTCTTCCCCTTGCGGAAGCCCGATTGTACTGGTGCAAAAGAAAGATAGGACCTGGAGGCTCTCCATTGATTACAAAGCATTAAACAAAATCATAGTTAGGAATCGATACCCAATTCCCAGAATTAATGACCTTCTTGACCAACTCAAGGGGGAAAAGTTATTCAACAAGATTGACCTAAAGTCTGGCTACCACCAAGTTCCCATCAAACCAACTAATGTATGGAAGACAACTTTCAAATCTAAAGAAGGTATTTTTGAATGGTTGGTCATGCCCTTTGGCTTAACAAATGCACCAACCACTTTCATGAGGTTGATGGATGATGTATTAAGACCCTTCACCAACTCTTTTGTGGTGGTATATTTGGATGACATCCTTATCTTCAGCAGAACTTGGGAGGAGCACATGCAACATATTCATTAAGTTTTGAGCAATCTGGGACAACACAAACTATATGCCAACTTGGAAAAATTCTCCTTTGGTATGAACATGGTCCAATACTTGGGCTACATTGTTGATGAGCATAGGGTACATGTTGATCCATATAAGATCCAAGTCATCCTTGATTGGCCAACCCCAAACACACTAACCGAGCTTTGAAGCTTCTTGGGACTTGCCAACTTCTACCAATGGTTCATGTTGGGATTCTCCCATATTGCATGGGCCCTCATCCAAGTGACCAAGGGAGGTGACAGGGAAAAGTTCAGGTGGGGGAAGGAACAACAACGAGCATTTGATGATTCAAAGCATCACTTGTGCTCATCTCTAGTACTCTCTTTACCCGATCTGCAACAACCGTTCAATATTGATATTGATGCATCTGACTATGCAGTAGGAACAATTCTCACTCAAAACGGTCATTCGATAGCATACCATAGGGAGACACTCTCAGATACTTCCTGTAAATACCCCACCTAAAACAAGAAAATGTACTTCATTGTAAAATCTTTTTGTCAATGGAAACATTACATTCTGGGCAAGGAGACAATCATCCACACTGATCACAAGCCTCTACAGTTCATACAGACACTGGGGAAGTTGCATAACAACTTCCATCAGAATTGGTCCACCTACCTATAGCAGTTCCATCTCAACATAAAGTATAGGACAAGGAGCACAAATCATGTCGTTGACTACCTTAGTTGACCTCTCGTGGGTGCACTCACCACTGTGCTCCATTCCTTTGGGCATGAGGCATCTGAGTGGCCCCAAATTTATCAACAAGATTTGGAATTTTCCACCACCTACTAGCTCTTAGGTACATGCGTAAATGTCACCGATTTTCACATTCAGGAAAAATTGTTATGCCATCTGGGCCATCTCTGTATTCTTGCAAACAAGCGTGAAAAGATGATTTGTGAGGCTCATTATAGCCGAATGGAAAGACATTTTGGCATGGAGAAAACTGTGGCCATTTTACATAAACATTTTTGTTGTCCAAAACTTTGACAGGACATCAGCAAGTATATCAGATATTTCATTTCCTGTGTCATTTCCAAGCCAGCCATCAAGAATAAAGGATTATACACCCCTCTTCCTACTCTCGAGAGGCCTTGGGAATCCATCTTGATGGATTACATGTCTAGCCTTCCATCCACCAAGAAAAGCAATGATTGTGTATTTGTGGTAGTTGATTGGTTTTCGAAGATGGGCATTCTCACAACCTCCACAAAGATCATCACAACGACATATACTACCAAGATATTCTTCGAATGAGTGTGGGTCCATTTTGGGATAAAATGACCATCACCTCAGATTGAGATAATAGGTTCCTCAACACAATTTGGTCAAGTCTCCAGTCATTGTTGGACACCAATCTCACTAAATCCATTGTTTTCCACCCCCAAACTGATGGCCATACAAACGTGATCAATCAGATGATTGTGCACATTCTATGCATGTACAACTCTAATCATTTGTGTACATGGGATGAGAGTCTTCGCTATGTTCAACATAGCTACAACAAGGCTCTCCATAGCTCCACTGACCATAGCCCATTTTAGGTGGGGTTGGGATTCCAACCCTTGGGTCCCATTGATGTTGCACTACCTCTTGCAACCACATAGAAAAAATATTCCCATGTTCAGTCTAAGGCCGACAAAGCCACCAGATTCATTGAGCGGATTCAACACATCTGCCAACACGTCCATGAGATTTTGCAGAAATCCAATGCTCAGTACAAGTAGCTCCATGATCAACGTCGGGTACTGCACTAGTTTCAGGTGGGATACAAGGTTTGGTTACATTTACAAAAATAGCACCTTACAGGGCCCCATCGGAAGCTCTGCCCACTTCTCTATGGGCCTTACACTATCATCAAGGTTGTGGGTAGAAATTATTTTGATCTCAACACTCCACCCTTCCTTGGCTTGCACCCAGTCTTCAATGTGGACCTCTTTCAACCATATTTTCCACCATTATAGGACACCTCAGAGATCTCAAAACAATTGACACCAACATAGCTCAACCCTGACTGCATGGAACATGAATCCACTGATCAGATAGTGGACACAAATGTCAAGGGCACTCGCCAACAGAGGATCCAAATTTATTGGGTTGTTAAGGCAGGGAAGCTCCTCCACCAAGGTAAGTGGCTCACCTGGGGCCAAATTCAATAGAATTTTCCTCACCTGATGGGGGCACTCAACACAATGGAGACCATTTCTTCCTAAGGGGGGAGGAATGATCCAGGTGGATATTGGTGGTTACCCACCTATTCCAATTAGATCCTATTGACAATTTTTAGTTCAACACGTTCTTATGTAATTCTTTGTAATTGTGGGTTCTACACTTTCGGGGATGTCTGAAGCCCTACATAGCTTCTAGGTGGAGATTCGTGGCCTCCCACCTAATCCAACTGGCTTATTTTGGATGTTTTCATGTCATCACATATTTATGTACTTCGAGGGCCATTTTGGGGCCCCAAAAAATGTTTTTCGGCTTGCCATAATCAAACTATAGACAAATTCAATGTTTGACAATACAATGAGTATTTCTCGAAAATACCTTTCCAATAGGCTATCACGTGCCTAAAACGAAGGTCATATGCAAAAGTTACAACCCCGAGAAGTTGCGGTACCAACTTACCCATCAGGGCCCATACAAATTTTGGTGTTTCATCTCCCAAGGTTAGTTTTTTGTATGTATAGGGTTTTGGAATTCATGAGTAATGTTAAAAATACCTCTCGAGCCTCATTATAATCAATTTGATCAGACATATGTGTGTAGAAGCCACATCTCTTCTCAGAAATAACTACCACCATTCGAGCAAGTTGTTTTGATTTCTGCAGTTTTACAATTTCATCCCATTTCATTTATTCAATAGAAGTTATTGTTCACTGGATATCTATTTTTGTTATCCATATCTCTGTGTTATTGTATTCAGTATGTTATTCATTTCGTTCCGCTCATAAATCTAGATCAATTTCCATTGCCAAAACTAGTACCATGATAGAGGAAAACATGGTAAAATCACCTTCCAATACCCTTGCTGACTTTAAGAATCACACTAGAGGCATTGGTTCCAAGTTCATGAGGAAAAATGGGCTATATGATGGCCAAGGACTATGTAAGGAAGGCCAAGGGATTTTGATTCCCATTGTAGATTAGCAAAGGCCCAAGAATAAAGGCCTAGAATGCAATGGACAAGAAGCCAACCCAATTGCAACACAAACCACTTTCATCAAGGGAAGATGAACCAGAAAAGAAGCCACTCAAATATGCTTGTAGAAGTTTGGAAGAGTTCAAAAATAGATGATTCCACCATCCATATTTTCTCCAATTCTTGTTGGTCCAAGAAACCAAGATAGAAAGCATCATCAAAGACCAAAAAGGGATGGCTTAGTTTGTTTCTGTTGCAAGAAAAGGGGTCAAAATTCTAGTGATTTTTGGCACTCTAAAGGGCCAAGCAACCCATGTAGGAACTATTGCCAATACTGCAAATTGATTGGATATTGGGAGGCCAAAGGGATATGAAATGAAGACCAAGGGATTTTGATTCCCATTGTATCTTAGCAGATGCCCAAGAATGAAGGCCTAGGAATCAGTGGACAAGAAGCCAACACAAGTGCAATGTAAACCACTTTCATCAAGGCAAGAGGAACTGGAAAAGAAGCCATGTGCATCAAGCTACTCAAATATGCTTGTAGAAGTTAAGAGGGCAACAAATATATGATTTCTCCATATGTATTTACTCCAATTCTTGGGGGACCAAGAAACCAAGCTAGCAAGCATCATCAAAGACCAAAAAGGTATGGCTTAGTTTGTTTCTGTTGCAAGAAAAGGGGTCAAAAGGCTGGTGATTGTTGGCACTCTAAAAGGCCAAGAAACTCATGTAAGAACTATTTCCAGTACTATATATTGACTAGACATTGGGAGGCCAAATGTTGGAGGCTTCACCCATAACTCTATCCCAGGAACCATACAACCAAGAAGAAATCTTGGAGATTCAAGGTCAAGAGGAAAGAGGATTTATTTGCACTTGCATCCCAAGGAGCAGTGGTTTTCCAATGACCTATTGCAACAGTGAATGTCATCCACAACCATGAAAAGGACAACATGGTTATGCCAAAGGTAGCACCTACTCAGCTCTTATCTTCTATCCTACAACGAAGGCATTGTTTCTTTGATATTTTCCAAAGTTTGCTTGATGACAGGAGAAGAAGAAAATTGGAGTTGAAGCTTTTGGAGACCAAAAGCATGCAAATGGGGAGGTGTGATCCGAATTGGATCCTTGCCTAAATTCTTTTGTAAAATGTACAAAACTTGTAATTGTTTTTTTTTCAGTACATTTTGTCTTTTTTGGAAAAATTGGAAGTGGAAACAAACCATGTGACAATTTTCCTTCCAAAGGAAATGCATTAAAAGGATGAATGATGTATCTAAGAGGAAAATTGTGGGTAGATGCAAGGAGAAAGAGGGAATGACAGTAGCAGAACTTAGAGCTCAAAGAGAGTAGAATGCTCGAGGTTAAGTGAACGAAGGAGTAAATGTGTCTATTCACTCTAAGAAAAGGTGTCTCTAAGCCATGGCCTGCTACAATTTTGGTTTTCACAGTCAGTAAAAAATAAAAATAATTTTGTAATTTTTCCTGAGCATAATAAAAATCCTATTTAAATGTTGATATTTGTGAGTTAATGCATTTTGTTCTTCATGTATTTTTGCTATGAATTACAGTGATCTATACATTTTCCATTGAAGTATATTTTCTGATAAATTGTGAAGCAAGAAATGCAGAGAGAAAATAATAGAACAGAAAACAGTATATTGGAATGTAAGAAGAACTGAAGATGTTACAATGCAATGGGAAATAGCTGAGCTAAATAGGCTCAAGCAAATCAAGAATAGAAAGTACAGTTGTGCAGAACAACTGGCAGTGTACAGTCAGACTGTTGAGGTTACATTATATTTAACACTCCCTCTTAAACTCAACAGTTACAAACATCAACATTGATTATGCCTAAGTGTTGTCTCTGAAAATAAAAAACTGAATTTCCTAGTGGCTTTGTAAAGATATCAGCAAGTTGATCTCGAGAACCATAGAATTGTAGTGCAATATCACCATTATTGACTAGCTCGCGTATGAAATGAAAACGCGTGTCAATGTGTTTTCTTTTCTTATGAAACACATGATTTTTGGATAAAGCAATTGCTGAAGTATTATCACAAAAAATAGGAGTTGGATCCTTTTTTGTATGTGATGTATCTTTCAATATTCTTCTCAGCCACACAGCTTGACAAGATGTTGAGGTAGCAGTGGCATACTCTGCCTCTACAGAAGATATTGAAACAATTGGTTGCTTCTTTGATGCCCATGAGATTAGGTTCATGCCCAGTTGAAAAACATGTCCAGATGTGCTTTTCCTGTCATCTAGGTTGCCTGCAAAATCACTATCTCTGTAACCAGAAAGTTGATTACTATCAGATTTAGTGTACCATAAGCTGAAATTGAGAGTTCCTGCAACATATCTCAAAATTCATTTCGCCATTTTCCAATGAGAATCTTTGGGGGATTCCATGAATCTGGAAACAAGGATAGCTGCATACATAATGTCAGGCCTAGTTGCTGTAAGATACAACAAACTGCCTACTAAACTTTTGTACAGGGTAGAGTCCACTATAGGACCTTCATCATTCTTCCTCAATTTTGTGCCTAGTGGTATGGAGGTTTCTGTTGGATTGCATCCTTCCATGCGAAATCTTTTGATGATGTCTACTGCATACTTTTGCTGACAGACAAAAATGCCTTTTGTTGATTGATCAACCTCAATTCCTAAAAAATATTTCATTATGCCAAGATCTGTCATCTCAAACTCAGATTGCATGGCATGTTTAAAATCTGTTAACTCAAGATTTCCAGTATAGATCATGTCATCAACATATAAACATACAATCAAAATTTTATCGTGCTGATCTGTTTTGGTGTAAAGAGTTGGCTCATTTTGGCTTCTGTTGAAACCACTTTTGATCAGATAAGTGTCAATTCTGCTATACCAAGCTCTTGGAGCTTGTTTTAAGCCATACAAGGCTTTCTTCAACCGATATACTTTGGCTGGGTGCTCTTGGACTTCAAATCTAGGTGGTTGATCGACATAAACTTCTTCTTCTAAAATACCATTCAAGAATGTTGACTTCACATCCATCTGGTATACTTGCCATTTGTGTTGAGCTGCTATGGCCAATAGAGTCCTTACAGTGTCTAATATTGCTACTGGAGCAAAAGTTTCACCATAATCAGTACCTGGTTGTTGTGAGAATCCTTGGGCAACAAGTCTTGCCTTGTGTTTTTCAATCTGCCCTTTTTCATTTAGTTTATTTTTGTAAACACACTTGACACCAATACTCTTCTTGTGTCTTGGCAAATCAACAAGATCCCATGTCTTGTTCTTCTCAATGGAGTCAATTTCTTCGTTCATGGCTTGAACTGAATGTGGCTCCTTAGCGGCTTCCTTAAAAGATGTAGGTTGACATGACATTAAAGAAAAAAGATTATGTTGTTCAAAATCATCCAACTGCTGATGGATTTCTCTCTAACTTCGAGTTCTCTCATTTTGTGGTTCAGAGAATGATTCTCTGCTGGAAGTTGAGTTATCCTGAGAATTTTCAGGTTGTCTTTGTACTTACAATCTTGGAAGAGTAGTTTGAGGTACTTGTTGTTCTGAATTTTCTGTGTTTTTAGAACTTGGTAGCAATGGATTTTGACTGTCCATCTGCTGATTTTCTAAATCATTCCAGAATTGATTTTCCAGAAATTTTACATCTCTGTTGAGAATTAATTTCTTGGTGATTGGATTGTAAAGCCTGTAAGCTTTAGATGTTTCACTATATCCAGTGAAAATACATTTCTCACTTTTATCATCAAGTTTCTTCCTTAATTCGGAAGGTATGTGAGCATATGCTATGCATCGGAATGTCCTTAGATGTGCTACATTGAGCTTTGTCCCACTCCATGCTTCTTGAGGAACTTTCATCTTTAGACTTGTGGTTGGAGATCTATTCAGGAGATAAACTGAGCATGCTACTGCTTCAGCCCAAAAACTATTTAACAAACTTTTTTCTTTGAGAAGTGTTCTTGCCATATTCATTATTGTCTGATTTTTCCTTTCAGCCACTCCATTCTGTTGTGGAGTATACCTGGCTTTTGTTTGCATGATAATGCCATGTGATTTGCAGAAATTTGCAAATTCTCTGGAGTTCTATTCTCCTCCTCCATCTGACCTGAGTTCTTTGATATATTTGCCACTCTGTTTTTCAGCTTCTGCCTTGAATTCTTTGAATTTTACGAATGTTTAAGACTTGTGTCTGAGAAAATAGATCCATATTTTTCTGCTAAAATCATCAATAAACGTTAGAAAGTAAAAACTACCACCTATTGACTCTATTTTCATTGGTCCACATAGGTCAGTGTGAACAAGTTCAAGATGTTGTTTGGCTTGATTTGATGACTGTAGAAAAGTAGTTCTCTTATGTTTTCCAAGTATGCAAGACTCACATAGGGGAATTTTCTCTTTAAAGATAGGAAGACCTTTGACCATGGAGTTATTTTGAAGAAGACTTAGACTCTGAAATGGTAGATGTCCAAATCTTGTATGCCAAACCATAGTTTCATTCAGGGTGGATGCACTTTGTGCATATGGTTGACTCAGGTTTGCAGTTTGGAGTGTAAGGGGAAACATCCTATTTGGAGTCATATGGATTTCAGAAATCAATTTTCTGCTGGGGTATTTGTCATATATTTTGCAAGATGCTCCCTCAAAAAGTACCTTATAGCCATGTTCAATGAGTTTTCCTACACTTAGAAAATTATGTTTTAGATATGGTACATGATAGACATTATTTATGTCTTTGTAACACACCCACTATCATAATTTAAAAATTTTGGGGTTAATCTCCCACAAATGAGAAATCTCCAGAGACCTGCATTAGCGAAATGCCCATCCTTGGTTCAATATCGGAATTCGGGGTTTCTAGTGTCAAAATTCATTCACCCCCAAGACTCGTGATCCTCCGAAATCCGACGCGCTCCCTACGCATTAGCTCTCTTGGTTCAGTTCCCGGTCCATAGGACCT
>JZKD02S1172415.1:612758-627243 GCA_000966675.3 Picea glauca
AAATTTCGTATTTACCTCCGATCGTCGAAACGTCGATTTGTCGATGGCCAAAGGGAGCTTATCGGCCTTGAATTGGCCTTTGTCGCGGTGCAATGTGACCACACGCCTTGATGTTAAAGCGCTACGGGATTTTCCGGTTCTTTGTCTTTCAAATTGTCGTAATGCAAAATTCACCTTTGGACAATTCAACGGTCCAGATCTTCTTGTGATCTAACGGCCCAGATCTTATTGGGATATTGCGAATTGGGACTTCGTGAACCCTGATGACGAGCTCTTCCGACTCCTCAATTTCCCGATCTCCGATTTATCGATTTCTCGATAGGAGACTTTTTCCTTTGGGAGATTTCCCGAATGCTTTGATCTCCACCACACATCCTCCCATGATGGACGGTCCTGATCACTTCTCACGATTTCGAGACTTCAACTACTCCGGACATCTCGTCTTCAGGATTCGCGATTTTTCGAATCCCGTAATGCCGATGCACTCTCCTATTGGGATTTTTCCGAAGGCCTCGATTTCTGCCATGCATCCCAACAGATGGACGACTCAAGGCTGCTTTGGGGTTTTCACTGTGGAGATTCCCGATCCCTTGTTTTGACGAGATGACGTCAGCTGGGCCCCAAAACGGATCTTTCCTCCTGTCGAGATTTCGGACTTCTCAATTTTGAAATGCTCGTGTTTCTTGTCCTCAGGATTCGTGAAACGTCGAATCCCGATGTGTCAATTGACTCTCCCGATCTCACCCACATGTCTCCTCAAGATGGATGGCTCCGATCGTTTACGGGGTTTTCACCATAAAGAAACCCGATCCCTTGTCCTCAAGTTTCACGAGTTCGCGACTTGCAACTCCAAATTTCTCTGACAACTTGAAACCGCGATTGCCAAAATGTTGATGGTTTCATCGATGTCTGCCACGTGTCCGAACAAATGGACGGCTGAGATCTTATCGCTATTTCCTGAATCACGATTTCGCGAGTTTAGAACTCTTGTTGCGACGGTCTTTCAAAACCGCAAACTCCAATATGTTGATTTGACGGCACTTGGATCTGCTGCCACCTGTCCTCTGAGATGGACGGCTCACAAGTCCTCTCGGGATTTCACGATATCGCGTATCTGAGTTTTGGGATTGCAATCACCTTTGCGCGTCCAACTCTCGATTCTCGATTTTGCGATGGGATAAGATCGACGGCTCACGATATTTCTCAATCCAACGGTCCGGAATGACTCGTGATTTCATGATTCGCGAATTCTCACTACAGTCTTCTAACCTTTACACTTAGCGAGTCAGCAAAATGTCGAGATCTCACCACGTGTTTCTTGACGGACGGTCCAGATGATGTCGGGATTTCGCGACTTCACAAGTCAAAATTTCTCCTTGGCGCTCCAGAGGACTAAACCTCGTGCACCTTCTCGCTAATCCAACGGTTGTCGGTCCTCTACGCAAGATCTAACGGCTGAAATTCTTTTTCCTTTTCCACTCTCTCTTCGTCCCTTCTAAACTGGTTTTCCGCTTTGGATCCATTCGCAAGACGAATCTTACGACCTCAATGGTTGTTCTTTGCACATGGAATGCGTTCTTTGCTCCTGTGGAAGAAAGATTCGTGAATCATTCAAAGATTTGAAAGAATTTCACGAATTCTTTGTTCATTGCTTCAATCTTTGACAGATTTGAAGAATTCCTGCAATTCTTTAAACGCTTCTTGTTTCTTTAACAATCTTCCACGAACTTGAACAAATGTCCGTGAAATCTTCAACGTTTCTGCCTTCTGCAAGAATCTTTAACGAATTGAACGAATTCTTCGAGTTCTTTAAATGTTCTTCTGTCTTCCAGCTCTTCTTCGTCAATCTTTGACGATTCTCGAAAATTACAAGAATCTTTAAAGTTTCTTCTTCTGCACTCTCTTCTTCCTCGATCTTTCGAGTGTTGTACGCTCTGCTTCCTCTGCAAGCTTCCTACGATGATCTTTTGAGAGTAGTACGGACAACTCTCCAAGCCTTGTGAAAAGTTTGTGTCGCATTCTCTCAAGATCCATGTAAGCTCTACGCTGTGAGGATCGTGTTACTCTCCAGTCTGTGTGAAGAGGCTTACTATTGTAGCTCTGATACCATGATAAATTGTGAAGCAAGAAATGCAGAGAGAAAAGAATAGAAAAGAAAACATTATATTGGAATGTAAGAAGAACTGAAGAGGTTACAATGCAATGGGAAATAGCTGAGCTAAATAGGCTCAAGCAAATCAAGAATAGAAAGTACAGCTATCCAAAACAACTGGCAGTGTATAGTCACACTGTTGAGGTTACATTATATTTAACATTTTCATCATGTAACACCCATTCATATAATTTATTCTGGCTGGGTGTTTTTCTTTTACCAACTGGTTGTACACATCGATTTGTTTTCTCACTAGACGTTTTATCCTTTGCCTTGGCATGTTGTTTACTTCATGGGAGAATTCAAAGATCCTTGGGTGATTTCAAAGACCCCTGGGCCTTTTGTTTACTACCCGAGTGAGTTCAGAGACCCTTGGGTGAGTTTAGAAAACCCCAAACATTTTTATTTGATGTTGTGTGCCTAAAATTTCCCATGGTCATTTTTATCGAATGCCTAGTGCCTAAAATCGCAGTGGGAATTTTTCTCCATTGTGGAATGACTAAATTTGTCCACCGATCATATATCCTCATTGTTCAGCTGTGTAAAATAATATTTGGTCACCTGGTATGAGTTTAGAGAGAGTTTTACCTTAGCATCACCTCCATATTTCATTTAAATTTAAGCACATTCCGTATCAATGATGAGATGGATAGACCATACGCCCACATCATTTACAAACAACCAAAAAGTTATTTTAGATAATTCTTTTTTAAACAGATGATGATATTCCTCCTATTCAAAATCTTGAAGTTATATTAACAAAAAATAAACCAATGACCCTAAATATTGTATACTTTCTAATGATTTGTTAAAAGATATATATAAAAAGAACCTCCTCACAAATCAATTTTAATAATTAGTTTTTATGTATTTTTCAACATCTATTTAGTTAAGCAGAAAGGCGTATACTTATTGGAGATGGGCACAATTAATGATCTTTTAATCTTAAATTGTAATCTGATGGTCATGCATTGAAGATGTTGGCATATTCTTAGTAGTCCTCCAAAATCAATGAGTCAGATTTATTGTTGATAACTTCTTTGCATTTATAAATGCATCCATTAACCTGTTTACTTTTTAACATTTACCTAATCATATTAAGAAATCACTGTAACATCATATGATTGCCACATTTAAATGATTAACTTTTGGAATTCTTTAACTGTTCGTAAGTGGCTGAGATGTGGAGGGTTTGTTTTCTGTGTGGGATTTAGCCACTATTTGTGTGATGGGCTGGGAAGTTCGCAATTTCTTCATGCATGGGCTTGGAGTTTTCACTGGGTTGCAATTTCTTCATGCATGGGCTTGGAGTTTTCACTGGGTTTTTTTTTAGGCGAGAGTTTTTATTTATCTATCGTTCGGCGTTCACCAACAGCGAGTTAGCGACTGTGCTAGTAGCTAAAAACAAACAATTTTTATTTATATATTTTGTGGATAAAAAACTTAAAAATTTCGCTATCAAACTCTTATTATATTTACTTTTAAATACTTATTAATTTCTTCATTTTAATCCATTGTGCATTGTTCTGATTTACCTTCTGGACGAACAAATGCAAGGAAGCTTCATAGCAAACCAATTTTAGCTGCATACAGCTTCGACTTCACAGTAACATTAGGTTGATATCCATTTATTAACCATATTCCATGCGGACACATTTTAAATTATCACGCTCCAGGTTGTAGAAAAAGGCAATTCTAAATTCCAAGTTTATAACTTTATCCTTAATTTATAATACATTACTGTTTACACAGCATGCCCAGTGCCAACCCTCTCAGTGGTGAGGCTCATGGAACATAAAATTGAAACAACTGATAAAAATCAAATATCCATATGAATTTTTGATAAGAACTGCTCATTTAAAAAAAAATTAGATTCTGATACCATAAAAGTATCTTTACATGGTACCTACTCTACTAAAGCAGGTAAATCAGATCAATTCTGTGTGTTAGTTTCAATTTATATTTAACAGATTACATCCTATTAAAGATGGGCAAGCAGGGGCTTATCATTGGAATTTGGTAACTGGTGAAATCACTATTTTAAGTTATTTAAATAGTATTTTTGAATTTATAAAAAGTGTATTATTAGAATTTGGTAATTGATGAAATCATAATTTTACATTGTTTAAATTTCATTTTTAAATCTATAAATTGATTTTTTTTCAAAAACTCCAAATCACTTTGAAATATATAATCTCAACCACTAAAATATAAAAATTTTAAATTTTTCAATAATATTGTATCAAAAATCATCCAAAAAAAAATTAAAACTAATTCCAATCACTAAAATCTATCACTTTTAAATTTTAAATAAAACTTGTCAGAAAAAATACCTAAAACTTAGAAGTTTAGACTATGTCCTAAATCATCCATATATGTTTTGTGACAGATATATGTTTTCATGCATAGCAGAGACTTGATGTCAGCTTTCATGCAATAGGTATGTTTATTTATAATTTCCAATTAGTTAGATTCTCATACCACAAGGATAGGGATGTTTATTTTTAAATAAGGATGTTTATTTTTAATTTCCAAAATAGTTAGATTCTCATACCACAAGTATAGGGATGTTTATTTGTAATTTCCAAAATAGTTAGATTCTCATACCACAAGTATATTTAGATGGTGCATAATATACTAAAGCAGGTCAATCAGATAAATGATAAATGTTGTGTGTCAGTGCCCTCAGTTTTCAGTTTTCATGCAAATCCAATTGATGGCACCTACTATACTGAAGCATCAATGCTTTATGTTGTGGGTCAGTGCTGTCTGGTTTAATGCATTTGATGCAAACATATGCGAATAGGAATGTTCATGTGTTTTAAATACAAAGGAAAAAAGCACAAAGATCCTTGAAGCAATAGGAAATGATAATGATATATCTTAGTTTTGTTATAGCCGCTGTCTGAAAATGCACTGCCATTGGATTGCAGAATTATACTGTACAAGATCTAAATTCATCAATGCTTTCATCTTCACATAAAATTATAATATATTGTTTAAATCTAAAAATGGGAGCTGATTGCTTCACAATATTGATTGTATTGTGGGTGTCACAATCTGGAGGTGGACAGAGCCTGATAAATCAAATATTTTCTTAAGATTTTTCTCGAGATGGAGACTTCGGAATTGAAGTGACAAATGCTACTCGAAGTATTTTCTTGTATGGTGAAACCTGCACAGACAATCTCTCATGAGTGAACAGATCATCAAGAAGAGAAATCAAAGCTTTATGTTGAAAGTGAGCAAGGAACAAACAAAATTTGGAAGTGCTTCATTTACCTGTTTTGCAACAAATTTTTTTACATCCTCTTTGCACAGATTGCTGTCAGAATTCCTCACAACAAATGACATTGGTACTTGACCTGCTTCCTGATCAGGATACCTAAGACAGAGAATTGTGCGGTTTAGCAGGTATGCAAAAATCTAGTGTGCAAACGGAGTAGAATAACTAATGTTCCAGAGAGTCTGCGCTATCAGCCCAAATGTTGAATTTTGGCTACGACTTAAAAAATGTTTATTAGCTCAAGAAGTGGTAAATCCAGCTAACTGTGGAGCTTTGAAAGTATATTAGCTTAAGAAGTGGTAAATCCAGCTAAGTGTAAAGCTTTGAAAGTATATTAGCTCAAGAAGTGTGGTAAATACAACTCAGGGAAGAACAACAGTATCAATAATCTCTGGGTTGAGAGGAGCAACTCCTCTAATTCTGCTGGAACAACCTGCCAAAAACAAATAAATTCAAAGATAAATATTTTGGATTTGCATCAAACTAAAGGTCCCTGAAATGCTTTGTACTTGATCAAATCCTTTAATCTATCCACAACAAAAAGGAAGCCTTCCTCATCAATGTAACATAGATCCGTGGTTTTGAGCCACCCTTCAGAGTCCAAAGTTGACGCAGTTGCTTCATCATTACCAAAATATCCTGCATGGATTACTAAAAACCTTAATAGTATTTCTCTGGCCAGAACCTGGGAAACATCAAGCCATGCAGAAATACTGGACCTGTGTCTTGGGAGGTAGGGATAGAGCAATATCATACTGCTAACATAAACTACTTTTTTTGAAACATAGGTTCATTTGCCTGATTACAGTATGAAAGATGATTTCTGTTGTTACAAAACATACAGTATTAAAATTTCACAAGAGCATAAGGTGTGCAATTGTGGTGATACACAACGAGTAAATCAAGGAAATATGGCTAATCAAGGAAATATGGCTAATCTTATGTGACCAAAAATCTGATCTGATACACTAGGGGTTTATGGATGCGTTTTAGATGTGTTTGTGTATAATTAATTGTTTACAACATATATATTGAGCATATAGATAGTAAATGAGACAAAAGGATGTAAACCTTATATTATGATATCTATGGAGTACAATGTCGAGTACAATGGTCGCTCGGGAACCTCAAATGTGGCATCCCCAAGTATCACAACCTCAACGGATGGAAAATGTACCCTAGATGATTTCTCCATCTGAATCTGATGAGAAACTAGTCAAAAGATGCACCTTTCCTTCCTCTCAACTGGGTCAGAAGGGAATCTTTGTATTCTCCCTGGATGGGACAAGTCGACTCAATACCTCCTCAAAATTTGTGCCCTCACACTGAATAAGTGTGCCCTTGCTGCTGGAACCTGTATAACTATTGTTGAAGACTGATGGAAGACCTGTGTGATCTGCTCGATGACTAGGGTGTGTCTCTCAACACTGAAATCAGCCACTGGTGTTTTCCTCCTGGAATCCACTGATCTATCTCTCCTGGGGTGCACCTCTCTCCTCAATGACAAGTCAAAATATGCATAAATGATGAATTAGGTCGCTTTACCTTCTCTTATAGCTGCCTGAAACACTAATTCAGGTTTGGCTCTAATTTTAGCTCATTTGTTATATTTTTATCTCAAGTTGGCTTAAAAGCGCTTTTAGCCACTTTTAGTTGAATGTCACTTTCAAATTATAACACCCTTGGTTGGAATGACCTCTATTAACTTTGTTTATCCCTTTCTGGCCCTAGCTATAGTCTAACGAGGTTGTTTAGACCATTAAACCTCCTCTTTGGAGCTCCTATTTGGAAAGGGACATTATAGTCCTCCCTTCTCGAAATTGTCTGTCCTCAAGAAATACCAATCCAAGGTGTTGCAACACAAGCTCGCTCTCCCAAGTAGGATCCTCTACTAGAAGCTTTCTCCATATGATCAAACACTCTCTGATGACCTTGCTCCTCAGTTTCCACTCTCAGAACTCTAGTACCTCCTCCAGAACCAACTCCAACTGTCCCTCCTCATCCAATGAGGGAAGCTTCTCTGATGTGTTAATGAATTTTTCCACCGCCTTCTTGAGGCAAGATACGTGGAACACATTATGAATCTTGATCCCCTCTAGAAGCTCTAGCTCATAAGCAACCTCGCCTACCCGACACATGATCCTGTAAGGTCCATAAAATCTGGGTTTGAGATTCTCAGCCCCACTATTCTTCAGAGATGATTGTCTGTAAGGTTGGAGTCTTAAGAAAACCAAATCCCCAACCTCAAAGATGTGCTCTATCCTATGCATGTCCGCACTCATCTTCTGTCGATTATGTGTTGTCTGGATGTTCTCTTTTAGCAATTTGAGAATCTCCTGACTCTCTCTGATCCAATCCTTGGCCTTAGGGGATCTTCTCTCCATGAGAACCAAATATACCAAAGTGGGAGCATCATACCCATACAATTCTCGGAAAGGTTTCATACCAATGGACATGTGAAAGGTGGTGTTGTAGCAATGCTCTCCTAAATGTAGCCACCTAACCCATGTTCTCAGTTGTCCCCCCACATAGTTCCTCGAATACCCTTCAACCCACTTGTTGACGATCTTGGTCTTCCAATCTATCTGAGGGTGATATCTAGTGTTGGGTGTCAATTTTGTCCCCACCAATCTAAACAAATCCCTCCAAAATGTCCCAATAAACTGACTGTCCCTATCGCTGATGATGTTCCTCGACAACCCATGAAGTTGGAAGACCTCTCTGAAGAATAACTTGGCTACATGAACTTCTTTGTACTCTTTCGCTGTGGCATAGAAGTGAGAAAACTTGGTTAATATGTTGACCACTACATAGATGTAGTCCTTACCCTGGACCTTGGGTAGGCCTGCGATGAAGTCCATCAATATGCTCTCCCATTTCTGCTCTGGAATGGGGAGTGGATGAAGTATCCCTATTGGAAGTGTATGCTCTGACTTGGTCTGCGGACAAGTCACACACTCACCGATGTACCTCATAACGTCTTGTTTGAGGCCCTTCCATGAGAACCTCTCCCTGATCTACCTATAGGTTTTGAAAAAACCTTGATGGCTTGCTAGTGGTGAATCATGAACTACTAGGAGGATCTTCTTCTCGAGCCTTGAATCTGGTACTAAGTAGACTCTATCCTTGTAGAATATGACATCGTCAATTACCTTGTACCTGTTATCTTGAATCTCTTCATCCAGAACCTCACAAGCGAACTTGTTCTTGGAATATTCCACTAACAAGTGGGATTTCCAATTTGCTGAAATCTCCATCAAAGAACATGTTGCAGGTATCCTAGATAGCGCATCGGCCACAATTTTCTTCTGCCCTTGAAATAATCTATGTCAAATTCGAATGCATGTACCTTCGTCATCCATTTTTGTTGACGCTCACTGTGTAATGTCCCCACTTTGGGACATCATTACATTGTAGAGGTTTTCGATGACCAGAGTAGCCAGATGGATGATATAGAAAGTACATGGATTATTGAGAGGAATTTTGGGGTCCAACTTGCATCTCTCATCCCATTTCATCATTATGGTCCATTCTGCACAAGTTGGCTTTGGTTTCATTGCATTCTGACGATTTCCATGATTTTGAGCTATAAGTTAAGAAAATTCACTACAGAGGTCATTTTGGGCACAATACTTGGAGGAACCTCTCAATGTAATAGCTCATTGGATTCAGGAGGAGCAACACTACATAATGGGATGGTGAGAACTGACTTTTAGTGGCCAGGGAAGCCACAAGGAGAGATAAGGTGTTTTTCAGAGGTAAAAAGGTTAATTAATTAATTAAAGTGATTTAATTAATTAATTAAATATTAATAAAATGAAAGTCACTTTGGAGGGACAAGGTGAGCAGGAAGTATAAAGGAAAGGCAAGGGCCTCTATTCATTCATTCATGTATGTTTATCATTTGGATATCTGGCTTCTAACTAGAGGGCCCATCTCTTGGGGGTTTTGAGGGTTTTGACTTAACAAACCCTACGGGACGATTCAATGGTGAAAGATTCCACCTAGCTTGTACCAAGCTTGGTCTCAGGGATGCAATACTCCCCCACACCATTCTAGTCCAAATCTACTCAGTTGCAGGAGGATTCTACACCAGACATAGGTGAAGAAAGAGAGAGGGTGCACCAGTTGTGGGTTTCCAACAAGAGGGGCACACCATCCATTGAGGGAGGATCCAATCTAGATGAGGATAAGATATTTTTGGAATTCCAGGTATTGGGTTTCCTTTGCAGGTGTCATAGCACTATTCTTGGTGGATTCTAGAGGTATTTTGGTGGAGTATTTATTTGTATTGAGAATAGAACGAATTCCCCAGAGGAGGGCACACCATACTTTAGAGGGTGGCTAGATCCAAGGGTCTAGAAGGTCCTTTGATGAATTGAGCACTTGGGTTTTCATTTTTGTGTCCCGATCTATCATTCTAGCAGGTTTTTGGAGCCTTTGGAGGTCTCTAAGAGGGAGGCCGAATTATCTAGGGTTTCAGGCATCTGGGGGGGTGCACCATTCCTTGGAGGAGAGGCAGATTCATGAGTTTGGAGAGGATCTTGGAGATTTGAGCACTTGGGTTGTTCTTATAGTTACCCGATCTACTGTTTGGCATATTCATTAGAGAATTTGGACATATTTGGTAGCATGGCCGAATTATTGAGGCTATTCAGGGTTTCAGTAGGGCATCGAATCTTCCAGATTGAGGGTTTGGCACTTCATTCGGCCAAATCTACTCCTACATTGATATTTAGTGGATATCCAGCCTTTGGAGGCTTGTAGTCTTCTATTGGAGCATTTTGTAGCAGCTACTATCTTCTATTGTCTTTATTGGATCCATCTGATGTGCATTCCAGATTAACATCTCATTGTATCAGGTTCTTGCTTATTGTTATGAAATAAAGATCAGATCTGCAGTGTTTTGGATTGTCTATCATCTTATTGATATTGCATATGGTTGAGGTATGTTACATTGCTTATCTTCTTGTCTGTTGCTGCAAACACATATATAACACATCAATAAACCCTAAGCGTAACCTAAATATTCACAGTAAGCAAAGTGTTTGATGAAATACCACAACCAGTAAAGTTTTAAAACACACCCAAAACAATGATGTTCCTTGCATCTTGGCTTGGGAACATTACACGTTGAGTGTAGTGTCCCCAAGGCTAGGCCCCACTGTAAACCAAGTTCTGAAAGGAATTGTGATTATGTTTTATAGGTTGGTGAGCCAAGTTCTTATAAGTTGGAGAATTATGTGTTTGTTAGGCCAGGGAGCCTAAGTGTTGAAGGACAGGAGTTTACTGTTGTACTTGTATGTATGCAGAACAATTAATAAAATATAAACACCGCCAGGTGCAGACCGACCACAATGAATGAGTGAAGGGGAACTAAGCATCCACAGAGTGGGCAAGGAATTAGGGGCTGGAAGGTGGGAAAGGGGGCTAAGTGTTGAGCCTGGAGGCTAAGCCTAGGGGGCTTAAGCCTGGGAATAATATTTTAATATTATTCCAAAAAGACAAGTGCATTTTGTGTTTTATCCTAAGTTTTGGCAAGGGAGGACGTACAAGGGTGATGCGTGCTGGTGGAACGCATGCAGTTCCATGGGTGACAAGTGTCAACCCTAACGCATGCGAATAAACGGCCAGGGTGAGCCATGAGAAAGGTTCCTCCTCCTCCTCCATTCGATAGATAGATTGCCAGAAAGTGAACGGGTTTGACTCTTGCAGAGAAACCCTCGTGCATCCTCTGAAACAAAAGGCATGTATCTGTGTTTGTTCCGGGATAGTCGGTACATCCCCTGTCTGAACAGTTCGAACCTGCATTGACCCCTGCGTGAATTGTTTGTCACTCATCCCCAAAAACCAGAGCGTGAGTCTATCCTATGTTGGCGGATTGGGAAATAAGAAGTGACCTGCCATTGTTGAACCTGTTGGAAAGCCCGTGTCTGTTTTCCCCGTGGGTTGTTGTGACCATGCAGTGTTGGACTACGTGGGGTCTTGTTGGCCAGTGGTACAATGCTATCTCCATGTGAGAGAGGTGATTGAGGTTGGTAGAATAGGTTGTTGTCCTGTGAGCGACTCTCTCCAGGTGAGAGAGTGCGTGGAGGAAGGAGAGGACTCCTAGAAAGAACCCTGTAGCTGCCACAGAGCCCGGAGACTTCTGGTCCGGCCTATTCCTGTAACCCAAGGCAAGGGAGATTAGCAGCCGAAGGACTGTCTAGGTGACAGAGAAGGTGTATTCTCTTGGGGTGGAACAGGCATGTGGGGAATGAGGGTCTGTGGGCAGTGAGCGTGGGAGGTTCCTGGGAGAGAATTCATTCCTGATGGTTGTGTGTTGTTTTCCTTGTAACCTCAGCCTAGCCTAGGATTCCTTGTCTTGGGGTGGAGCTTAGTCCCAGCTCAAGGGTGACCCACTGCTGAGTTGATGAGCAGTGTGGTCTAAGGCTGGGAGGTTCGTGGAAGGCCTGCACTTGGTTGGTGGATTCTACCACTATTAAAAGATAAGTATCTCATTATGTTTTTATCACGTTTTGCATGACTCTACTGTTTATGTTATCATGATTTCCACTGTGTATATGAATTAATATGAAAATTTAATTGCTTGCTGATTATGGTAGTAATTCATATGAATACTCTGTGTTGAATGTGTTTATTGTTTAAATGCATGTGGGTTAAATAACATCTGTAAGATTATGTACGAAGTGGTGTTATAGTCTTCTTTTAAGAGCAATTAAACCTTAGTAGCAGAAAAGGTGCGCTACAGTTTGGTATCAGAGCCAAGGTTTCGACACTGAGCCTAGATGGGCCAGTGGAGCAGTCTTTGGACCGAGAATGCGAGGGGAAATTGGGTTTGGAAGGCCAATTTCGTACCCTGGTTTGCTCCAAAATGTCAAGGAGTTACTTGACAAGTTTCAAAGCTCAGGAGGTATAGTGGCATTATGAAACCGCAGCCAGTGTGGTATGAGTCCACAGGGAGAGAGGACTCCACACCGGTGGTGTAGGAGCTCTAGGATCTGTTCGGGAGGGAAGGCGAACCCTTGTGACCGTCAGATCTGAAAAGTGTGCACGGGGTTTAAAGCCCTTTGGATATTGCGTAGGAATGTGGAAATCGTGATACGCAAAATCCCGAATTAGTCAGGACCGTCCATATCGAAAGGACATGTGGTGATAATAAAGACCCGTCGGCATTTCGCATGTCGAAATATCGGGATATCGGCATTCGTGAAACCGAGAGTCACGATGACAGGAGGTCGGGAATTTTCATGGTAAAAGTCCTGGGAACAATCCGAGCCATCCGTTTGTGGGGACACATGGTGGAGATTGAGCAACCCATCGGTATATCGGCTACCGGGGTTTTGAGTTGACATAGAACTTGTCATCGGGGAAGCGCAAGTTGCGAAATACCAATATTGGATATGAGCCGTCCGTCAGTTGGGACACATGGGCGAGATTGGGAGCCCATCGGCATATCGGGGTTCAGCGTTTCGCGAATCCTAAAGACAAGGCACCCGGAGCATTTGAAATCGTGAAATTGCGAAATAGCGAGAAGCGGCGAGGACCGTCCATTCTTGGGGACGCGTGGCCGAGATCGAGGCATTTGGGAAAGTTTCGGAAGGAGAGTCATCCATCGGAAAATCGGGGTTCAGGGAATCGCGAATCCTGAGGACATATGTGCTTCGGCATTGGAAAGTCCGAAACCCCGATAGGAGGTATGACTGTGGTCATATAAGGGGAGGTCATGTGAACCACGAGTCTAGCCCGGAGGGCTAATGGGAGTTAGAGCGCATCGGCGTTTGGAATCCCAAAACCCTGAAAGGATCTGAACCATTAGATCTAGCTCGTCGAGGATCGTTAGATCACGTATAAGAAACCATGTATCGGATTTCGGGGATAGGAGTGACAAGAGGTTGGGAGTCACTACGTAATGAAGTCCCGGGTACCGAAAACCCAAAAGTGCAGAGCCGAACGAGAGCTCAGAAAACCCAT
The DNA here is from genome assembly GCA_000966675.3 of Picea glauca. NCBI lineage: Eukaryota > Viridiplantae > Streptophyta > Pinopsida > Pinales > Pinaceae > Picea > Picea glauca. The sequence continues at coordinate 626,171 of JZKD02S1172415.1, forward strand.
TGGAATCGAAATGTCTTTTGTTCTTGTTCATATTAGTTATAAATGTTGTGGATTGTTCGTGAAGTTTTTTGATGGTCTGACAAACTTTGAATTCAATTGCACAGTGCGTGTGCAGAGTTCAACGGAGGTCAAGACTCTAGTTAACCAACGCTGAGTATGGAGTGGGGAAAGGTGCAGATTACCCCTGAAATAGAAGACGAACAGGAAGGAAAGGATGTTAACCTGGGAGTCGAAGGATCGAACTCCGATGGGCATGGAAAAGAGAAGGATAAGGAAGGACACATAATGAAAATCATTGAAGGATTGCAAAGAGAGGCTAAGGCTCACCGAGATGATAGCCGAAAGCTCAGGAACGTCAGGGATCGACAGGGTGAATTAAACTTAAAATTTTTGAAGAGATTGGAAAGAATAGAGAAGAAACTCGAGAAGGGAAGAGACTCAAGTACGACGGAGAGTCGCAGAACCCATAAGAGAAGAAGTAGGTCGAAGAGTGGTAGCCGACATCTTATTCTCTCCCAAAGACATTCTGACAGGGAGACACATAGTAGTTGAAGTTCGTCAGCTACCAGAAAACATCGAAAATCTAGAAAGGAGGAATTGAAAGGGGAGATGAACAAGATTAAACCTCCAACATTCGATGGAGAACATAAGAAGAAGGAAGATGCCGAGACATGGTTACTTGGCATGAAGAAATACTTCCAATTGCAGAATTATTCTTCCCATGCAGAAGGAAGAATTGCAATGTACCAAATGAAAGGAAAAGAATCCATGTGGTGGAATCAGTTTGTGCAGGTGCAACACATCAAGGAGAAAGAGGTCACTTGGAAGGAATTTAAGAGGTATTTCGAGAAGAAATACCTGACTAAAAGATACTATGATAGAAAGATGAAGGAGTTCTTCGAACTCAAGTTGGGAAGTATGACTATTGATGAGTATGAACGAAGTTTTCTGGAACTAATGAAGTATGTTCCATTCATCAAAGACGAGGCTGTCAAGATTCAGAGGTATCTGAGTGGACTGCCACCTTCCATTGGTGACAAGATTCAATATGATGATCCTAAGACTATGGAAGA
>JZKD02S1172415.1:630885-647280 GCA_000966675.3 Picea glauca
GTGCAACACTCCAGTGAGCTGGGATAATCCAGCTGACAGAGTAGTAGTTGGGCCTGAGCTACTCAAAGAGATGGAAGACCAAATGATAAGAATTAAACATAATCTAAAAGTTGCCTAGGATAGGTAGAAAAGTTACGCTGATAGTAACAGAACCCATAGAGAATTCAAAGTGGGTGACCATGTTTTCCTGAAAGTGAAAACTAACAGGAGTTCCCTGAGGCTGGGAAGTTGCGCCAAGTTGGCAACAAGATTTTGTGGGCCATTTGAGATCCTGGAAAGGATTGGGCCGGTTGCATACATGCTTGCATTACCTGCATCTATGACTGTACATAACGTGTTTCATGTTTCACTGCTTAAGAAATATGTACTTGATGCTAATCATATTATCGATTGGACTGTGATTCAGGTGGAACCAGAAGGTGTCTTGCAAGTGCATCCTGTGCGCATATTGGACAGGAAAAGAAAACAGCTCCGGAATCGAGCTATAGAGCTTGTAAAGGTCCAGTGGACCTGGTACGGTCCTTAGGATGCGACATGGGAGCATGAAGAGGTTATGCGGGAAGAGTACCCGCATCTTTTTGAAGATTTTGAAAGGCTTGCAGAGACAGTGTAAGTTGCACTAAGGACAGTTCAAAAATAAGGGGAGGGGAATTGTAGTGTCCCCAAGGCCGAGCCCTGTTGTAAACCAAGTTCTGAAAGGAATTGTGATTATGTTTTATAGGCTGGTGAGCCAAGTTATTATAAGTTGGAGACTTATGTGTTTGTTAGGCCAGGGAGCCTAAGTGTTGAAGGCCAAGAGCCTGTTGTTGTACTTGTATGTATGCAGAACAATTAATAAAATATAAACACCGCCAGGTGCAGAACGACCACGATAAATGAGTGAAGGGGGCCTAAGCATCCACAGAGTGGGCAAGGAATTAGGGGCTGGAAGGTGGGAAAGGGGGCTAAGTGTTGAGCCTAGGGGCTAATCCTAGGGGGCTTAAGCCTGGGAATAATATTTTAATATTATTCCAAAAAGACAAGTGCATTTTGTGTTTTATCCTAAGTTTTGGCAAGGGAGGATGTACAAGGGTGATGCGTGTTGGTGGAACGCATGTAGTTCCATGGGTGACAAGTGTCAACCCTGATCCATGCGAATAAATGGCCAGGGTGAGCCGTGAGAAAGGTTCCTCCTCCTCCTCCATTCGACGGTCAGATTGAAAGAAGGTGAATGGGTCTGACTCCTGCATTGAAACCCTCGTGCATCCTCTGAACCGAAAGGCATGTATCTGTGTTTGTTCCGGGATAGTCGGTACATCCCCTATCTGAACAGTTCGAACCTATGTTGACCCCTGTGTGAATTGTTTGTCACTCATCCCCGACAACCATAGCGTGAGTCTATCCTGTGTTGGCGGATTGGGAAATAAGAAGTGACCTGCCATTGTTGAACCTGTTGGAAAGCCCGTGTATGTTTTCCCTGTGGGTTGTTGTGACCACGCAGTGCTGGACTCTGTGGGGTCTTGTTGGCCAGTGGTACAACTCTCTCTCCAGGTGAGAGAGGTGATTGAGGTTGGTAGAATAGGTTGTTGGCCTGTGAGCGACTCTCTTCAGGTGAGAGAGTGCACGGAGGAAGGAGAGGACTCCTAGAAAGAACCTTGTAGCTTCCACAGAGCCCGGAGACTTCTGGTCCAGCCTATTCCTATAACCCAAGGCAAGGGAGATTAGCAGCCGAAGGACTATCCATGTGACAGAGAAGGTGTATTCTCCTGGGGTGGAACATGCATGTGGGGAATGGGGGTCTGTGGGCAGTGAGCGTGGGAGGTTCCTGGGAGAGAATTCCTTCCTGGTGGTTGTGTGTTGTTTTCCCTATAACCTCAGCCTAGCCTAGTATTCCTTGTCTTGGGGTGGAGCTTAGTCCCAGCTCGGGGGTGACCCACTGTTGAGTTGATGAGCAGTGTGGTCTAAGGCTGGGAGGTTCGTGGAAGGCTTGTACTTGGTTGGTGGATTCTACCACTGTTAAAATATAAGTATCTGATTATGTTTTTATCACGTTTTGCATGACTCTACTGTTTATGTTATCATGATTTCCACTGTGTATATGAATTAATATGAAAAGTTAGTTGTTTGTTGATTATGGAAGTAATTCATATGAATACTCTGTGTTGAATGTGTTTATTGTTTAAATGCGTGTGGGTTAAATAACATCTGTATGATTATGTACGAAGTGGTGTTATAGTCTTCTTTTAAGAGTGATTAAACCTTAGTAGCAGAAAAGGTGTGCTACATTGAGGTCCTTCTGCTAAAGGAAATACTTCAAGATGTTGTGATATGTTTTGACCACGAATTTGTTGCCCACCAAATATTGTTTGAATTTGGTCAAGGCATGCATGTTTGTCAGCATTTCCTTGTCATAAATGGAGTACAACCTCTCGTGTTGATTGATATTTCTTCTCTCAAATACAATGGGGTGTACTCCCTGCATCAAAACTTCCCCAATACCCTCGTCAGATGCATCACACTCTAACACAAATGGAAAAGTGAAGTCTGGTATTGCTAACACTGGACATGTGCACACAACTTCCTTCATGTGATCAAAGGCTTTATGTGACTCATCGGTCCAAATAAAATCCCCATGCCTAGTAAGATCCATCATTGTTTCTCCAAGATGATAAAAACCCTGACAAACCACCTGTAATAGCTTCATAACACAAAGAATCTCCTCAAGTCTGTCACATTCATGGGTGTTGGTCAATCCAAAATGGCCCTGATCTTCTCCTAGTGTACATGTACCCCCTGTGCACCGATGATGTGGCCTAAGTATCTCTGTCATACCGAAATCACACTTGGACTCTTTGGTGTATAGTGATTGCACCTCCATGATGCTCAATACCTCATCCAAGTGCCTCATATACTCCTGCCATGTATTGATGTAGACCAAGATGTCATCGAAGAAAACCAAGACTGATTTCCTCAACTAATCCCTAAATATGTGGTTCATGCAAGACTGAAATGTAGTTGGTGCATTGGTTAGCCCAACTGGCATAACCAAAAACTCGAAATGACCAAAGTGGCACCGAAATGTCATCTTCTCTATGTCCTTCTCTTGGATGTTGATCTGATGATACCTAGAGCGTAGATCAATATTCAAGAAGAAAACTTCCCAATGCAGTTCATCCATCAACTCATCAATGCGAGGGATAAGATATCGATTCTTGATGGGTTTCTTGTTCAAGGCTTGGTAATCAATGCACATCCTCATGGTACCATCCTTATTCAGAACTAAGACAACTGAAGAAGTGAATGGACTGTTTCTAGGTCTGATGTGTCCCATCGATAAAAATTCCTTAATTTCTTTCTCTATCTTATCCTTGAACCTCCTAGGATTATAATAGGGTGGTGTGATCATAGTTTTGGCCCCCTCCTCCAATTCAATGGTGTGCTCAAACCCCCTATCAGGTGGTCTCCCTAGTGGAATCAAACTAAAAACCCGTTGATGTCGTCCCAACAAGTTCCTGATCTCTGTATGATACTGTTGTCGACCCTCTAAATCCTTTCGCGTAGTGATCAAGCACTCTGCGGAATATGCTACGTCCCCATGTCTGAAGATCCTCTCCATCCTCTTGGCCAAAACTGTCATGGGTGCTCCTATCGACATGCCCCTCATAACAATTCTCTTCTCTTCACTGTCTCTGAACCCCATCACCAAGTTTTGGTAGTTGGTGGTGATTTTTCCCAATGTGATCAACCACTGGACTCCCAATACCACATATGTGTCAGATAGGTCAACCACATAAAATGTGTCTCTCGTGGTGTAGTTTCCTAACTTTATATCCAAGTCTAGAACTCTTTCTAGACACTATACTACATGGACATCTGCTACTGCAACATCAAACCCATCAAACTCCTATGTCTGAAGTGCGTGTATCGATACCAAGCATCAATGAAGTTGTGGGTGTCCCCACAATCTATCAGGGTGATCTCCCACTGTCCATGAATAGTCCCTCTAATCCAGAGGGTATCATACTCAGGAACACCAGAAAGGGTCGCTATGACTCCTGCCTTTGTTGGTTTCATTCTGTTAGCCTGCTCAGGAGGCTCTGGAACTACCGATGGGTGGGTCCCTACCGGAGTCTGTGGTCTATGGGGAGGCTGCTCCTCTGCTTGTGTTGGATCCTCCTCTAAGATAGTGGATCTACTATCATGCTCCTCCTCCTCACTCTCCACACTATTTGTTGCCACCTCAATATAATGAATCTCTCCCTTGCCCATGCACCTATGGCCTGGGACCCAAGGGTCCTTGCAGGTGAAGTAGAGCTTCTTCCTCATAATCTCTCACCTCATCTCGTCATCCAACTTCTCCTTTCCTTTCCATTCTCTCTGGAATGTATTTCTATCTCGGTCCCTCTATGGTACAAAGGGTGTGGAAAATGGTTTAGTCTTTGGGACTAAGTCTACCAAATCTCAAGTGCGTAAGATGGAATCCTTCAAGGTGTGATTCTTGTATTCCTTTACCCATTCTCTCAAGGGTTCTATGATCCCCTTTGTGAATAACATGATCATCCTGGGCTCAGATATATCTGTCACTGCCACTGCCACCTGCTGAAACTTTGTGATGAATGCCTTTGTCGTGCCTATTTGTCTCAACTGGTCTAGATCCATGAAATGGATCTCTGGATCCCTCCTGTCAAACCTGTCCATGAGTCTCTCTATGAACTCCCTATAGGAGGTGATGTGACTGTGTCCCAACATCACCAATCCATGATGCCACCACTCATGTGCCTCACCCTCCAAGTGTAGGATAGAGAAACTGATGGATTTTGTCTCGGTCATCTGGTTGAGCTTGCAGTACGTGTCTAGATTTTGTACCCAAGATTTGGATGTGAATTTGGACGATCCGTTAAAACAAGGTATTGTGAGTTTACCAACTTTCCGGATCAAATCAATGTTATGTCCCTGTTTTTGTTGCTTTCCTCCTCTTTGAGGCTCTCTGGGGCGGTTCCTGTGTCTGAGTCCACAATACTCGACCAGGGTCATGTCCTGATGGAAGTCATGACCCAATGTTGCATATTCCCTCATGTACTCTGCAATTTCCTCCACCTAAGTAGGCAACCTATGTACTATCGACTACTGTGATGCTGCTAGGGGTTCCCTCTGGAAACTGGGGAACAATGGCTTGGGAATCCTACTCGAAGAGGTGTATGTGCAAGTAGGTGAATGGGGTCCACTACCTTCCCTGAGTTCCCCTATGTTGCATGTGGGTCTTGCATGTCCGGGGTTCCTAATATAGCCAATCTATCATCCATCTGTGCCAAATACTGAGTCATGGCCTATTGATTGACTACCATATTGTTGAGTACCTACATGAAGGTTGCATCTGGTTCCATGGGGGCCTTACCATTTTCCTCTGGTCTCTCATATTTGTCTCCTAACATCCTCTATGCCTCATGCTCAGCCTCACACTCTTCCTTTCTCTCCGCTTCCCTTTGTGCCTCTTCCTCTTCCTCTCAGCTAGGAGGGAAAGGGGGGAAATCAGGTCTAGGTCTTCCCTCCTTACGTCTGTTGTAAGTGACATAATCATCACCTACATGCTCATGACCCTCTGGGTCCTTTTTTGAACTCATCGTCTTTAGTCCCAGGATGGAAGGACTAAAGCTCTGATACCACTGTAATGTTCCTGACCAAGTTAGTTAAGGAAATACAACTAATATCATGTGACCAAAAATATGATCTAATACACTGGGGGTTTCTGGATGCATTTTAGATGTGTAAGTGTATAATTAATTGTTTACAACACATATATTGAGCATATAGATAGTAAATGAGACAAAAGGATGTAAATCATATATTATGATATCTATGGAGTACAATGTCGAATGCGACTGGAATAAAATAAATCACTCAGATAGATCAAATGACAAAAGGATCTTAGCTGGAATACAATAAGAAAACTAAAACAATAATACCTGATAATAGAAGAAAATTGTGGAATCAATGGAAGATGTGTAGGATTTGCTGCAAGCTATGAAAACTGCTGCAAGTATGAAAAGTTCGCCCTGGTGGCTAGACCTCTCAGATCTTCCTGGAAACTATGTCAATCAGTGCACCCTGTTGTCTCTCTTAGTCTTGGTGACTGTTTGTTCTTATGTTGGTATGTCTGGACCCCAGATGGATCTCCCTAGGGAAATGTGCCCCCTCTGCTACTGGAAAACTGCACCCTAGTGATTCACCATCAGAATCGGCTAATATGTGTCTCAAACTGATCACCCCAGCCTACTAGGAAATGGGTTTGAAGGATTTCCCTGGATCTGAATTGATGATCGCTCGGGAACCCGAAATGTGTCCTTCCCAAGTACTGCAACCTCAACAGCTGGAAAATGTGCCCCAAATTATTTCTCCATTGGAATATGAAGAGAAAATGGGAAAAAGATGCATCTTGCCTTCCTCTCAATTTGGTCAGAAGGGAATATATGGATTCTCCTTGGATGGGACAAGTCGACTCAACACTTCCTCAGAAGTTGTGCCCTCACCCTGAATAAGTGTTTACTTACTGCTGGAACCTGTATAACTGATGTTGAAGACTGATGGACGACCTGTGTGATCTCCCCGGTGACTAGGGTGTGTCTCTCAACACCGAAATCTGTCACTGGTGTATTCCTCTTGGAATCCACTGAGCTATCTCTCCTGATATGCACCTCTCTCCTCAATGACAAGTCAAAATATGCATAAATTATGAATTAGGTCGCTTTACCTTCTCTTATAGCTTCCCAAAACCCTAATTCATTGTTTACTCTAATTTTATCTCATCTATTCTATTTTTATCTCAAGTTGGCTTAAAATCACTTTTAGCCACTTTTAACTCAATGTCACTGTCAAATTATAACACCCTTGGCTGGAATGACCTCTAATAACCCTGTTTACCCCTTTATGGCCCTGGATATAGTCAAATGGGGTTGTTTATACCATTAAGCCTCCTCTCTAGAGCTCCTATTTGGAAAGGGACATTACATTTACCCTTTGGGCCTTTAGCCCCTTCTTCCGACGAGGTAAGGTACAACCCTTCCTAGTGTAGCCGATCCCAATGCCCAAAAAGGAAAGAGGATATGGAAGGAATAAATATGGAAAGTGGTAAGTATGGACGGAACAAACGATGACTCTTCAAAGATATACCCAGTAGCAACCCATACTAAAGGGAAATAAACTTACTAGGGAAATGTGTCACCCTTCTAGGTTTGAAGGGTGAGATGGAGCATAATTTCTAAGCAAATGTCATGAAATGAATAAGGATTCAATACAACATGTTCAAGTGCTTCAAAAATCAGAGTGATACATACCATGAAACCCAGACTCATTACCTCATGGAGAAAGACTCACTGCTACTTCATGAACATGTTGGTGTGATGGATATTGTTGTTGGTGATATGTGCACTGCACTGAAGAAAAGAGGGGTATTTCTGGGCCATGCTTAAGTTAAGTCATCTAGATTTTGACACTCCATGTCTAAGAACTATGGGATTCAAGACATGATTGCCTTAGTTATCCCCAAGCTATGTGATAACATCTTCTAGCTCCAACTCAGGGACATGTGCTCACCGTAGAGCACATGAGAACGTCAACATCTCTGGTATGACCTGTGCCTGCTAAATCTCAACAAAAGACATTAGTAATCCCTAGGGTGGTGATATCATCCCTCATCCATATATGATAAAATAAAAAACTAAAAGCATCTCTAGTCCAACATATTATTATGAGCATACATATATACAAGTGAGACAAAATAATATGCAAATTCAACTACAACTATACTAATATGAAATGCAATGGTATGTACAATGGATGCAAATACCTACCTACCTCTACTTACCTATTGGTTGAATGCTAGGTGTAGTCAAATAACCAGTGAAACCATCCTAGCAATAACTCATAATATTTTCCTCTGTGCTTCATCATAAACCAAAATAATGACAAGTCAAGCACAAAAATAACATGAGTTAGATCATGCATTATATCATAGGAAATCGTAAGGCCTAGATCATGGAGGCGGGGGGGAGGGACAAAATTATGCCAAGTCACACTTCTAGAAAGGTGCTCAATCCATCTCATAAAAGGATCGTGAAAGGTCGAAGACTCATGAGGATGGCTCAAAGATTCTAAAGGTTGACTACCTTGGACATCATCAATCCCTGAAGTTTAAGAAGGGACTAACAAGAATCTAGAGGATGATTGACAATTTCTCAAGGGAAAACTGAAATATTGAGATAATAAACTTCTTCTCAAGGTATTCAACCTACTCTTGAATTCTAAAAGAAGAATCTTCAATAGAGAACACTTAGGACAAGGGACATGTTTTCCAACTGCATGCTTAGTGACATAATGAGGCAAGGTAATCAAAGGGAGTTGTAAAACCTTGTCAGAAGTATCCTGCTTCAGAAAAGTGACGTCCTCACCCCTATCAAGATCTGAGCACAACTATGGTTGATAATATTCTTCATAGAATAAATCCAAGTGCTCAAAGGAATGTTCATCAAAATCCTCAAGGTATGACCAAAAATCATCATGAGGACATAGCACTAGGTCATCCTTGGGTGCTTGGAAAATATTTGTATCTATATCACCATCTTGTTGCCAAATGTCAGAATTATTAGTAACCTCAGATGATTTTTGTAAAGGAAATATTCGAAGATGTCCTTCCATATCATAAATGGGATCCTCATCAAGACCAATCAAATCCCATTTATGTCTTCAAACATGTATGAACTCATCAATATTATCAATTACGTCATTAATTTTATCATAACATGAATGATTTAATACATCCAAGGGATCCACTAACACTTCTTCAGCTTCCAAATCATAAAATAAAGCACCATCAAAATCTTGGAAAAGGGAAATAACTTACCATATTCACTTCTTCTTGTGTAGGAGCATCAAAGGTTTGGATGAATTCATCAAAGGGATGAGTACACATTAACACTTCATCATCATGTTTGATATATTCAGGCTCTCTCTCTTCAACCAAGTCCTCTTCGGTAGAATCATGAGTAAATTATTGATCTTCCTCATGGGATTGGAAACCTCCTTCATAAATCTCTTCTTCTGTATCAGAGGGTTCTTGGCATTGAGCATGGTATGCACCCCTAATATCTTCTACAATCTCAATGGTGAATCCTTCGTCCTCTAGGCCTATTTTGATATTTTGAAGGGCATCCTCATAAGTCTGAAACTGTGGTTTTGCGAACTCAAGAAACTTACTGACGAGATCTATGAAAGAGGATATACCATTTTCTTCACAACAACCCTTGATCCATTCTTGTACAAATGATGGCAAGGGAATTTTGAACAATTTTATCAGGACATCCTCCCCTTCAAATTCTATTTCACTTATACACTTCAAGAATTCTACAATGTGAGTAATTGGGAGGCCTTTAAATCTTGGACAATTTTTCAACCATTTTATATCAAAATAATGTGGGTATCCTTGAAATTTTTCAAAATCAATAAATGGATACACTTGCTCCCAGAGCGCCATGATCCCATATCTTGGAAATATCACAGAGTTGAGAGTAAGGTGGCACCTTGAAAAAGGTCAGTGGAGTCACCAGATAACCTTTTAAGGACTATCAAAGGGAGTGAAGGAATCACCCTCAGTGGAGTCGTCAGGTAAGATTTGTAACATGAAGGTTTTGAGAATAAAGCTTACCGAATATGTGTCGTATGAGGAAAATTGACTCAATGTTCCCCGACAACGACGCCAAAAATGTTATAGCACAATCTATACTTGCCCAAAGCCTAAATGCAAGTAGGCCTATATTGACGTAAGTCAGATGTAGTCCTATCATTGTCACCCCAATAGGATACCTCTTTCTATTTAGGAGGAGAAAATACTCACTCCAAGGGACACGTCCCAAGACCTATTTGGTTGATGAAGGGTAAAAAGACCAGGTAAAAACCCACCCCTCTCTCTAGGTCACTCAAGGAAAGAAGTCACTTGGTGTGGTTTAAAGGTTCAAGGAGAAAGCTTAAAGTGAATGGTACCTTCCCTTTAGCAATGAAACAAAAAATGTTAGCAATAACCAATGATATCAATGTTTCAAATTAGTGACTTCAAGATAGAAATATGCTACTAAAACACTCTTATGTATAGACAAAAGATAAAATGTATAGAAACAACAATATGTCCAGAAATTGCAAGTTATGATGACAAAAAATTATATAAAGACTTTTCAATTTGATAGTATTTTGTCACTTACAATTTCAAGATTAAAACAAGTCAATAAGTGACTTGAATGGGCTATCAAAACACTTTTAATAGCAGTAGAATAAATAATGATGACAACAACAAAACCACTTCAGAAAAGTACTTAAGTTAGGCAATTAAACAAACACTTTAGCATATATTGATAGTAGTTTTCCTAGTACAAGTGTTGGGTGGTTTTATGGATAGTCTAAGGGATGTTAAGGGGTTGCAATGATGGATGTAATAGTAGTTACAACAGAAACAACAAACTTCACTCAACGTCAGAATTTTTCACTTAGAATAATGGAAAAGGGAAGACTAGAGCCTTGGGGTGATAACACCTAGGCTAGTGCAAATTTCTGGGGAAGTTTTAGAGCTTAGTATGCTGATATAAGCTGCAAATGATAGTTGTAGCAATGATTTTGGAAGAAACAATGTGGTTGTTAGTGTTTCTAAGCCAGAATAGTGTTAGTGTTAGTTAGTAAGAGCTATAAGAAAGAGAGTTTGAAAGTTGTTTTGGTCTCATTCATCCACAAGAGCATATAAATCAATGTCGTTAGGGGCTTATGGAGTCAATAACAGTAACAATATCACTTGGAAAATAAATAAATGATAATACTTGTCTAAGGAAAGAGGTAGATGTAAGAGGTGTTGGCACTTTAAGGCCTCAAGCATCTAATTCTTTAAGAGAGGTTTTGCTAAGGAGTAGGCACTTCTAGGCCCTAGCGTACCTTCCTTCCTTAGCCTTTTGAAAAAAGTAATTGGTGATTAGAGTGAGATTACTAGAGAGCTAGCACTTTTAAGGATCTAGTAATCACTTCCAAAACAAATGTATAATTGACAAATCAAGCTAGTAGAAGAGTTATAGGGAAAAAGAAGCATTTGTTGTTTCTCCCCTAGGGTTTAAACAAGCAATTTCATAATCTTAGACATGAAACAAGTAAATTTCACCACAAACATTCATTACATGAATAAAAATTCATATTTTCTATTTACTTCACCAAGAATAATCAAGTCAAACCCTAGTTGAAGACCATTCCACCATGAAAAATGTCAAGATACACCACCATAAAGCTTCCCCAAGAGATGTGCACTAGTTATTTCAGCCAATGACCCTTAAAGAGGGTGAAAATTTCAATCCACCACTTGTGTGTGATGAGTTATGATGAAAAAGTGAACTTAGCCAACCATATTTATATGGGAAATCCTGGCTAATTAATCAAAAAGTTGTCTTTTCATAAAACAAAGCCTCTTTTCATAAAACAAAGCCTACATGTCAATTTGCTCTTAAAATTCAAAATTAAATCAATTTTCAAAATTAAAAACTTAAAGAGGGTGATGTCATCTTTCCTAGGGTGACGTTAGGCCTCCTCCATGAGATGTTGAGGTCATCTAGAAAAATATTGGGCCTCCAAATTCCCTCCTCCATGCCACACGTGCCAAAACTGCAACCCAACATCTCTCAATGTGAAACCCTAGCCCTAGATGACATCATGGGGCTACTAAGGTGACATCCAAGGCCTCCAAAGCCAATGTCCAGGTGGGGATGGGTGGCCCCTCATTATCTATGCCTTCATGGGTCTCTCCAACAGAAACAACCTCTTCCTTCACTATGCAAACTGGTATTCATTGTCTTGCCCCAAGCTTGGGGTCAATGCATCCATCCTTGGGATTCAAGCCCTCATGAAGGTCTGAACTGATCATCTCCTCATTAATACTTGTCTACCAGGAAAAATCATGTAAATACAACAAGTACGCCCTCAGGGGGTCCATGATTCACTAATATCATACCAAGTAAATCACATCCAATAGTTAAATTACCCAAACATGTGCATTAAACCCCCCTTAACCCCAAACAAATGCCCAAAGATGTTATGCAATTTGACAAGTTTGGTTTGGAGAGGGTTTTAGTGTGTCCTATTGGGCTAATCCCTCTTAAGTTTAGGGTATTCCCAAGTGGAGTCTAGTCCAATTCATGCAAGTGTATGAGGTGGCATGGGGTGCATGTGATAATAGGGAAATGTAGAGTCTTACCCGTGGGTGCCTTTGTGGAGTGTGATTTACACCTTGTCATGGATGCAATTGTTTCCTAGCTGATTCATTGTCATTTATTCTTATATTTATTTATTTTGATCTTTTTCTCTTGTTCTACAAGGGAATAGTTGAGGGCCACTATCCTAACTTGATGACCAGAGGTGACAGCGTTATCCACAAACATTTCACGGAAATAAGAAGGTTGGCTCCTAATGAGACCCCCTTTCTCTTGGATATGGCACCAAGAGCCATTACCCTGGTTTGGTGACGAGATAGGTGGTAATGTCATATCGCTACATGTTCATGGTCAGAATAGGTTGGCTCGTGATGAGACCTCCTATCCACCAACTAGTACCTTGAGTGTTTATGTTATCTTGTGGTTCCCCTTTTCTTATTGATAATATTTTCACTAATTTCTTGATTATCTTCGGGTGAAGCATCTCGAAGGTTTCAAAATTGGCTTTTAACTCTTGCCAACTACTTTTACCCTCTGGGCCTTTAGCCCCTTCTTCCCATCAAGTAAGGTACAACCCTTCCTAGTGTAGCCAATCCCAATGCCCAAAACGGAAAGTAGAGATAGAAGGAATAAAGATGGAAAGTGGTAAGTATGGAGGGAACGGACAATGACTCTGCAAATATCCACCCAGTAGAAACCCATCCTAAAGGGAAATCAACTTACTAAGGCACTGTGTCACCCTTCCAGGTTTGAACGAGGCAAGGAGCATAATTTCCAAGCAAACGTCCTAAAATGAAGAAGGATTTAATACAACATGTTCAAGTGCTTAAAAAATCAGAGTGATACATACCATGATACTTGAACTCATTACTTCATAGAGAAAGACTCACTGCTACTTCAGGACCAGGCTGGTGTGATGGATACTACTGGTGGTGATATGTAGATTGCACTGAAGAAAAGAGGAGCCTTCCAGGGCCATGCTTAAGTCGTCTGGCTCTTAGCACTCCATGTCTAGGACCGGTGGGCCTCGAGATGTGATCTCCTTATTTATCCCTAAGCTAGGGGATAAGAGGAACAAACGCTTAGGAGAGTGCACCAAGTCAATCCGGAGCGAATGAATCCTAAAGATGGTAAATTTGTAATCGATAACAGAAAAGAATTGATCGATTGAAGCGACGACAAAACATACTTGGTAACAATGGGAGACTTATTTAAAGCGACGAGAATTGGAGGAGAAACAGGCAGGGAATTCACTCTGTATCTCTCTATGCTCGAACGCATCTCAGCCAAATCGAATTTGGGCATGACCACCATGCTATTCCCAGTCGCAATACAAGAAACAGTATAGAAAAATCCAAAAACATGAAACATTGGAATGGTGCATAAATATATTTTGTCACCAGCTCCCATATCGTCCCTACTGAGAATTCCTGCGATGAGACTTCCATGGGTGGATATGACTCCCTTGCTTTTGCCCATCGTCCTGGACGAATACAGAACCGTGGAAGTGTCCTCCTACTTGATTTCCACTGAAGGGAAACCGCTAATGGCGGACTGCAAGAGGAGGCTTAAACTAGAAATGCAGCCCTCTGCGTTTGTGTTACCCTCTATTAGAATAATAGGCAATCGAGTGGAACGGGCCTTTTTTATCAGATTTTCTGGTGTGAAGATAATCACGAATCCCGAATCCTGAGCCTGCTTCTATGAGTCTTAAACTAGAATAACATGCAATCGATTGGCATAACATGCAATCCTGAGCCTGCTTTTATCAGATTTTCTGGTGAGAAAATGATCACGGATCCCGACTCTGGTGTTGTTGTTGGGATAAGATGAAGGTGGTTACGTCCAAGCGTTGAGTCAGAAGAGGAATGGAATTTCTTTTGTTGTAGTAGATTCCACTGTCCATGTTGTAACCGCTCTTTGGATCCATAATCGATCGCTTCTTCTACCTACTCTGCTACCATTATTTTTCTCTCAATTCAGGATTTGGTATGTTGTGAATTTCGATATTTCCCCTCACAGGATTTTTCTACTTGGTATCCAACTACAATGAGAAGGATATATAACCAGACTACCAGTATACCAGTATTGACCCACAAAAAAATGTGTCTTGAGACCTGATAAGGAAATAGGATGCTAATTGACTCTTTAGTTCAAACCAGATTTGAGGAAATAAAATGGAAATAATTTGTTCACTGCCACTGCTGAGACAACTATGTTCGAGAGCTCCCTCGTCACTTCAGTTCAAACCAGATTTGAAGAATAAAAATGCAAATAATTTGTTCACTGCCATGCCAATGCTCCTTAGACAACTAAAATTTAACCAAGTATAATTACGCAGAAAGGTGTACAACTATTGACAAAGGGCAGATTTAATAAGGGTTTAGTGCTTAATAAGTTTTTTATGGACAGGATTAAATATGGCTAGAATATTCTTAGTAGTCACACAAAATAAATGGTTGTGATTTCAATCATTAACTTCCTAGCTATTATAAAGACATCAGTTTATGTGTTTACTTTTTTACATTTACCTAATCATATTTAAAAATTACTTTGATAGCTAACGCCACGTAAGTGATTAACATAAATTAAAATATTAACACCAGATAATTGAAGCCCATCAATTTATTTGTTAATAGATAAGAAAATTTAATATATTCTTTTAAAGATTCATTTCATCTTCTCAGCCTTTGCTCGTTTACCAGCAAGCTATTTTGTTGCTGTGCTAGTTTATATTAATTCAAAATTTTATGATTTTTATATAGTGTTCAGAAAGCTAAGTATAATTTATATTAATTCTAATATTTTTCATTTTTTTGGTTTTTTGAACTTTAGGTATGGCTGCATTTATTAAATTACCTATGGCTGCATTTATTAAATGAGTATTATCAAAAAACAATTTGTGAAAATTGTAATAAAAATACTGATGCTTCTAATGACAACAAAAACACAGTTTCTTTCAATAATACCATTATCGTTGTTGCAATAATACCATTTAATATCCTTCACTATACTAGGTTCAATTTCAGAACATAAACCTTTATGAATCTAAGTTCAAACTTCAAACGTACTCAGTGATGTAAGTGTACATTTAACAAGAGCTGCATGGCAGCGTAGTCCCTGCTAGGTTGGAATGGGAATAAATATGACTTAGTACAGACACGTGAGTAGGAAGTTGAATATTCCCGAAGTAGTTTTCTTTACATACATTTTACATACGTTCGTGAACAAAAACACAAAAAAATAGTAGTAACGTCTGTTACATAGGTTCGTGGACAAAAACACAAAAAAATTAGCATTCCCGAATTAGTTTTCTTTAAAACAAGGGCTCAAAGAAATTGAAATTTATCAAATTATAGGTTCCTGGACAACATAAATTATACATACCAAGTATGTGATTTTATAAAGTAGATATTTACTTTTATACATACGAAATATGTACTTTTATAAAGTATGGGGATGAGATTTTATAGAGCATGCACGGAGCCCTCATTCCATACTTAGCCAGTTTTTGGATCGTGGGTTCTCGGGCTGGCGGAAATAGCACCCAGATTTCTGCGATATACAAATTGAAAATCAGACTTGTGGACTATTTGAATTTTAAGGGCCTCGTGTCCAAAAAATTTAGCATTCTCGAAATAGTTTTCTTTACATATATTCATGGACAAAAACACAAAAAAAATAATATTAACGTCTCTTACATAGGTTTGTGGATAAAAACACAAAAAAATTAACATTCTCCAATTAGTTTTATTTAAAACAAGGGCTCCTGGACACATAAAATTGAAATTTATCACATTATAGGTTCCTGGACAACATAAATTATTCATACCAAATATGTAATTTTATAAAGTGGATATTTACTTTTATACATACAAAATATGTAGTTTTATAAAGTATGGGGATGAGATTTTATAGAGCATGCATGGAGCCCTCATTCCATACTTAGCCAGTTTTTTATCGCAGGTTCTCGGGCTAGCAGGATGAAAATTGGGGCTCTATTGTTTCGTGGCCTACAAAGAGCACCCAGAGTTCCACTATATACAAATTGACAAGAGGATTTGTGAACTACTTGAATTTTAAAGTAAAGATGCAAGAAATGACATACTCTGTATATATGTGAGTAGAAAATTTTATAACATTTATATAAAAAAATAATAAAACGTGTTACATATTCCTGGAAATTTAAAGA
>JZKD02S1172415.1:647317-669504 GCA_000966675.3 Picea glauca
TATATAATCTATTTTTAAGGTCACGGCCAAGCCAACACACCAAATTGGTGTATGAGACGCCTTGTTTGTGGGACAAGGGACCCCCCTCCGTCCAACGATTTGACTGGTAAAGTCTACGAAGATGTACATACCCTACCCCCCTATGGATTTGAACCTGTGACCTCTTAAGAGGAAACACATGTGAGTGATTTATCTCATATTTAATTTTGAAAATGACCAAGCAAGAAAAAAAAGAATTGAAATAAAATAAATTGAATGTCTTCAGATTAGCATAGCTGAAGATAAAAATGTAAGACCATATAAATATATAAGAAGAAAAAAGAATAGCTTTATTTGAAATATATGAAAAAAAGAATAGTTTGTTACATATTAGTTAAAATAAATTGAAATTTATCAAATTATACGTTCTTGGACACCATAAATTTAGCATACAATAGAATGTAACAACGTCATGCAAGAAAGGCTCACCATAAATTTAGCATACTATAGAATAGTAACAACGTGGTGCAAAAACATTTAAAAGGTTCTTGGACACACAAAAATTAGCATACAATAGAATAGTAATTAGTTTTCTTTAAAACAAGGGCTCCTGGACACAACAAAATTTGAAATTTATGAAAGCATAGGTTCCTAGATAGCATAAATCTAGTATACAATAGAATAGTAACAACGTCGTGCAACAAAGGAATTCCCGAATTAGTGTTCTTAGAAAGTAATAATGTCTGTTAGATCAACAAAGGTTCCTGGAGAAAAAAAAATTAGCATATAAAAGGACACAAAAAAATCTAGCATTCCCGAATCAGTTTTCTTTGAAATTTATCAAAAATTAATAATGTATGTTACATATTTCTAGAAATTACATCAACATTAAAAAACATACAATAGAATAGTAATAACGTCTTGAAATTTATCAAATTATATGTTCCTGGACACCAAAAATTTGGCATACAATAGAATAGTAACAACGTCATGGAACAAAGGAATTACCGAATTAGTTTTCTTTGAAGGTAGCAATGTATGTTACATCAAGAAAGGTTCATGGACAAACGAAATTTATCATAGAATAGGACACAAAAAATGTAGCATTCCCGAACTAGTTTTCTTTGGAACAAACTACAAAGGTTCCTGGACACCCAAAATTTAGCATAAAATAAAGGCATTCCCTGATTAGTTTTCTTTGGAACAAACTACAAAGGTTACTGGACACCTAAAATGTAGCATTCAATAAAGGTATTTCCAAATCAGTTTTATTTGAAATTTATCAAAAATTAATAGTGTCTCTTACATATTTCTGGAAATTTAAATGTGTTTGTCATATAGACTGGGATTGGGGCTCCCGCGGACCATAAAAAGAAATAGGTACAAGAATTAGGAATGTCGAAAGAAGAAGTGCACAATGGTAGAGAGAAAGACCTGAAAAGAAGAAATTGGAAGTTATGAGTCTTTGGTTATAGTTTTCTATTTAAAAAGGTAATAACTGGATTGATAAAGAAAACAAGATGACAATATAGACTTAAACTGGATTGATAAAGAAAAGAAGATGTCAGTATAGACTTACTATGAAGCCGATGCATTTTTTTTGTTGTGGTCGATGGTCAGTGGAGTCCTCTCGACCAGTTGTTTCCCTTCCTAGACGAGGTTGTCCATTCTCTGTTGGAACCATTCTTTGATGTAGCTTTTCATGGGAACCATGTTGATTTCATCCCAGATTTCTATATCATAAAGGTAATTTTCTAATTTCCTTAGATCCATTGAAATACTATGCAGACTCTATTCAATTTCTTCATTGTGTGTCGCATAGTCCAGTACCCAACGCTTGAGCTCATCTAGATGATGTTTAGCTATGCCGTAAAACTTTTCGAAAGACAACCCCTTTAAAATATTAAGTTGTTCATGGAAGGTTTCTTTGGTTATTGACAAGGATTTGAGAATCAAGTTTGGGTCTTGAACCTCGTTGGTACTTCTGGCTAAGTCTATTTGGATCAGGCTTGTGAATAAAACTTCATTTTCTGATATGGCTTGTTTACATGATTCAACAATGAACTCCAAGTTGTTAACTTTCTTTTTCCAGCATGTTTTTACTTTTTTGGTCCGCTTTGGGGAGGGGAGTTTCTCTTGTCTTCTTTTCAGTTCCGATGTGTTGACCACATAGTTGGCAAAATGGGTCAACACCTCTTCACAGAAACACTGATCATTTTTTAAAATCTCCTCCAAATGTTCGAGCAAATCATTTACCTTCTTTCCAAAGGAAACTAAATTTTGCGATGTTTCCCAGTCTTCAACAAATAGCTACATTATTTTTTTGATTTTATTGTCTACAAGGGCTCTAGAGCATGCAAGGAGGGTAGAGGATACTTTCATCTTGGCTACAGTGGTAGCAAGCACAGTTTTCGTTAAATGACTGGAAAATTCAGGGGTTGCAATGAAATCCCGCTCAAATTCATTGAGGCGTTCTTTCACTCTGCGATTTTCCGCTTCAATTCCTCCAATCGAATCATGAAGAGCATCATCGGTTACTTGGTGAAATAGGGAGATTTGGGATGGCCGCATTTCCCTGAAGTTAATCCATGTGCGAGATTTTCCTTTCCTGTTTGTTATATCTCTATTTTCAAAGACCATACTTTTAGATTGGTTGAAAAAAACAACACTCTAGAATACGAAGGATTCATCTTCGTCAAAATTTTCGGTCTCAACTATTTCCACTGCGGATGACCCAATTTTGTGCATGTGATTAGTTTCAATTTCAAATTGCATTTGTTCACTTTCAATTTCGGGTTCGTTCGCCTGCCCTGCATTGTTTTTTCTCTTCTTTGTTAGTGGAATCTTGTGAGAACTATCAATTTTAATGTGAGGAGGGTTCTTATCTCCTCCTCCGTTCGAATATTTTTGGGTTGTTTTTTTACTGGGTTGGGAAGTTGAAGCGATGCTCTGTGATGTCGCGCTCTTTTGAGTGCTGGCGGGGAATTAGGCATTCTTCTCACTAGATACTTTTCCCTGTTATCTGTACAATTTAGCTGTGCTTTGCAATGTGTGTGTGTCGCAATCGCTAGAATCAGGATTGTTGTCATCACTGTCCCTGTCTTCGATGAGGTGTCTATGGATAAAAGATATGTTAAAGCCAATTCCCAGTAAATGTTCTCAAAAAATTCCATCAGTGTTGAACCCTTTTATTCTTTCAACATACGTTAGGTTCAATTTCTTGAAATGGCCGACAAATTTGTCAATATTGTTGACATTTTTGGAGATGCAGTCTCGGACTTTCCAGGGCAGAGGAATGAACTATTTTTTTTCTTGTCATGGAAAAAATTCAACCAGTGGTTGTATTGCCTTGTTATTTCTGCAACAAACATCTTGTCCATGATGTGGAATGGAAGGAAAGCAAGGTTTTTCTTAGAGCCAAAGACCATGAGTACACTGTGATTTTCCTTTTGTTCAAGTGTGCCCTTCCTATTCAAAAACCTGGTTGCTTGGACAGACATCCGCGGAGCATCCTTCCCTAACAATAAATATTTGAAAATTGAGACAAATCCATTAAAAATTTCATAAAAACAATGGGAGGCCTTGTGCTTCCATAGGGCCTGGTACCAGAATGTTACTGGATCGAATCCACAGTTTATTTTATTGGAAAGAGAAAGTTTTGGAAATGGACAACAATGCACTATTGAGAAAATCAAGTATGATGACATATAAAATTTATTCGATTTCTTTGAATTGTGACAATTGGGAACAGATCTCAATCGAAATTAGCTTCCCCCAATTGAAAATGAATTGTTCCTTGACTGTGAAGTAAAAAATATAAACAATTATATGGAAAATGCTTGTCGTGGATGCCTGTCTCGTTATTCTTGTAAACAACCAAGCAATTTTTCAGAATGTATTTTTAAAGGAACTTACCTGCAACTTTGTGATATCTTCAAGAATTTTTGTTAGGTTTTCAAGGAACTCGGCTAAGATGTCCAACCCGTTGTCAATTTTTCTAGGAATTGCTCGTAGTCTTGTCCTATGAACGTCAATGTTGGATACGACAATTTTAACATCTTGCGGAAGACCTGAGGTGACAAAGAAACAAGAGAATGGTCGCGCAGTGGAATAATTCTTTGGCTTGCAATATATTTTTCAGCGCACCAAGAGACCACCTCCTTACAGTCAAAAACCTCAGGGATGCAGCCTGCATGAGCGATTTCAGAGCTCCAAATCACTTCCTTGTGGGAGGAATGGGATGAATAGTAAAAGTATGCCCTGGACCACTGGAAGTTTTGGTCCTCATGTCCGAAGATATTTACTGTATCTCCACAAAACTGTTGTCGACCAGCTGCCATAAGTCTACAAGAATGTTTGTTTCCTCCAGACGATGAATGGAATGAAAAGTTGGAAGGGATAATATAACCCTATGTAAATCTTGGTGCAATGCGTGTGAATGGGAGATCTCCTCGAGACTTTTGTTCATTAATGACAATTTGGACGGGTGTTGCATGATGCATTCTTAACATTAAACACTAGTAACTGTATACATAGAAATCCAAACATGGAGGATATGACAATGAGAAATTAAGAAATCTAGATTTCTTGAATGGGCCAACATGACGACGTGTGTTCGAGATGAACAATCATAAGGGACAAAATAACTCTCCACGGATCTTGGTTTAATCCGTAATAATGGGAGATCTCCTCGAGCGTTTCACTCATTAATGACAATGCTGACGATTCCTGCATGGTGAGTTTTTACCATGAAAGGTTTCTAATTTCATACTAAGAAAGTACAGAGGTCGCGGGCACGTGAAAAAACGGCTTCAAAACAGGGTTAGAAGGTACAACCATTGCAGGTGAGGACATGAGGGTCAAATTATATGTCTCATAAGTTTTTGAGTGAAATACACGTAACACTAAAGAGGGCATGGTAGGACAGTCCAGAGGGAAATTTGTATATCACTAGTAAGATCATAACTAATGTATATCAGGAAGGATAGGAAGTTAGTGGTGATGGAAGGTAACGATAGATAGTTTGAAACATTTGTGAGCCATAGTAGAGTGAATATTGTGATTTCGAGGAGTCTGGGGTGGAATTGTAGATCACAGAAGTTTTGAGTGCATGATGTATAGCACGAAACAAGAAGCAATAGAGTTGGAAAGAGCTAACCCGACAAACGCGACCATAAAATTGGCTAAGTATGGAAATGAACAATGGTCGCTCGGATTCATCATGTGAGGGAATAGATGGAGATGAAGATATGTTGGCCCACCAACGTTGGAACCTGTGATCATAGAAAAGAGACTAAGTATATAACGAGAAATTGATAATACATGTGAAGAAGAAAAGGGAAAAAGGACTAAGGAGTCTGCGGTGGAATGAGCCAACCCAAAACAGTGACTAAGAATTGGAGATTTCGTGAATCCATCAACATGAGGATCCAAAATAGACTGACAAGGTCTCCCAAGAAGACATGAGGCCCCAAAGGTCAAATGTTATCATTCGAAACATTTGAATGCATAATATGTAACATAGAAGAGGGGATGATTTCATAACCCGATAGTCAATTTGTATATTGTGGAGGGGCGGATGCGAACTATTTTGTATCAGTGTGTGTAGTTCTCGCTAGTAAGAGTCACTAGTAAGAGCATAACCAATGTATATTAGGAAGGACAAGAAGTTAGTGGGGATGGAAGGCAAATATAGATAATTTGAAACATTTGTGAATTGTGGTAGCATGAAGCTTGCAAGTTCGAGGAGTCCGCAGTGGAATTGTAGAGCACAAAAGTTTTGAGTGAAATATGTACATCACGGAACAAGAAGCAACAGAGTTCGAAACTGTCTAAAATTGGATAAGTATGGAAAGAAACTGCGGTTGGTCAGATTCGTCATGTGATTATATAGATGGAAATAAAGATATGTTAGCCCACCAATGTTGGAACCCGCATTCATAGAAACGCAACTAAGTATATAACCAGAAATCCATAATACACAGGAAGAAGAAAAGGGAAAAAGGACTAAGGAGTCCGCGGTGGAATTGTAGATCACATAAATTTTGAATACACGATGTGAACCAGGTAGTCAATTTGTATATTGTGGAGGAATGGATGCCAACTATTTTGTACGATTGTTTTCAGTTCTCACTAGTAAGAACACAACCAATGTATATTAGGAATGACATGAAGTTAGTGGAGATGGAAGGCAGTGACAGATACTTTGAAACATTTGTGAACCGTGGTAGAATGAAGCTTGCGAGTTTGAGGAATCCATGGTGGAATTGTAGATGACGAAAGTTTTGAGTTCAAGATGTATATCACGAAACAAGAAGCAACAGAGTTCGAAAGTGACAACCCAACAAGCGTAGCCATAAAATTTCTTAAGTATAGAAAGGAACAATGGTTAATCGGATTCGTCATGTGAGGATATAGATGGAAATGAAGA
This sequence comes from Picea glauca, assembly GCA_000966675.3. Lineage (NCBI taxonomy): Eukaryota > Viridiplantae > Streptophyta > Pinopsida > Pinales > Pinaceae > Picea > Picea glauca. The sequence continues at coordinate 653,727 of JZKD02S1172415.1, forward strand.
TATGTCATCCCCACAATGCTAGAACCCACAATCATAGAAAGGCGACAAAGTATATAACCAGAAGGCGATAACACACGTGAAGAAGAAAAGGGAAAAAAGGATGAGTGTGCGGTAGAATTGTAGAGAGCGGAAATTTTGAGTGCAAGATGTATATTATGGAACAAGAACCAGTAGAGTTCGAAAGAGGAAACCCGAAAAAGTTTCCAAGAATTGGAAATTTCGTGAACCCAGCAACAGGAGGATCCAAAACAGGCTAACAAGGTCTTTCCAAAAGATGCAAGGCCCTGGCATTCAAATTGTATCACTCAGAACATTTCAATGCATAATTTGTATCACGGAAGAGCAGATGATGTCGTAATCCGGTAGTCACTTTGTATATTATGGAGGATGTGATTCCAACTGTTTCATACCAGTGTGTCCAGTTGTCACTAGTAAGAGCTAATTTAATATTGAAAATAATGTTTTCAAATACTGTTAGATAGTTGATAGGGATTACGATTTGTAAACAATGGAAAATTGCGTAAGTATGGAAAGGAACAACGGTCGATTGGATTCATCATGTGAGGATATAGATGGAAATGAAGATATGTCAGCCCGACAACGCTGGAACCTGCGATCATAGAAAGGTGACAAAGTATATAACCAGAAGGCCATAAAACACGGGAAGAAGAAAAGGGAAAAGGGCTAAGTGTGCAGTGGAATTGTAGAGAGAGGAAATTTTGAGTGCAAGATGTATATTATGGAACAAGAAACATCAGAGTTCGAAAGAGGCAACCCAAAATAGTGTCCAAGAATTGGAAATTTCGTTAACCTGACAATAGGAGGATCCAAAACAGGCTGACAAGGTCTCTCCAGAAGACACGAGGCCCTGATGTTCAAATTGTATCGCTCGGAACATTTGAATGCATAATCTGTAACACGAAAGAGAGGATGATGTCGGAATCTGGTAGTCAATTTGTATATTGTGGAGGATGTGATGCCAACTGTTTCGTACCAGTGTGTCCAGTTGTCACTAGTAAGAGATAATTTAGTATTGGAAATAATGTTTTCAGATACTGTTAGATAGTTGATAGGGATTACCATCCATAAACAATGGCAATCTCAACCCCGCTAACCGTGAATCCCATCTGTCAATTTGTATATCGCGAAACTACGAGCGTTGTTTGGAGGACACGAAACAATAGAAGTGCAATGTTGAGCTAGCCAGCCCGCAAGTCCGCTTGTCAATTTGTATATCGTGGAATTATGGGTGCTATTTGTAGGGAATGGAACAATGGAGGCCCAATTTTGAGCCTGCCTTCCCAAGAACCCGTGATCCAAAAAGTGGCTACATATGGAATGCATAATCTGTACATGCTCTATAAAACATCATGTCCATACTTTATAGTCCCATAATAGATGGGAAGAAAAAAAGGGAAAAAGGACGAAGGATTCCACGGTGGAATTGTAGATCACGAAAATTTTGAGTGGAAAATGTATCTCACAGAACAAGAAGCAGCATAGTTCGAAAACGCCAACCCAACAACCGTGGGCATAAAATTGACTAAATATGAAAAGGAACAACGGTCGGTCGGATTTGTCATGTGAGGATATAGATGGAGATAAAGATATGTCAACACGCCAAAGTTGGAACCCACAATCATAGAAAGACGACTGAGTATATAACTAGAAAGGAATAATACACGGGAAGAAGACAAGGTCTCTCTAGAAGACCCGTGGCCCTGATGTTCAAATTGTATCGCTCGAAACATTTCAAAGCATAATTTGTGACATGGAAGAGTAGACAATGTCAGAATCTGATAGTCAATTTGTATATTGTGGAGGGTGTGGAGCCAATTGTTTCATACCAATGTGTCCATTTGTCACTAGTAAGAGATAATTAAGTATTGAGAACAATGTTTCTAGATATTGTTAGATAGTTGATAGGGATTGTCATCCGTAAACAATGGCAATCTTGACCCCGCCAGCCCTAGACTCCATATGTCAATTTGTATATCACGGAACTGCGACCGTTGTTTGGAGGACATAGAACAATAGAAGTGAAATGTTGAGTCAGCTAGCTTGCAGGTCCGCTTGTCAATTTGTATATTGTAGAATTCTGGGTTTTATTTGTAGGGCACAGAACAATGGAGGCCCAATTTTGAGCCCACCCACTCGAGAACCCACGATCCAAAAAGTGGCTACGTATGGAATGCGGAATCCAGACATACTCTATAAAATCTCATGTCCATACTTTATAGTCTCATAATACACGGGAAGAAAAAAATGGAAAAAGGACGAAGGAGCCCGTGGTGGAATTGTAGATCATGAAAAATTTGAGTGGAAAATGTATCTTATGGAACAAGAAGCAGCAAATTTCAAAAGCGCCAACCCAGCAAATGCGAGCATAAAATTGACTAAATATAAAAAGGAACAACGGTCGGTCAAATTCGTCATGTGAGGATATAGATGCAGATAAAGATATGTCAACACGCCAACGTTGGAACCCACGATCTTAGAAAGGCGACTAAGTATATAATTAGAAAGGGATAATACACGGGAAGAAGACAAGGTCTCTCCAGAAGATGCGTGACAATGTTTATTAATGACAATGTTTTCGAATCCCTGGTGGGTTCTCACTAGTAAAAGCATAAATTGCAGATCACTAAACTTTTTTGGCTGCAACATGTATATGACGGAACAAGGAACATAGGTGATGGACACTGCCAACTCCAGGCCTGGTGGCCGGATAATTGGCTAAGTATTGGCCAAGAGAAAGGTTTGATATCTATTTCAATAGTATTCATACTAATATGTATTAATGGAAAAAAATTTGATATTTATTTGAATAGTATTCATACTAATATATATTAATGGATTGTTTCTGTTTCAAATGAAAATGATTTCCCAATTTTCAGGATGCTCTTTGGTTCACAAATTTCGTTGAAACCACGAAAGTTTTGACTGCAAGATGTATATAACGCAACAAGAAGCATGAATTTGCATTGTGGTTTCAATGAGATAAATTCCTTATCATCTATTCATCTTGTATTCCTTGCAACGACATGAGAAAACATTGACTCTCCATAAACATTAATATCTAAATTAAATTAAATGTAATCAAAATTTGGTGTGATTTAACTAAGCAAGGTAGCTTAAGTTGTTCCTTTATTAATGCCAAGTTTTTCCAACCCCTAGTGAGTTATGAGTAGTTAAAGCATAAATTGTAGATCACGGAAGCTCTTTTCCTGCAAGATATATATGACGGAACATGAAACATAGTTTTTTCAATACCACAAACACGGGACCTGGTGGCTAGATAATTGCCTAATTTTTTCCCAAGAGGAAGTTTTTATATTTATTCCAATAGTACTCATATTACTATATATGCATGGATATTATCAAATAGAAGTTAATACTTGAGTTTCCTTGTTGTAATTCATTCTATTTACAGGACCCAAAGAATGAAAGCAAGACAGGTCCTCCAATTTATTTCTTCAAGTATAGGGTCGCCGCCACATAAGTATGGCCTATGGAAAATTATTCTTCAATGTAAAATGCAAGCAACGAACATAGTAACCTTTATTTAAATTGAATCATTGGGAAACATAAAGAAAGGCTTGGCTTCCATGTTTAACGACACACGGGGAAAAAAGGAACAAAATAAAATGAAAAGAAATACCGGAGATTGGAAAACACTATAAAAAAATTAAAACACAATTATTCTATATTAAAATAATATCGGTTACAAAATATAGGGAAGATTATTTGCCACAATGATTGCAATTTAGCCTACCACCGACCCAACAAAAATATGTACATTGATGAAGCTTGTTCATAGTTTTCTTGACGATCAAATCCTTTATTCGTAAAAAAATGAGTTGAATATCAATTGTGGGTCTTGGACTTAATTGGTGTTGCGAACTAGATCTATCCTAGTTTTTTGAATAACTTGTCTCTTCCATATATGGCCTACTTGTAATCGTTGGTTTTTCAACATTCCATTCTTTGCCAAGTATTAATTTCCCTATGTCGTCGAAAACTTAGGGTTTAAGGTGCTTTCCTTGCAATGTTCCTGACCATTGACATCTAAGACAACTTAGAAATGTGATTCAGGCCAAATTCAAAGTCAAGGGAGTTGTTTTATGTGACATTAGCTACGGGATGGGAAAAAAATTCAAGTATATTGTCACTGTTATTATCCATGTATTCGATCATATGTTTGGTTGAAAAGCCTTCCTGAAGATTTGTATGTTGAATTTTTTTGTTTTATTACAGTAAATTGGAAGGAACGTCCAAGCCAGCTACAAAATGTTATTCTATTGAGGCACGTGACTTCTTTGGGAAGCATAGCTCTGGAAAATGTATCAAATGTTGTGGATCGCATCAGAATATATCTTTCGTCATAGCGGTGGAAAATATGGCGGCCCACAGAAAGGTATGGAATGTTCAAAGGCGATGCCAAATCTGTGGAGACTGCAACTACATCCAGAGGAAACTAAACAAACTTTGACAAAGAACATGGTTGTCTCTCAAGCCAACTACCAAACCCAGAAGAAGCTCAACAAACTTTGAAATAGAAACTTTTGTAGTGATAATATGTCATTTTATCCACCCATACAATTTTTGTTACCCAACTCTGGTTACATTCGCAAATGAAGTCGTATTTCGCATCATTTACGAATATCAAAGACCATTTTTCAACCCACGGTAAGTACAATGCCCCCGAGGAAGATAAATTCTTCTAGGATCTGCAGAAATCGATACACTTTCCAAATCTATGTTGTTCTAAGAAACTATATACTTCAACGAAGAAGTATTTTGCACATGACCTGAAAATCCATTACAACTCCCAGCAAAAAAACAAAGAAGTTCAACAAATAAATCTCAAGGCAGGCTTTTCAACCAACTAAAGCATTGAATATAGGGAGAACACCTACTAGAAGAAACATGTTCTTCACGTCACATAAAACCAGTCTCTCTTCCTTCATTTGGGCCTCAATTGCATCTCTAACTTGTCTTACAGGTCCATGACCAGGAACATTAGAACGAAGGCACCGTAAAGCACAACTCTTTGATAATAGAGAGAAATGTCAATAAGTATTTAAAAACAACGTTGGATGATCTTCCGTAGATTTTGTTTTAATTCGTTTTAATGACAGATGTTCTCGACATTTTCTCTTATTAATGCGAATATTTTCGAATATGTACCCTGAATAGTGACTAATAGCACGTATCAACATTCCCAGATCTGACCAGATTCTCAAATATGACATCTAATATATGCACAATATTAAAGAGGGACATGGCATCAAGGCCTTTGTTGGTGACACATTCGTGGACTATGCTGAAACCTTTAAGAAAACTAAAAGAGGATTTTTTTTATTTTTTTTTTATTTTTTGCAAATTCAAAATGCAGGCAAAATAAATTACCAGATCCCATAATATTTGCATGTCTATTCATTTTAATGGGAGATGTCTTCGATCTTTCCTCTTATTAAACCTAATCTTTTCGAACATGTCTGGTCATTTATGACTTCTCAAATCATAATTAATGTCTATTGGGAATGGCAGAAGGTAGCTGGGATGGAGGGGAGCGACAAATGATTTTAAATTTTCCGAACCCAAAAAGGTGTCAACCCGCCAAACTTTGAAAACTGGACTAAGTATGGAAATGTAGGTACGATAGACAAACTCATCGCAGCCAGAGGCACAGTTGTGAGTTTGAGGACTGAGGGGTTGAATTGTAGAGAACGAAAGTTATGGGTGCAAGATGTATACACTGAAGATGAGTGTCCATAGTTCAATAACACCTATCTATGAAGCCGCATCCAAAAAACTAGCTAAGTATGCAACCGAACGGTGGTCGGTTGGAACGACCACAAAAACACGAGAAACTATAGAGCCAGAAACGTAGTTTACAAGAGGGAAAAAAAGGGAAAGAACAACTATATCGCTCTCACAACAAAACTTACTCTCATAACTATGAAACCATAGTAAAACATAAACCATGGAAAAAATATTACTAGGAATGAAATATAATTTGAGGCTGACAAACTCTGGTTCAACGCATAAGAGCTGCAATTTACATCGACTACGAATTTGTTTCTATGTTATTCTATCTTAATAGTATTGCATGGAGAGTCCACTGCAAAAGAATGTAAGAACAGATCCAACTGCAGATGCAGCATCCCAACATTGCAAACCCTAGGAAAACAAGAACAAGCAGCAAATAACAACCCAGTTAAGAAGCACCAAAAGGCCCAATGGCAGCTGCAAGACCCGAACCCTGCAAACTCGAATCAAACAACAATAAGCAGCACACAACGAACAAAGAAGCAAGCAACAACCAGTCCACCAGGAATGATGCAGTTCCAATCGCGACTGCACAACCCAAAATGTGCAAACTGCAACAACACAAATAGGCAAACAATAACAACAACAACAACGAAATAAGAAATCAGTGGAGATGAAAAAAACAAGCATGAACCACTGAACCATCAATGTCGTTGAAGCATATAAATAAATAAAAATGGAAGAAAATGTATTGTAACAAGCCTGCTAAGTAAACATTCAACGATGCCAAGCATGTTAGGTAAAAAGTCTGTCAGAAATGATCTGTAAACATTTAAGAAAAGAATGCAATGTGGGAGCTCCCCGACGTATCCCAAAAAAAATTATTGTAATTTACGTAATAATAGTTCCAACAGTGGAGAATGTATTCCAAGGCCAAACTTTGGATATGTCAGCATTTCAAACATTGCCATAAATTTATCTAGCAGAAAATGTTAAACCAAACATTCGAACTAATGCTAGCATTAATACACCTTCGACCAATGCATAAGAAAATATCTGATTCAAAAAGACCATTTACGATCAAATACTTTGGATATGCCAAAATATACATTGGGAATAGTGAAGCAGACAATAAGACCTCCAATCCCTTGTCCAATCAAATCATGACAAATATGGTAATTTTTATTATATAAAAATCCATCTTTTCAGTTCCCTAGTTCCAACAATAGATTATATGAAAATATTTGTGGTCAAAAGACAAATTAATACGAAGTCAACAAATTATCAATCTCTATAGTCCCTCTATGCCTACAACAGAGACTAATAATAATATTATGAGTGATATATAATAATTAATATTAAACATGATGTACTGAATCAAACATAATTATAATTAATTCACTATTCTTTAATCTTCATTTTAAAATGTCACCTCAATTTTAATAATAATGTTGTGATATATATATATATATATATATATATATGCACTGAATCAATCATAATTATAAGTGGTTCACTACTTTTTAATCCCCATTTTAAATGTCGCCTCAATTGAAGCAAAAGACAAGATTTTATACAGTAAGTCGTATACTAATAGTGGCCTTGGTTGAAGCACGAATTTGCTGATATTACTTTTAAGGCAGGATTTTATACCAAAGAGACAGATTGAATATTTCAACATACAGACGCAGATTGCACTATTTTATTTCATTTGCTGTCAATAACCTAATCCCAACAAAGTATCTTTACAAAGGCCGACACACAAAAAGATTTTGTACGCCAATATTGGCTTTACAAAGGCTACGACAAAGGATATTTTTTTATGATTGGCATTCGACAGGTTTATCAGCTTAAACAATGAAAAATTTAATGGTTTTAACCACTCCCACATTTGTTTTGTTTGAACAGTTTTAATAAAGAATATTGATCATATTATTAAATTCAAATTGCATTTATGGTGAAAGACAATTTTGTCATCAAATTCCATCCAGGATCTTAAAGTATCAAATTCCATTCAGGGTCTTAAAGTAACAATTTCATTGATCCCTTTACAACTACTACGACACAAGATGATGAAATATATTTTTATAATCCTAGTTTAAACCTTTTAAGTTTTGGTCCTTTTCTAAGTTCAGTTACAAATAGATGATAGATACCAAGTTCAATTTACAATTAGATGGATAGACAACACCAAGAGAGAAGACAATTGCAAGTTGTTCAGTTAAGCTAAGTATCGATAATGAGGATCAGTCAAGTGAAGTGGCATGATTAGTAGGTTAATATAGAAGATTAAGTTGATGAGGAGCAATAAGATAAGTTGTATATATTTCATTATAAAAAAGAACAACAAGCAGAAACAACTTGTATATCAATGCAAACTATCAATAATAACAAGTAGGAGCAAGCAAGAAGAATAGGTAGGAGCAAGTTGGTCATGTTAACCATCAAGATTAGAAACGAGGAGACATAACAAGTTGGTCATGTTCACTATTAAGATTAGGAACCAAGAGAAAGTTGGTCATATTAACCATCAATATTAGAAACCAGGAGTTGAAGCAAGTTGGTCATGTTCACTATCAAGATTAGGAAAGAGGAGCCAGTTGGTCATGTTAAGTATCAATAAGAATAAGGGGAGGAACTAGTAGTCTATGTTAGGTTGTAGATATTGGGACTAGTTTATGTATGTTGTAGCTTGCACTTGGAAATCAAGATACCACCTAATTATTTTTTATTGGTAGCTTGCTTCCCTATACACATAGATTATTAACTATGCAACTTTACCCCATATAGTCTTTTCATTATCAACAAGAAATGAGTAACAACCAACTATCCCATTAGGAACCAAGAACAAGTATCAAATAGTCTATCTATGTTCACTATGCAAGAAAAAGGAGCCAATAATAGTCTATCTATCACTCTCAAGAAAAACCAGGAGGAGCAAGTAGTATGTCTTTAGGTATGAAGCTTGAAGTATTTGATGCTACAAGATAGAAATAAGATATTCTTTGTTGTTATGGAAAGGGTTTGTATAAGTAGTAATCTCCAAGAGATGATATTATTTTGGTATTTGGTATTAATAAGATTATGATCTTAGGAGATAGGTTTAAGTCTGAAAAGATAAACTTAGGAGATAGGTTTAGATGGGTTTAAGTCTGAAAAGTAAGATATAGATTTGTATGTATAGTCTGTATTATATCTATTAAAATTATGATTAAGATTTTTGTTTAAGTAAGAACAAGAACAAGAAGAGGAAGTTGAAATAAGAAAGGATTAGCTGGATTAATATTATATTTGATTTTCCAGAGTTGGAATTCCTTTTTAGTATTTATTTGTATTAGATAAGTTAGAATGAAGTATGAGTTAGAATTAGGATTTAGATAGATTTTCTATAGACAAAGAAAGAAATCCATAGGCTATACCAACACAAGGAACTTCCCTCCTATATATCACTATGGCTCCTCAACACGTGTTTTAGGGTTCACTCTAGTTTAGATCTCCCATTTTAAAGAGTTTATTTTTTTTAGAATTAGGTTCTTAGATTAGGAAGAGTTGGAAATACAAAGAGTGGAAGTATGAGCTCCCTTATATTAGAAGCGATAGATTGTATGAATTGGGATTAGTTTTTTTCCATGCGAAAAAAGGAGTTTCACTGTTATTTTATTAGAATCTAATGAAACTTTTTGTTACATAAGGACCTAGAAAGTAATGATCAAAAATAGATCTATAGTCTTTCCTTCCTATCACATTTTCTTCCTTTCACATTTTTACCTTGTAGTAAAGTTTACAAAAAGGCATATAGAGGCAATTACAAAAATTCAAAATCAATACATCTGTAATGTCCCAAGCTAGAAAATGTAAAGATTTTCTGCATAGACAACAATTCCATCAACAATTTCTTCATAAGTGAGCCATCCAATGTTTCCTTTGAGGGCCTTCTTGGAGAGTTTGTCTGCTACTTTGTTGAACTGTCTATGTACATGCATAAATTTGATGGATTCAAATTTGTCCTTTAAGCTTCTTATCTTATCCTTTCAGTATTTGAGATATATCAGGTTCAGGTTGTATTTTGAATTTATCCAATCGATAGTGACCTTGGAATCTCCAACAACCATCATTTTTTTATAGAAAGGATGGAAGAGAGTAATAGTAATCCCCATAAACCCAAGAGTTCTGCTTTCATATTGTTTCCATTGCCGCCAACAAAGTGAGCTTTCACTGTGTGGTATGTAGAGATTTTTAGATAGATTCCAATGCCACATATATCATCATTTGTTGCTCCATAAAAAAAACCAATTGGTGTATCATCAAAATAGTTTGGATTTAAGATAAATTCCATTATGTCTTCTTCCTCTTTGACTGAGTAATCTTTGAATGATATTATAATTTTGGTGAATATCATAGGATCCAATCTATTCCAGTTCTCAAACAATATTTTGTTTCTAAATTTCCAAATGCCCAAAAATGACCAAAAAAGGAATATATCTCAATTTTGGAAATTGAATGAACTAGTGATTCAAATTTTCCTTTATGGAAGAGCATTTCCATTCACTATCAATCTTCAAAAACTTTAACACTTCAGACCAAATTTTTTGTTTTTTTGTACAATCCACAAATAGATGGTTTGTAGTTTCTTCACCCCTTAAACATAGACTGCATATTGAGGGACCTATGCCTCCTCTTTTTTTATAATTCACTCCAGAGATGATGCAGTCTTTTAAACACAACCACATAAAACAAATCATTTTAATTGGGATGTTCACATCCCAGATAGATTTGTACCACCACCTTCTCTCTTCCAAATTGGTTGTATATAAGATGGACCGATATGCTAGATTTGCAGTCACTGCTCCTGTCGATCTCTTCCATGATCAAACGAGCTTATCATTTGAATTTTTGAGGTGGATGTCGCTGCTATTTAAACTTGAAACAAAAATTTCTCATTCGGTTTTTAGTCCACATGATAATCCAAGCTGGTTAGACTCTAACCATTTATGAATTGTTTCAGAACCATGAGAAACAACTTCTTGTGCTAAAGTGTAAATGCTTGAATTATTCAAAAAATGGATTAAAGGAGTTTACAATTTAAAATTGGAGTTGCAACCAATAAAAGGATCACGACCTAAAACAACTCGATTACCTGAGCCTATCTCCCATGCAAACCATCTTTTGATAATCAAAAGAGAGCACATAAATTTTTTCCATATGATAGAAGATCCTTGGGGCTTGTGATCATCTCTACCTAGGTAGGAAATAATATCGATACCTTTTAGATATTTTTTACTTAGAACTGTATTCCATAGTCCTGAACCAAATAAACCTCTCCAGCATGAACTGCAATTAGTTATTCCTTATGAATAGGATTATTATATTTGTTGAGTTTGTAAGGAAAAAACTCTTTAGAAGTATTAGGAGTTTGGGATTAAATTATATATATTTGGTCTTGTTACCTTATCAAAGCTTATAGAAGTTTTAGGAGTTGGGATTAGATTATATATATTTGGTCTTTTTACCTTATCAAAGTTTATAAAGTTGGTATCACTGGGAACAACAATTAATTGACAAAATGTTCTATAGTAAGAAAAATTAAAATTAATTGACAAAATGTTTTGTTAAAGTGAAAGTATTTATATATTATATACTCATCTTCACGAAGGTATTATTGAAGATGTTAAAAGTCTATTAAGGGAATAGGGCAAGTATGCTTTGCTACCGCAGGACTAGTTATGGTTGCACATAGTTTGGAGAGAATCCAAGCTGTTTCTGCCAACAAAAGATAATGCCCGAGTCTTTTGAAGGAATTGAGTAGATTGGCTATAGTTGTTAAGAAATTTAAAGAAAGCTTAGGTTGAAGGAAGGAATGGATAATACAATAAAAGAAGCAACAAAATTGATAGTGAAAGGCTGCAGGACATGCAATTACTTGACGAAGTCTTCCAACTTTGCCCACTGAGCACTCAGCATTCCAACTTTAATTGTACTTTAATCATGTGTATATCGTAGAAGCATTTTTTCAGTCAAGCCCATGTTTTATACGTGTTTTAATGGAATTTCATTGTGGCAGATTCTTCTCTTATATCTACGTAAACTTGAAGATAATTTGGCAAAGTACAGGGAAATTAATACCCAGATGGGTATTCATATTTTAGATGCTATCAATTGCAGGGAGAAGCCTCCATCCAGAAGATGTTTGAATGCAGGTCAATATATTGTCAGTTTAATTTCAAATTTGTAATTTTATTGAACCTTGCACCACACAATTGGTTATCTCCAAACTTGAGATAACCAATTGTGATATAATTTTTTATTGTTAATTTTCATTTTCTTATATAAGTAATATAAAAGACACGAACAATGTTATTTGCAAATATTTTTGGTTTTCACATAATATCAAATTTTTTTAGAATAATAGTTAATCAATTTTGAGATAACCAATTGTGATATAATTTTTATTGTTAATTTTCATTTTCTTATATAAGTAATATGAAAGATACAAGACTCTTAATACTGATAAGACTAAGGTCATGATTATTAAATCTAATAAGATTCCTTATGATACTTTTGTATATGACAACAACAACTTGGAGGAAGTAACTTCATACAAATATCTTGGAATTGATATTCACCACAAGCTTAATTGAAATTATAGCATTGAGAAAAAGATTATTGGGGGATGGAAAGCTTATTATGGGCTTGAAAACAATTGTAAATCAGCTGATCTTTGGAGTTGGGATAAGAAGAAACTCCTCTNCTAGAAAGTAATGATCAAAAATAGATCTATAGTCTTTCCTTCCTATCACATTTTCTTCCTTTCACATTTTTACCTTGTAGTAAAGTTTACAAAAAGGCATATAGAGGCAATTACAAAAATTCAAAATCAATACATCTGTAATGTCCCAAGCTAGAAAATGTAAAGATTTTCTGCATAGACAACAATTCCATCAACAATTTCTTCATAAGTGAGCCATCCAATGTTTCCTTTGAGGGCCTTCTTGGAGAGTTTGTCTGCTACTTTGTTGAACTGTCTATGTACATGCATAAATTTGATGGATTCAAATTTGTCCTTTAAGCTTCTTATCTTATCCTTTCAGTATTTGAGATATATCAGGTTCAGGTTGTATTTTGAATTTATCCAATCGATAGTGACCTTGGAATCTCCAACAACCATCATTTTTTTATAGAAAGGATGGAAGAGAGTAATAGTAATCCCCATAAACCCAAGAGTTCTGCTTTCATATTGTTTCCATTGCCGCCAACAAAGTGAGCTTTCACTGTGTGGTATGTAGAGATTTTTAGATAGATTCCAATGCCACATATATCATCATTTGTTGCTCCATAAAAAAAACCAATTGGTGTATCATCAAAATAGTTTGGATTTAAGATAAATTCCATTATGTCTTCTTCCTCTTTGACTGAGTAATCTTTGAATGATATTATAATTTTGGTGAATATCATAGGATCCAATCTATTCCAGTTCTCAAACAATATTTTGTTTCTAAATTTCCAAATGCCCAAAAATGACCAAAAAAGGAATATATCTCAATTTTGGAAATTGAATGAACTAGTGATTCAAATTTTCCTTTATGGAAGAGCATTTCCATTCACTATCAATCTTCAAAAACTTTAACACTTCAGACCAAATTTTTTGTTTTTTTGTACAATCCACAAATAGATGGTTTGTAGTTTCTTCACCCCTTAAACATAGACTGCATATTGAGGGACCTATGCCTCCTCTTTTTTTATAATTCACTCCAGAGATGATGCAGTCTTTTAAACACAACCACATAAAACAAATCATTTTAATTGGGATGTTCACATCCCAGATAGATTTGTACCACCACCTTCTCTCTTCCAAATTGGTTGTATATAAGATGGACCGATATGCTAGATTTGCAGTCACTGCTCCTGTCGATCTCTTCCATGATCAAACGAGCTTATCATTTGAATTTTTGAGGTGGATGTCGCTGCTATTTAAACTTGAAACAAAAATTTCTCATTCGGTTTTTAGTCCACATGATAATCCAAGCTGGTTAGACTCTAACCATTTATGAATTGTTTCAGAACCATGAGAAACAACTTCTTGTGCTAAAGTGTAAATGCTTGAATTATTCAAAAAATGGATTAAAGGAGTTTACAATTTAAAATTGGAGTTGCAACCAATAAAAGGATCACGACCTAAAACAACTCGATTACCTGAGCCTATCTCCCATGCAAACCATCTTTTGATAATCAAAAGAGAGCACATAAATTTTTTCCATATGATAGAAGATCCTTGGGGCTTGTGATCATCTCTACCTAGGTAGGAAATAATATCGATACCTTTTAGATATTTTTTACTTAGAACTGTATTCCATAGTCCTGAACCAAATAAACCTCTCCAGCATGAACTGCAATTAGTTATTCCTTATGAATAGGATTATTATATTTGTTGAGTTTGTAAGGAAAAAACTCTTTAGAAGTATTAGGAGTTTGGGATTAAATTATATATATTTGGTCTTGTTACCTTATCAAAGCTTATAGAAGTTTTAGGAGTTGGGATTAGATTATATATATTTGGTCTTTTTACCTTATCAAAGTTTATAAAGTTGGTATCACTGGGAACAACAATTAATTGACAAAATGTTCTATAGTAAGAAAAATTAAAATTAATTGACAAAATGTTTTGTTAAAGTGAAAGTATTTATATATTATATACTCATCTTCACGAAGGTATTATTGAAGATGTTAAAAGTCTATTAAGGGAATAGGGCAAGTATGCTTTGCTACCGCAGGACTAGTTATGGTTGCACATAGTTTGGAGAGAATCCAAGCTGTTTCTGCCAACAAAAGATAATGCCCGAGTCTTTTGAAGGAATTGAGTAGATTGGCTATAGTTGTTAAGAAATTTAAAGAAAGCTTAGGTTGAAGGAAGGAATGGATAATACAATAAAAGAAGCAACAAAATTGATAGTGAAAGGCTGCAGGACATGCAATTACTTGACGAAGTCTTCCAACTTTGCCCACTGAGCACTCAGCATTCCAACTTTAATTGTACTTTAATCATGTGTATATCGTAGAAGCATTTTTTCAGTCAAGCCCATGTTTTATACGTGTTTTAATGGAATTTCATTGTGGCAGATTCTTCTCTTATATCTACGTAAACTTGAAGATAATTTGGCAAAGTACAGGGAAATTAATACCCAGATGGGTATTCATATTTTAGATGCTATCAATTGCAGGGAGAAGCCTCCATCCAGAAGATGTTTGAATGCAGGTCAATATATTGTCAGTTTAATTTCAAATTTGTAATTTTATTGAACCTTGCACCACACAATTGGTTATCTCCAAACTTGAGATAACCAATTGTGATAATTTAATTTCAAATTTGTAATTTTATTGAACCTTGCACCACACAATTGGTTATCTCCAAACTTGCACCACACAATTGGTTATCTCCAAACTTAGATAACTAATTGTGATAATTTAATTTCAAACTTGTAATTTTATTGAACCTTGCACCACACAATTGGTTATCTCCAAACTTGAGATAACCAATTGTGATATAATTTTTTATTGTTAATTTTCATTTTCTTATATAAGTAATATGAAAGATACGAACAATGTTATTTGCAAATATTTTTGGTTTTCACATAATATTTTTTTTTAGAATAGTAGTTAATCAATTTTGAGATAACCAATTGTGATATAATTTTTATTGTCAATTTTCATTTTCTTATATAAGTAATATGAAAGACACAAGACTCTTAATACTGATAAGACTAAGGTCATGATTATTAAATCTAATAAGATTCCTTATGATACTTTTGTAGATAACAACAACAACTTGGAGGAAGTGACTTCATACAAATATTTTGGAATTGATATTCACCACAAGCTTAATTGGAATTATATCATTGAGAAAAGGATTATTGGGGGATGGAAAACTTATTATGGGCTTGAAAACAATTGTAAATCAGTTGATCTTTGGAGTTGGGATAAGAAGAAACTCCTCTTTGAGACTCTTGTT
>JZKD02S1172415.1:695657-707210 GCA_000966675.3 Picea glauca
GATAGCTTCCAAAGAATGGGCCAACCTAATCATAGAGATGAAATGCCATTAAACCCCCAGATAGTACTTGAACCATTTGAAAGATGGGCCTTAGACTTTGTAGGACCCATTAACCACCCATCCAATCAAAAAGTTTACATAGTGGTCTACACAGATTATATGACCAAGTGGGTGGAAGCTAAAGCACTCCATAGAGCAACTGAAGAAGCAGTTCTAGATTTCCTATTTGAAGACATCTTCATCAGATTTGGAGTRCCAAGAGAATTAGTTACAGATGGAGGACCTCCTTTCACTTCTCATGGTTTTAAAGCCACCCTTCAAAAATATCATATTCAGCATAGAATGACTACAGCATACCACCCCCAAGCCAATGGACAGGTGGAAAACACAAATAAAGTAATAGAAGCCATTCCCACAAAAACAGTGAAGGAAAACAGAAAGGACTGCTCTCACAGGCTCCCTGAAGAATTATGGGCCTACAGAACTACCTGGAGAAATACTACAGGATTCTCTCCCTATGAATTAGTGTATGGAAAGAGTGTTGTCTTTCCTTTGGAATTTGAAATCAAAACCTTAAGGACTGCTTTAGCTGTCAACCTTGATTTGATCGATGCAAAGACAGCCAGGTTGCAACAGCTTAATGAATTGGATAAAAAAAGACTAGATGTCATTCATCAGACAACTATGATTCAACAACAAAGATCAAAATGGCATGACAAAAATATCAAGCATAAGCAGTTCCAAAAAGGTAATTGGGCCCTACTGTATGAATCTTGGTTCAAAGAATTTCAAGGGAAACTATGTACAAGATGGCTTGGACCTTACGAAGTAGACATTGTTTTCCCCAATGGAACAGTAAGGCTCCTCACAATCGATGACTCTAAAACACCGTTACTTGTAAATGGTCATCAACTCCATCTGTACCAGTGCCCTATTTCCAAAGAATATTTTAAGGCCACATGTGTGGAAGACTCTCATTACCTCTTTTTAGAGGGGGCTCCTACCCCTCACTGCAATTAATTCTTTTTAATTTAATTTCTTTAGTATTAGATTAGATTTTGTTTACTAATAATCCCTGTCAGGAAGTAGCATGTTACAATTGATTTTTGCAGGTTATCAATCAAAGCCAAGGCCTACTAAGAAAGGATGATCTTACTTCAAGAAGAGTCAAGCTTCCCCATTGTTGAAACACCACTGTGCAACAATTTTCTACATTTTCCCCATTGCTGAAACACCACTGTTCAACAATTTTCTACATTTCCCCATTGCTAAAACACCACTCTTCAACAACTTTTCACCATTTTCCCCATTGCTGAAACACCATTGTCAGCAACTTTTCGCCATTTTTCCCCATTGCTGAAACACCACTGTTAGCAACCTTTAACCATTTTTCCATTTCCGAAACACCACTGTTTCGCAGTTCTTCACATTTTCCCATTGCTGAAACACCACTGTCAACAACCTTTCGCCATTTTTCCATTGCCGAAACACTATTGTTCCGCAATTCTTCACATTTTCCCATTGATGAAACAACACCGTTCAACAATTGTTTTGCCATTCTTTCTATGGCTGAAACACCACTTCCGCAGCAGTATTCTGCAACATCACCTTCCAGGAAATATTTCTCTATTCTTTCCCTGTCGCTGAAACACCAACTTTTCAGCATTCTCTGTCAATAAGCTTTTGCGCTCTCATACTACATTTTGTCCTTCCAGTCAACAAATCCTTGATACAATTCCTCTAACAAATCAAAAGTCTCTGCCATGGCTACTGCAGAACTATTATGGATAGGCACTATATTTTGTTTGAAGTACGAATCAAAAGGTAAAGGTGAGGTATGTAAATTTTATACGTAAATACAATTAAGATATAGTTAATGAGAAGATTCCAACTCATTTATTACCACTCATGTAAAATCATTATTAGTCGCATTTGAAGGGGGGGGAGGAAATATCGAACTTTTATACCATCATTTCACACGAATCAACCACCGTCATTCCGTTTTACCATCCTTTCATTTGTTTCACCACCATTTGCATGCCTTCACCCGAAAAACTCACTCTGCACAGAGGATGTTACTCGACTCTTTGACGGTGTATTTTACTGAGCTTTTAGCTATGGGAGGCTCTGTTATATGGTACGAACCCGCCATGACAGCCCTGTTAGAACTGTATCTAGAAGCCTATCAAATTTTTCTGCAGGTAGGATGGCTCAGTTATTTTCAGAGGCTCCAGGGATTTGATCAACAACAGGTTCTGCAATTTGCTCGAAATCTCCAGGAAGATCATTCCATTGTTCAAGGAGTTCGGATTTCAGTTACAGAAGAGGATATAGCGTAGGTTTCGGGTCTCCCTACCAATGGCATTCGCTTGTTCAGCCGCAAACATGTCATCTTGAATTCCCAGCAGGATTTCCTCTTGCCAGGGGAACAAATTGAACCTAAAGGCCGGGGTTTCCGACTCAGCTCGTTGCCGCTTCCATGGCCGAAAGTTGCAAAATTCATCAAACACTACCTTACTTGTGAAGGCCGATACCAGGTAGTCTACCAACACGATTTTGTCCTGTTGTCTCATTTACGGCATGCTAGATTGGTGAACATTCCTTATTATCTGCTCGGTTGTCTTAAAAATATGTTGCACTACTGTAAAAAGGCTAAAGATTCCGCCCTTTCACTCACCCATCACCGTCTCGTTCAACTACTTATCCAAAAGGTTTTTTCCCAACAAAACCCTCCACTAAACAACCCACCAATAGATCCCTAAGAAGCTGCTGAAATTCCTGAAAATCTTTAGGAACAACAACCACAAAACCCTCCAAACCCTCCAGAAATACCTAACAGTTCGCCTACAAACCCAATCAATCCAATTAACCGCCCTACCATACCAAGCCTGCCCCACATTTTACCAGAATCATCCACTCCTACCCTTCATATTCTTAGCGATGATTCTGAACTAGACAATTCTCCCTGTCCCATCATTGAGGAAAAGCCCCCACGTAAACGAAAGAAAATTCCTTTCTTTCCGCCCTTTTTACAAAGAAAATGAACAAGGGCCTCAACAAGGGTAGCCACTACTGCCACTTCCCTAAACCCCCAACCCATCCAACTAATACTTCGTACACCTCCAACCTCCCAAATGTTGGAATCTTTACCTATTCCACCCACGGGCACTAAAACACAAGAACTAGAGGCTCAGTGTGTTGCGACATCATCCATTTCAAATCAAGTAGCTAAAACACAAGAACCAGCTACCCATTTAGTAGCTGAAACACAAGAACTAGCTACTCATCACGTAGCTGAAACACAAGAACCAGCTACTCATTCAGTAGTTGAAACACAAGAACCAGCTGCTGATATTGTTACCAATACACAAGAATCAGATGCCCAGGGTGCTGCAACATTACTTTCTTTACATCAAGAAGTTGAAACACAAGAATCAACTGTTGATCCTGTAGTTGCTCCAAAAGAACCAGTTAGTGCGGCTGTGACTGCTACACAAGAACCAATCACCCCTCAACCAAAACCAACAATGGCCTTTGTCTTACAAGAAAATGAGTTCCTAAGGTCTGAACTCGAAGCTTACAAGCAAGAGCTATCCATGGAAAAGGAATCCTATGAGAAGGAACTTAAATTATACACCCTAGCTCGCATAGCGACCATGTCAGAGGGAACTACAACAGAGAATCCATGTAGAGAATATATGTGCAGTCAATGTGGGGACATCTATTATCAAGCAGGCTACAAAGTAATTCAAATTCCAATGCCAGGAGCTTCCCCTGCACCTACGACTTTTGCAGTCAAAGAAGAACGCCCTTCTGTTACACAAGAACCATTAGGACCTTCCAATATTAAGACTGAACCCTGGCCTACAACAAATGTCAAATCTGAAACCCCTGCTTTTGTTAATAAAGCAGTACAAACATTGCCTATTGATGAATCTGCCCCTCCTAGCCAGATCAATACCCACACCTTTGAGGAACAAGCCACTCAGACCCTACCTCAGCCTACTACTTGCAACATTGAAACACAAACTCAGCCATGGGATGAGCAGGCAATAATAAACAAATGGAAAAAAGAGTCTGCTGTTACATAGGCCAAAAGCCTGCAGGAACACATACAAATCTGAATAAATCATATCTACTCAAATTGGGAAGCTTTGGAGAAAACATGTCAGGAATCTTGTGCCCTTAAAAAATAGAATAAAAAGCTAAAAGGCAGATTGCTCCTGATATTTGACTTGGCACAAAAGTTATTGGCTACAAAGAAACCATCCTGCAATTACTCTATATTCCTCATGGAATGACTTACATTGTTTCATATTAAATCAATAAAAGAAGGCACACCATGCAGTGTTACATCCAACAGATTTTGTTAAAACCTTTGCAGAAGCCTCTACTATGGATCAGCACCTCCTCTGTGAGGCATATTTTCATAATGAGGCCATCCCTGAAAACTGACAGCTTAACCTTAACGCTCTTGTCGGTGACATCCAGATTCGGGCACTCGCATCCTTTCTCAACAATCAGATTATATGGCAGGATGACTTCCTTGCTGCCAAGCATAACAAGGATAACCGCCTTCTCTGGATAAGGCCAGAACCACAAAATGTTGCCACCTTTGTTACATAGTATTATCATTTTTTAAAGAAACCAGCGATGACTCAACACATTCAACAATTACAGACATCAGTGCTTCAGGATTGTCAACATTTCATTAAATCCACAGAGATTGCTTCCCTACAGGCAAATAACATGTTTTGGCAACAATCTACTAAGAAAAGATAGGAACACAATCCTTTTAGCCCCACTAATCTTGAGATAGCAATCTCCAGGGTAGCTAGCTACATCAAATGTGTTCAGCAATGTGTTGAAAGCTGGATAGGATATCAGTTTCATTTCCCTATCCTGTGGATTCCAGCAGAGAAATATCAAATTCACTATAAGTTTCCCAAGAAGACAGAAACAACAGCTTGGCAAAGGTTACAATGCGTTCAAGGGTTCAGAGCTCCAACAGACAGCACCTTCCACAACTACTGCTTGAGTAACTTGCATGCTCAGAGTCGGTATTCAGATTCTGATTCAGAGTGAAGTTTCCTGAGGACATGCAACATTTTAAGTTGGGGGGAATGTTAGGACCCTACAATGTACCTTTTTGCTCACACTTTTTTCTACCATTACACCCTTGTTTCACTCACATTTAAACTCACATTATCACCTTACCCTATCTTTCCAAAGGTATACAACGTCTCTTCTCTTTACTATATGTTTAATTTTTTTTTCATATAATTTTACATTACTCTCGTACTTAACCGTTGATCAGATGTATAAGTGCTGAAACAGTTCGAACTGCAGATTAACATTGAGGCCAGTTGCTGAAACAATTAAAGCATGCAAGCCCCGTGGCTGAAATAGTCTGTGGACTATGATGCTGAAACAACAACTCACACAGAAGAAGTTGTTACACTCTCTGTGAACTATGATGATGAAACAACAACTCACACAGAAGAAGTTGTTACACTCTCCATGGTCTACGATGTTGAAACAACAACTCACACAGAAGAAGTTGTTACACTCTCCATGGTCTATGATGCTGAAACAACAACTCACACAGAAGAAGCTGTTACACCCTCTATGGTCTACGATGCTAAAACAACAACACAAAGCTGTTACATAGACCACAATAGATGCACCTTGAGCCAGAATTAACCATCACTACCGTGTGACCATGTGCTAAAACAATCAGAACGCAAATCCCGTTGCTGAAATAGCCCGCAATTTGCGATGCTGAAACAACATACAACAGCAGTAACGAGAAGACAAATAAAGAAGCTATTACTCCAGCTAAAACAGCAACACACTATTGTAATAACATTCTGTTGCGGGAGACTAGGATATCCTATTCTAGTATAGAGAGTCGATTTGACTAAGAATAGGACTCAGATGTACACATGTAATTGGATGATCAAATTGTATCGAGAGGATTCTCCTCTTTAAATAAGAGGAAATCATCATTAGAGAGGATCTCTTTTTTAGCTAAGAAAGGATTTTACAGAGAAGGACGTGTTTTACTTCAGATTGTAATATGACACAGTTGACAGATGAATAAAAGACTATTCTGAGCATTTCTTTCTAGTTCCTTTCGTTTCAGGGGAATCTTGTGAGAAGGGAGGGCCCACCTTCTTCACAAGATTCACCCACTAGCTTTGTAGTGTGTTAGTGTTATTTCTGTTCATGCCTTGATTAAATTCTGTTTTGCTGAAACACTACTTTATTGAACTCTGTTTTGTTGAAACACTACTTTACTGAACTCTGTTTTGCTGAAACACTACTTTACTGAACTCTGCTTTACTGATTGTTACATTGTTTTCATGTGATTCATGCTTGGGTAATTGTTAATCATTCTAGTTAGCAATCATGTTTGGTGAATTTATCAAGGAGTGATAATCAGGGACAGGTGCTGAAGATTCCTTCTTGGGGAATAGGGTCATGTCCCCTATTAAGAGATAGTTAGCCTTCAGTGTGTGTCAATTATTTCAATTAGTAATGAGTTCATGAAAGTGTGCTAATCGGAAACAGGTGCTGAAGATTCCTGCTTGGGGAATAGGGTCATGTTCTCTATTAAGAGTTAGTTAGCCTTCAGTGTGTGTCAATCATTTCGATTAGTAATGAGTTCATGAAAGTGTGATGATCGAAAACAGGTGTTGAAGATTCCTGCTTTGGGAATAGGGTCCTATTCTCTGGTTACAGAATAGTTGGTCTTTCCTTTTGCAGTGTCCTAAAAGATTTATTTTCCAGGTTGTTATTTTCTTAATGTAATTCGGGATTCTTTGGACAATTATTTCTTTAAACATTGAACTCTGCAATAGGTAGATTGCTTTCCTGTAATTCAAGTTAGAACTTCAGTTTGTTCAAGGCAAAGTGTGATTAATATGTTTTTACTACAACTCTAGGTTKCTTTTGAGATTGAGCATATATAGTGCGTGATTACCTTTGAAATAAACAGACTTCCCTGGGTTGACAATTTATGTAGCACTTGATTGTTTAGTTAAATAAACAATTATAGTGACCAACAACTTGTATGGATTCAATCAAGATCCAAGAGCTTGGTATGCACGTATTGATAGCTACTTTACAAGACTTGGATTTTCCAAGAGAAATTATGATCCAAATCTCTATTACAAATTTGTGAATAATGCACCTGTGATTCTATTGTTATATGTTGATGATTTGTTCCTAATAGGTGCAGAGCCTCTCATTATTTAGTGTAAGAAGGATCTAGCCACTGAATTTGATATGAAGGATCTTGGTCTCATGCACTACTACTTGGGATTATAAGTGTGGTGAAGTCTTCTTAGGACAAGGGAAGTATATTGTAAATATCCTTCAGAAGTTTGGGATAATGAATTGCAAATCCATGACAACTCCCATGGTAACAGATTTGACGAAGTTGAGAGATTCTTATTTTGATCCAGTAGACTCGTCCCTGTACCAATAGTAGATTGGATCCTTGATGTATTTGGTGAATAATAGGACAAAAATTTTCTTTGTTGTGAACATGTTGAGCCAGTTCTAGGTGAAACCTAGACAAGAGCATTGGATAGATGCAAAGCATATCTTGAGATATATTTGTGGGATAATAACTTATGGTTTGAGATATGTCTCAAACAGTGATATACAACTACATGGATTTACTGATTCATATTGGGAAAGGAGTAGAGATGACAAAAAGAGTACTTTTGGTATGTATTTTAGTTTGGAATCTTCTATGATATCATGGGCTAGCAGAAAAAAAAAAGTATGTTTCACCCAACACTGCAGAAACATAGTATATTGCATCTTGTGATGCTTGTATGGAAGCAGTGTGGCTATGTAAGCTAGTTTCTAGACTATTTGATTAGGTGTTGGATTCAACTGTGATATATTGTGATAACCAGAGCTATATGAATCTCTTAGAGAACCCAGTGTTCCATGATAGGTCAAAGCACATTGAGATAAAGTATTATTTTCTATCTGATAACATCAAGAGGGGAGAAGTGGTTCTCCAATATATATCCATTCATGAGAAGACTGCAGATGTTTTAATGAAACCTTTGTCCAATATAAAGTTTGCATACATGAGGAACAAGTTGGGGCTCATGGAGATTGATCCCTTGGTTGAAAGGGAGGATATGACTTCCTTGGTTGGCAGGGAGCACTGATGTGTGGCATCATGGATTTTCAGTGATCTACGGATCTGTATCATGCTAGTGCAACTTAGCGATGGTCATACAACTTAGAGATGATGCTTGCATCATGCTAGTTATGATCATGCTAGTATAGATTAGATATGATACTTATGGTTGGAGTTGTGGATGATACAGTGGCCTGAGAAGCATCGTGCTAGTCAACTTAGAGGTGGACATACAACTTAGATATGATGTATTGGCATCATGATAGTTATGTTCATGATAGTACATCTTAGAGACGATGCTAGTGAGCCGCATCATGTTAGATAAGGCCATGTGATTACAACTTAGATGTGACATACATATTAGATATGATGTATTGACATCATACTAGATATTCCATTCTAGTACGACTTAGAGATGCCCATATAACTTAGAGATGATGCAAGGGATCGTCTCATGATAGATATGATCATGTGAGTACAGTTTAGATGTGGTATACATCTTAGATATGATGCATTGGAATCATGCTAGATATGTCATGCTAGTACGAATTAGAGATGATCATACAACTTAGAGATGACACAGTGAGGCATTGATCTACATCATGCGAGTATATCTTAGATATGGCATACAACTTAGATATGATGTATTGACATCATTCTATATATGTCATGTTAGTATGACTTAGAGATGATATATATGATACTACAGATCATGCTGGTACAACTTAGATATGATGCATTTGCATCATGCTAGTAGGGCTTAGAGGTGATTCAGCAAATGACATTGTTAATGCAGGATGATATCAGATGATATGATTTGATTGTTGTGGATATTGTATGTCTCTGGACAGTAGTTGTATGCTATTGTGATGGATGTGTTCCACTGGTAGTGACTGTGTGTCATTGGTTAGTAGTCATGTTCTACTAGGAATGGTTGTGTACCACTGGGCAATAGTTGTGTACTACTATGGATAGACACAATTATGTTCTATTGGATGCATTGTAGCAATTGTATTCTACTATATTATTTCCATGGAGACTATCACTAGTGTTGGAGATGATTGCAAGCTAGATGGATAGTCAGTGTGATGGTGGAAAGACATTCTCTAGGTGGAGAATGATCTAGGAAGAACAAATTGTTGGCGGAAAGACATTCTCATTGTGAAGAATGGTCCAGGTTGACATATGGCTTATGTATCATGGAATGGTATTTTCCTAAGGCACATATTTTGTCTCAATTAGGAAAATGGTTCAGGAATGATATTCTCCTGAGGAACAATTATTGGACCAATCAGGTTGAATAGTCCGCCCCCTAAGGACATGACGTCCTAATTAGGGTCATTGATACGGGACTGATATTTTCTAAGGCATATGGGTAGATATTGATCTCTATGGTACATATGACCCGATTAGAAAATATTATGAGACTGAGATTCTTGTAGGAATGGTCTCTGTATCCCATGGTATGGATTTCAGCATCTGGTAGTACTAACATTCTTCTAGGACGTAAGTCTGGATTAGAATAATGGTCCTTGTTTCCCATTGTGGGGCTTTCAACATCTGTTGGGACAACTATTATTCTAGGATGTATGTATAGATTAGAAGAATGGACCCTATATCACTATGTTTAGTGGGTGACTCATGCGAGACACTCTGTTGATTTTGTTGAGTTCAACACATGACTTATTCATCATCATGCTTGATTAATCAAATGGATTATGGTCTTGAAAGATGATGAAAACTATGATGTATGTTGATTCTAGGATTCTATCAAACGATACTGATAGTGATGATGATGCCTGTAACTTGATATGCGTGATAATGAGATAGTCAGTGTGGATATGAGTATTTTACCGACATAATGGTTTGTGTGTTCTGAAGACAATTATCATTAATACCTCCCTAGCTACGAGGGAGTGTTGATGTTATAGTAGCTACAAGAGGCATTAACCTCCACGTGTAAACAAATGTGTGAAAACCCTAGAAAACAAGTCATCCAAGAAGATTAAATAATATTAGAATAGTATCTTCCATAAAGACAAATAATCTCCACAGGAAAAAAGATAAACATAAAATATAATTACCAGAAAGTCAACTCAGCCCATCCAGAAAATTCACTAGATAGATTAATATAAATAGAGGAATTTTTGGCTCATTTGTGCACCTGATTAGAGTGCAAGTATTGTGGAGAGATGCAATTGCATCTGGAAGGAGGAATAAGGGAGTATGGTCATCTTGTGGTCTTGGTCTCTCTATAGTACTATCAAGTGATATTCTTGGTGATTCTCTTGGTGATACTCTTGGTGATATTCTTGGTGATGTACTAGCTAAGTATGGTGCAATTTTGAGAGAGTAGTGCAACTACAATTGTGTATGGCAATTTTTCTATGTATATGTTGATTCTATTGTGCACTACCCATGTAGAAGGAACACTCTACTTGTCTTGAGTTGTTGTTGTAGTTAACAACTAGGGTTTATCTATTGGTTATAGCGTTGCTTACAGAATCATTCTATCTAGGAAAGGTTATGGTGCTCAGGGGTGGCTGCATGCCTATGGTTGGTTAACAATAGTGATATTTTCTATGGTAAAATGAGCACATATCAGTGAGCTATTGCATAGAGAAAACCTTTGTCTGTAGGAACCCTGAAAACCCTAACCCTTTGGAAGGAAACAAAATGGAAAAGGAATAGAGAATATCTATTTCCCTACAACCTTTCTTCATGTAAATGTGTTGAACCTGCACAAAATAGATATATATAAACAATAATACACACATTTGCAGAGAGAATTGGAGAAAGGAGAGAAAGAATGGAAGAATTATCATTAACCGTTGTGAATAATGAATAATTTACACATGATATACTCTATATAATTCAATGATTTCGACTGGAGGATAACCAATGCACCATAGTGGTGGTCTAGAGTGATCTGGACACACACCAATAGTTATGGGAGTGAACTGCCACCTAGTCTAGTCTCTTAGGTAGTTACGAGAGTGAACTGCCACCTAGTTGAATTAACTAGTCAATTAGTCTTCAGTTAACTGACTGAACATAGAGTAGTGAAGAGTTAACTTAGGGAATCGAGGCTAATGCACCACTCTAGTGATGATACCAAGGCAAGGTTGAATTATCATGGTGACAATCCCAATGTTGCATGGTGACAAAACCAATGCAACATCTAAACTCAACTCAACTAGTCAAATTGAAGTGTCAATTGAAAGAGAATATTATCTAGGTGGAATATTCTCCCCTAAATTATAGGATATTGGATAATGACTAATTATGACTAATAAAAAAGGAAAAACCTTAGGAAAAATAAATCCTAGGTGTGTGTGAAGTAACTCCAACACCCCCCCTGAACATCACTATAGTGAAAATAAAGA
>JZKD02S1172415.1:724865-739888 GCA_000966675.3 Picea glauca
TCTGAACAGACCAGAATTGAATAAAGTTTTATTTTCTCTCATATATTCTTGGGTGGAAGGAAGGGGCAAGGATAGAGAGTTCAGATATCTCTTGATATTGGAGTATTGTATATTCCTCTTGGAGGTTTATCCCTCCCTTTACACTTGGAAGCAGTAGCTACCTTTGGAAGTCATTACTTCCCTTGAACAAAAACTATTGATTATTTCTCATATATTGTGCATGGTGTATTGTGGTGTATTGGTGTAACTCTTATATTATTCATTTATCATTGGATATAATTGAATGGTTTAAGTATAAGTTGAAAAAGGTTTTAAATTGTACTTGATACTGATTCACCCCCCTCTCAGTATCAACAGACCATTCTAACGTTGTCTCGAAGACTCATGACCATTATCATAATGTTAACTTAACAAGAATAACTAACAACAATATTTGTCATACTCATGCATGACTACAAATGTTTAATATCAACACCACACTTACATGTACAAGCAACATTATATATAATAACAACAATTACTTATATGAAACAACATACAAGAATTAAATCTATATTAAACATAGATAAGTAAGCATACAGTAAATGAGACAAGCACATAAAGACACTTATATTTTATGAAAAATCACCAACTACGTGTAGAAATCAAACGTTCCTCCTAGACATAGATTTTATTGCTCATATACTTTCAACAATAGGTCACCCCTGAGATGGGGCTTAACTCCAATAGGGAAAAATGGTTCTTAATGCCAAGCTAAGGTTTGATAACCAACAAAATTGTTCTATCCAAGGTGCCACTGTTGCAACTAACCTAAAGTCTCTCATCCCCGCATACCTATTACACCCAAGGAAGTGTGTCCCTTCTCTGCTCAACAGTCCCTTGGTAGCCCCACTTCCCTTCTAGGGTTCCAACAATAGGCCAAATAGGAAGTCTCAAAGCCCTGCAACTAATGCCCAGTGCACTAGGTAACAATTCCCAAAAAAACTCTCACCTGGAGAGAATGCTCATGAGCCTGAAAACCTGACTCTTAAACCAAAAAATCTCTAGTTATAATACAAAAAAGCCTCTTTAAAATATTTTCTCTGTAGACAAGGTAATATTAGTCCTCCCTTAGATGGTCCGAATCTTTTTGCACACGAGACTTGAATAAAATTCCCAATAATGAGTTCTCCCCCAAAAATACACTAAGGCCAACAATATATATTGCATGCCTTAAATTGGAAACTTGTCACCTTCAGAACTATATTTAGCCACTTGGTGACTCGTTCCCATCCCCTAAGAACTTAAGCTAAATCATTATCCATAAATTTCACTTTTTGGAAATATTAATAAAATATTACCTAGGACCTAAGTCCCCTCATTTTTCCTTTTCGGTAGAGTTATCCCCCTGTCTCTTTTTGTTTGATCAGTCTGCACGCATAGATGTGATATTATTAATAACCTGAGTTTGATTACAATTTACAAGGATAGGTGCATTGGCCTATTTGTGTCCCAACTCACCACCCTAATAACCACACAGGCTCTCCATCCTCAAATACATATACATCCATGTGTGTGTGTGTAACTCGGTTTGATGCACACTTCCAGGTAATCCCCGCATACTTACTCAAGTGCGTGCAACACTGTGAAATGTGTGCACCCTTCCTTTGATGTGAAACCACATGCACTTACCCAGGTGTACGCAACACTATGAAATGTGTGCACCCTTTGTTTGATAACAATCCTTGCGCACTACTCAAGTGCGTGCAAAACCAATACTTGGTGCCAACAACTCACCAGCCTATATGTACATTTACAAAGGGTTTTGGATTAGATACATTATAGGGGGAATGATGGGGAAGAGAGAGAGAGAGAGGAATATATATATATATATATATAGAGAGAGAGAGAGAGAGAGTTATTTAGTGTTAATATGAATGTGTGTGTGTTCTTATTCCTAATAATTCGCACACATTTTAGGAATGTGCATGCACTTTATAGGAATGTGTGTATGTTCCTATAGTGCACGCGTGTTATTTCCATTTCATTTTTTTTTCAAGCGGAAGTGACAACTCTAGCATACATGTTTGTTGAGTCAATTGCCTTGGATTTAGGTTCAGGATGACAAACCTAGTGGCTTGGTTTGCAAATACATAAAATCCTCTGTTTTTATTAATACCTCTCTATATCTCTAGTTTTTATGTTATTTTTCTATAGGCTACAAAAATTGGTTGTTGATGAAATCACAAACATAGATAGAGTTGGATATGTAGATTCCAAATATACAAGGTTTTTTTTTTTACATTAATATTGTTTACTATTTTTAATCTAGTTTTGTCTCAACATATATCAAAATCCTAAAATACATACCTCTTTTATTTATGCTATAAATTTTTGTTAGCTTAACCATTTTTCCAATGAGTTATACTTCGCACTAGAAGAGATGGATATTCACAATCTAAAAATAAATAAAAATTTATAATGTTAATACCCTCATAGCCTGTACGAATGGAAGACATTGTAATTTCAAGGATATATTGAATTTCATAATTTAAAAAAAAAAACTATAAAGTTAATATCATAAATTTTGAAAAAATACATCGCACTAGAACAAAGGGTTCTCTACAATTATACAAATTTTTGGAAAGAAATTTCATCGTTGAATCACTCAACACCTACATGAACGAAGACATATACCTTATATTTTGCTAGAAAAATAACATACCATTGTTAGAAAAAATCAAATTCCACATAATTGTTCACAATTTCTATGAATAAAAGTTGTATATTTGGAAAGCTAATTCAATTTCCTATGCTTCATATTTTTACACCATATTCAAATTCAATGTAAAAGTACATTGAATAATCCCTCCAAAATAACACATTGTTTTTTTTCCATGTTTGCATTACCATTGATGCATCGTGAGAGACCATCATTAGTTTTCACATGCCCCAAGGTAAAATCTTGATTATTTGTTTATATGTTGATGATATGATCTTCACAAGAAATATTTTAGTAAACAAGTTTAAATTAGCCATGAAAAAATAATTTGAAATGACTAATTTGGGGTTAATGAGATACTTTCTTAGTATTGAAGTCATCTAATTAGATTCAGGAATTTTTTTGTTTCAAACAAAGTATGAAATAGATGTTTTGAAGAGGTTCATATGATGAAATATAAACCAACACCAACTCCAGCAGTAATAGGGACAAATCTCAACAAAGAGGATAAGGGATCCAATGTAGATCCAACTCTCTTCAAGACATTGATTGATAATCTCATGTATCTCACTGGCATTATACTAGACATTATGTATGATATCAATTTGATTTCCAAGTTCATGGAGTCTCTAAAAGACTCACATTGGCAAGTTGGAAAAATAACTATGAGATATATCATTGGAATAGCAGGATATGGTATATTATATTCGAACATTAGTAATGATTCCTTGGTTGGATATATTGACAGTGAAATTACAAGTAGTATGGATGACATGAAGAGTACTTCACGATGTGTCTTCCATATTGGTTTGGGTCTGATTTCATGGGCATCCAAGAAGCATCCCATTGTGACAATCTCATAAGTAGAAGCTGAGTTTGTAACAACAACAATGGTCATTGGTCAAATAGTTTGGTTGCATAGATTATTGGGTGATATTCAACAAGGATAGGAATGAAATAAAGAATATTGATACTAGATATCATTTCATTAGAGAGCTTGTAAACAATGGTGAAATCTACTTGGAATTTTGTAATCAAAAGATCAATTGGTTGATATATTTACAAATCCATTGGTAAGAGATGCGCTTGAGTTTCATAAAAAAAATTTAGGCATTATAAATGTTGAAGCACTTAGTGGTGATAATTAAGTGGGATTATTAGAATATTACTCCCGCTAATCAAAAATATCTAGATGAATTTTGTTACGAGTCTTGAGGTTGATTTTTAGTCAGATCTAGTTTCTTTTGGGCATTGCACCTACACAATTTTTATTGCTTAGATCTTTCCAGAAGACTATTCTATAGTATTCTCCTGTATGTATTTATATATAATTTTTTAAACGATGAAAGGGTGTGAAGTTCATAAGTTTTAGTAACAATTCAAGTTGTTCTTCTATTATTTGATAAACATTGTAGCATTAATAGTGAATCACTCTACCTCCTTCCATCAGAAGAAAGATTAGGAAATCCTTATCAATCAAATGTTACTTTGTGAATTGAAGGAATATGAAACAAATCCAATTGTTGAATGTGTAGCATATGATATCCTAAATTGAATTTGTTTCATATGACTTAAGTTGGGAGCAGGGAAAATTTTAGGGGATAAAATTTTCCCATGCACTGATTGTCCATGTTTTTTTCCAAAACAAATTCACCAATTTCCATGTTTTTCTAAAAGTGATTCACCCAAATTCTATAGAATAAAAATATTTCACCTTAAAAATAGCCCAAATTTTATAGAAACTACATAAAATCTTAAGAAATTTGAATATTGTTACAAAAATATTCCCAAAATTTTTATAGTTTGCATATTAAGAACTAGTAAGATTTGCCAAGGTTTGTGCATTCTGAGATAAATTTCCATCCTTAAAATTATCCCTAGTTGGGGATCATATTATAGTTGGGAGAAATCCAATTCGTTCAAATCTTTTAGTCATAGTAACTATTTCATTTTACATGGATTGATAAGAAAATAAGACCAAAACTAAAAAGATAAATAATAATTTAATTTTAATATTATGAATTAATTAGATTTGAATAATAATTTACATAAAGATGTATATATCTTACATAATACTGTGAAAAAAACCGCTTTGAATAATAATTTGCATGAAGATGTATATATCTTACATGTTTGAATTCAAACATATAACTTCCAATAAGAAAAACATATTTTTAATGAATCGAACTTTCTTCAAATAAATGAGAACAGAGACAGATCCAATTGTTCAACATTGATCTCATTGTTAGGTCATCCATGTGAACTTCCATTGATCTTGGTCTTTAAACTTTTAAATTTCATAATTTAAATAATAGTTGGCCATGGAGCAATATTAACAATGTTTGAATCCACTCAATTTGATTTTTGATATTATCAGCCCTAACACAATTTCAACTTTTGAAATTCCCATTGATATTATCAGCGCTAACATAATTTCAACTTTTGAAATTCCCATTGATGTAAGAAATGAAAATAGAGAAACTCAACCCAACAACTCTCATAAATGTGCTAGCCTAAATTATATTTTATTTTAGATATTTAATAACATTTCTCAATTCTAAAGATACTAAATATATGAATGGTAAAACTATTTATGAACCAATTGTTGATATAATGGTAGCTACGGGAGGTATTTACCTCCACATGTAAACCTGACGAGAATAGAATACTCCGGAAAGTAAGAAGAAACCCTAATGAGTTAGCTAATAACCCTAGAAGACATGTCGGCTCAAGAGGATAATTTATATTAGGTTATTAGCCTCCAAGAAAAGAAGTCGACCAAAAGAATTAATATATACTAAACAAACAGATACCCATAATGAGAAGTTGGCCCAGGTAGTTAGCCAGAATTAGTATAAATACAGGAGGCTATTTCTCATTCTAGAAAGTAGTCTCATAATTGCAGAGCAAAAACTTGTGCGCACTGCAGTGCCCAGTCTTGTGCGCGGATTTGAGGAGAGATGCCATTCCAGCTGCTGCAGCTAGCAGATCATGTTTGTCTTGGACTATCTCTTGGTTAGGGTTTGGACTATCTAATCAACTCTTGTTGGTGCGATATCCTTGGGGAAAGGTGCGCTAACTTTTGTTTGGCTATCTAGCTTAGGGTTTGCTTCCGGAGTGATTCTCTGTCAAGGTTAAGGTGCTCGGAGGGTGGATTCGACCTATGGTTGGGTGAAAATAGTATTTTCAATGGTAAAATGAGCACAATATTTCATATTCTAATAGGTTATGGGCCCACACCTCCTTCATTCAGTCTAACTACTGGAAAGAAGCATAGCCATAAGGATATTGAGCTCGTTGAAGAACTTTCGCTAGGGTTTCTAGCAGGAGCAATCACCAAAGAATTGCGGCTAGGGTCACTAGCAGGTGCAATTATAGAAACCCTAATCCTCTTGTTGAGCCACCTTAAGTGAATGGATTGACCTAATCTCTGGATAGATTAGTGCACCCTAGCCTAGTGCATCTCCTGATACTCTCATCAAGACAAGACGCGAAGCTTGAGTTTTTGGTCAAATCTAGGGTTGACCAAGTCAAAGCAGCCATGACTTACTCCATGAAGTCAAAAAAAAAGTTAGATGGAGCTTCTAACTTCAGAGCATGGAAGACAAGGATTGACATCATCCTTGCCAAGAATAAAGTGTTGGATATCGTGAAAGGAAAGATCGTGAAGCCATAGTTTGAAGAAGGAAAAGAGAAGGAGCCGCAGAATGTTACAGCTATGGAGAAGTTCAAATATGGTGACATCAATGCCATGAGTATCATAGTGGATTCCAGAAAAGACCACTTGATACCCTACATCTCCCACCTTGACTCATCGAAGAATATGTACGATGCCCTAATAAACCTCTTCTCAATCAGAAACATTAGACAAGTAATGAGTCTAAAGAATGAGATCTGTGACATGAATATGAATGATGATGATATAATAACATCATACTTTGTGAGGATATCCCAGTTAAGAGATCAACTACAATCTATTGAAGAGATCATTTCAGAGAAGTAATTGGTAAACATAGTACTCAATGGTCTTCCCAAGACATGGAATGCATTTGTCGCAAGCATGAACACAAGGAAGGAATATCCTACATTTGAAGAACTTTGGAATTGTTGTGCCCAAGAAGAATAGAGGATCAATGAAAAAGAGAAACCCCAAAAGAGGTATGATAATCAAGCCTTCACAGCAAGATTCAAGAATTTTAAGAACAAAAGGAAGTTTGGTTCAAGGAGGAAGCCAAATCAAAAGAAAGATACTTTAGAAGTACAATGCTTCAACTGTCGAAAGTATGGTCACTACAAGAATCATTGTCCAGAGCTAAAGAAAAGGAAGGGGACACACGAAGCATTAGTTGCCGAAGAAAAGGAACCTACAAAGAAGACCAAGCAGGATGAAAGAGATTTCTTCTTCTGAAGGTAACAATACTCTTCTTAGTTCATGTGCATATCTTTTTTGTATAATCTATATACATATCTTGTATATCTATCTCTTAGAAGATAATATGTTCCAAGAAGAACTACACCTATGGAATAACAACAAGATAAGGATTGTTGTCATTGTACAAGTCAATACACATGAAAGGATGAAATACATCATGTGGAAGAAATTACAAGAGACTTAGAAGAAGAAAGACAGAAAGAAGTCAGCAACCAAGAGAAAATTGAAGAAAGACCTATAACACTATGTAGAAGAGAATAACAATGCTGACAGAAGCGTGGACTCTCCTAGATGGAGGGAGTTGATTATATATCGCCATAAAGAAGAGCATGTATTCATACATGAATCAAGGATTAGGAGGGAGAGAATCCTACGATCCATTGAAGATGATGAAGTATATATCCATGGTAGCAAACATGAAAAGTAGTACGTGTTTAGTTCGACCTTAGAAGAATTCTTCTTCGAAGAGAAGCCTTAAAGTATCCCTGGTTGTCCATCCACATTCGTGATCCTATGATGAATGAAAGAAATGGAATATTTAGGGAATGGATTATACTCCATGGACCCAAGAGATAAATAAAAACATGAGGAAGAAACATGAAGATTCCAAGAAAGAGAAGATAGAACAACCAGTCATTGTATCGAGAATCACATGACTACGAGCCTGATATGAACTCACTAAAAGAAATAAAGCAGAGGAACTGAAAATCGTGATGAAGAACAGTGTATGGAAGACTTGTGAAAGCATTGCGAGATCTAGAACTAGCCAGATGGAGGGAGAAGACTATAATGATTACTTGTTCCAGTAAACTATACATATCTCTACATGAGTCATTATATCGTCTGCAACATCCGTGAGTTGGAATTCTACATCAGATAAATGCAAAGACTGTTCTCCAGAGAAATTGAACAAAGAGCGTATGAAGAGCAACCTCAAGACTTTGAGGCATACCAGAAAGAGACCCTTGTATGCAGATGGAAAAAGATAACTTGGTGGAGAACCTCCAGTGCATAGTAGAAGCATGGTGAATATTTTCTATAACAAAGTTATTGTATCAAAATAATTACTCAGTAGATCAGATCTCATGATGACAGAAGAAGCGCCACATGGATATGTTCCAGTTTTCCAACAATGATATACTATATTGATCAAAGATACTTGAAGCCTTGAGAGAAAACCAGTGCTCCAGACCAAAGTACATTTGATTTCAAGCATTACATTATCCGTGATGAAGTCTAGAAATAAGAAAGTGGTTCTCAAATATATATCTCCACAGATGAGAAGATAAGAAGACATTTTTGGTAAAGCTTTTGTCCAAGATGAAAGACCTTGTGTACTCAAGCTGGAGCTCATGGAGACGACTTCCTTATTGAAAAAGGAAGACTCCAAGGTTGGGAGGGAGCACTGATGTATTATTGGACAGTCATTTTATCAGTTCGAAAAATGGTCCAAGATGAGAAGATTCTTTCCAGTTCGGAAAGTGGATTGATATTTCTGACGGACAACGATTTCCCATTGTGGTTAACATGGGAAATGTTCCAGATTGTTGATGTACCATAGACAACGACTTCTCATTGTGGTTAACATGGGGAGTGGTCTAGGGAAGTCTCTCTTCTTGAGGGTTACTCAAGAAGACTGGCCCACCTCAATGGACAATTATTTTTCATTGTGGTTAACATGAGGAATGGTCTGTTTTGGAGGTTGGTACAAGACAATCTTTTCCTCTTGTGGTTAACAGGGGAAATGGTCTGGACAGTCATTCCTTAGAGTGTATCCATTCTCTCCAAGTTGAACTTTGTTTAGTGCCGAAGGAATGGCCCAGGGTGGGGAATGGTCTAGGCTCAACAATCAGGGATAGGCATTCCTTAGGCTAGATTCATTATCTCCAGGTTACACTTTGTTTAGTTTCGAAGGAATGGTCTAGGCTCATAAATCAGGACAGTTAATCTTCCTTGCTTGAGAAGAATAGTCCAGACAGCTCATCATTAATGTTTTACCTTTTGAGGGCAGTTATTCTTTCAGACCTCACAGATGTGAGTGAAATATTGGCCTAGATGATTCAGTTTATATCATAACATTGTTTGTGTGCAGGTTGATATCAGATGATTATTATGAAGACTGTATAACAGTAGTGTGTACTACTGTGGTGGATGTGTTCCACTGTTTGTGACTATACATTATCGATCAAGTACTTGTGTGTTACTTGGTGTGGTAGTGTACCACTGGATTGTAGCTGTGTACTACTATGGATGGACACGGTTGTGCTCTATTGAATTATATTGTTCTGATTTCCTTGAAGACTATCAACAGTGTTGAAAATGATTATCAACTATATGGATGATCAATGGACAGAGATTTCCCAGACGGAAAATGGTTCAGGACATTTATTCTTCTAGGACATATGTCCAGATTAGAAGAATGGATCGTGTGTTACTCTATGGTGTGAGTGATTTATCCAGCATCATGTCTAATTACTTATATGGAGTATGGTTTCGAGAGATAATGCAGCTGATGATACTGATGGTGATGATGGTGCTCATGATCTATTCATGAAATAGTCTATACAACTATGTTGATGCTACCGGGTGAATGGTATGTTTGTGCTCAAGACCATTACCTGTAATACCTCCCTATCTAGGAGGGAGTGTTGATATTATGGTATATACGGGAGGTATTTACCTCCACGTGTAAACCTGACGAGAACATAATACTCCGGAAAGAAAGAAGAAACCCTGATGAGTTGGCTAATAACCCTAGAAGACATGTTGGCTCAAGAGGATAATTCATATTAGGTTATTAGCCTCCAAGAGAAGAAGTCGTCTAGAAGAATTAATATATACTGAACAAACAGATACCCAGAATGAGAAGTCGGCCCAGGCAGTTAGCCAGAATTAGTATAAATACAGGAGGGCAACTCTCATTCTGGCAAGCAGTCTCAGAATTGCAGAGCAACAACTTGTGTGCACTACAGTGCCCAGTCTTGTGTGCAGGTTTGAGGAGAGTTTCCATTACAGTTGTTGCAGCTAGCAGATCATGTTTGTCTTGGACTATCTCTTGGTTAGGTTTTGGACTATCTGATCAGCTCTTTTTGGTGTGCTATCCTTGGGGAAAAGTGAGCTACCTCTTGTATGGCTATCTACCCTAGGGTTTTCTTCCGGAGTGATTCTCTATCAAGATTAAGGTGCTCGGAGGGTGGCTTCAGCCTATGGTTGGGTGAAAATAGTATTGTCAATGGTAAAACGAGCACAATCTTTCATATTCTAACACCAACAATCTTAGATAAAAGATAACATCGTTCCAAGTTTTTTTTTTCACAATGGTTTGTTTATTTTTGGAACACAAAAATACTTGAACGATGTTGTGGTTTATTTTAGATTGTTTGTTCACAAATAGTTTTAAATGATTAAAAGTTAATTAGTCAAATCTTGTTAGCACCATTGGATTTCGAGAGTGGTTTTCTTTCTATAAGATGGTCAAGGTTTCATACTAGTAGTGGGAGGAGATACCCAAAAAAATCCAATCATGTTATGGGTTGGTATAGCCTAGGCCAGATGCCATCCCCAGATGATTTTGAAAAATTAGATGTTACTGGATCATAGTTTCTTAGACCACAGACTAGTCCGACTAGAAAAGAAAGAGAAGTAACAACCGATTAAACAAATGGAGAAAATACTCCCTCAAACAACCCACATCAATACTCGTGATATTGTAGATGGACATAAATTCATTAGTGTGCAAGTAAAACCTATAATATGCCAGTGAAGCTCCACAACTTAAGGATATTGGAGTAAACAAATCAACACTAGAATTACCCTATGTTCATGCTTTACTACTTGATTTTGGGCTCAATTCCATTCATCTAAATTCATCATTTTTAAAGGTGTACGCCTATTGACAAGAGCCAGAATTAATGTCCTTTTAATCACATGTGTGATTTGTGTGGACATGATTTCTTATGCTGTGAATATTTTTGGTTGTCACAATAAATAAAGGTTTATGATTCCAACCATTAACTTTTTTTCATGACAAAATATTTTCGCTCATAAAAAAAGGTGATTAGGATGATTATCATAATAATGGTAGATTAGGTTACTACTCCTGAAGGTTTTAATTTAAGTGGCAAGCGTTTAGGGTTTTTTACTATTTATATTAGGTTTGTACTATCCTTATGTGGCGTCTTGTTCTTTACCAGGGGTCTTTATGTGTCTTCCCTTTTCAATAGTGGAGATCAATCGTTTCTTGCACTTGTCGATCGATTACCAAGGTGGAATTTTCATTGGAATGACTCTTACTGTGAATTCCTTTTGGTATTTCCTGAAAGCTAGAATGAACGAAGCAAAGGACTTTTTGTTTCTAATAAACCCGAGAACATGAGAACAATCTTCAAGGGCGACAAAAAGAATTAAGAGATACCCAATATTTATTTCAAGGGAGAATTTGTAGTCACCGATTGGGTTAAGGGAGTGTAGGTTTTGAAGTTACTACCACACAATTTACTGCCCATGAATTCATATCCTTCATTGGAACAAAAGGAATTAATCAAATTAAGCGTCGGTGCAGCTGCAGTGACGAATACTGAGAATAATAGTATTCATAAATTCACATTAATCAACGTAATTATAATTGAAATTTATCCTTTTGATTAACTATACAAATATTTTAAGGAATTTATTTTATAAAAAAAATCTCTATACTATCACATCCACTTAATAGATCAATAGTGGATAGTGAACTCAGATAGGATGATATCTAGTTTAATAGATAAATAGTGGATAGTCAACTCCAATAGGAATCACTATCAATTAACTAATCATTTTAGAGGGAAAATATCAATTATCATTTTTACCCTTAAAAAATTAATAATACTTCGACGTATATCAACCACATTTAATAATGTGGTTGTGATAGTTTATATGTTCTATCTATTTATTCTCCTATGAAAATGTTGCTCCAAAGCCCTATTGGACTCCAATATGGGTTCCAATCTTGAAATTAGATGGTTCCTTTAACCTTCAAATTATTTATTCTAAATCTTTGGCTTTCTTTGTTGTGAATCGCAAAATGTTTCATGTAACAAAATGCTATATATGATAACTTTTAATAATAATATTTATTTTAAAAAATAATAATAAAATTTTATTAAAAATATATATATTTAAATTATTCATAAACATCTTAATATAAAAAATTAAATTATTTTATAAAATTTGGTTTCATTTATATTAATTTTTAAAAAACAAATAAATTTTAATTTAAAAATTTAAAAGATATTTTAGAGATAATTTTAAAATTAAAAAGATGTTTTAGAAATTTAGGAGAGCTCATCATAAGTTAATTGGGTTGAGTTCTAGTGGTTGGGAGAAATGATTGTTATCCTTTCCAGTGAGATTCAATTCCTACTAGTAACATGTTGATATGTTGAGCTCTTAAGAAGTATATTATTTTCATGGTTTATAGCCTTCTTGTTGAATATCTTTGCGCCATGAATATATAAGGGTTTACCTTGGGTGTTTTTATCGCACAAATTGTAGTTTGGGGAAATCTCGACCCAATCCACAATATGACGACAACTATGGGAATACCTACCCATTGTCACCTTAGATAGGTACTCCCATCACTTTAGAGGTTATGAAATCACCTCAAGGGGGGAATCTCGAGTGACCCTAGGGGGATTGAGACGGAATATGGAGAGATAATGAGAGGAACCCCTTAGGTCAATGATGGAAGAGGAACAAGATCTTGGAAATGAGTCTTGTGAATGGATAAAGGTTTCCAAAGCCTTGAGTACCTGCACCAAATTGTTAAACCTTCCCGAGATAAGACAAATGATCGAGATACAAGCTCAAAGATCAAATAGAAAATAAAGTTACGATTTCTATCCTAAATTATAGCATTAAATGTTGAACACAGCGACTACACTTAGAGGGGGGGGTGAATAGTGTAGGGATCTTTTTCCCAAAACTTCCCTTTCACAAAACTCACTAGCTAGCAAACACCATTTACTCATTGCTTATTGTTGTCATTTATCACTAGTTAAATGTGAACATATATCAATAACATATATCAACAATATATCATCAACAAATCATCACCACAAGGAATGCAAAGAACACAATATGTATGTACAATTTTCTTTTTATTACGGACTACAATCCTTGGGTTATCAACAAGAGCTGAATAGAGTACAACTCTACAAGAGCACTAGATCTATAATGAAAGACTCAGCTTACACCCTCAGCACCAACTGAGATGAGGCAAAAATCCTCAACAGATGTCAATATGTCAACAAGAACGTGACATGTCGGTAGTGCAACACGTGTATCTGTGTGCCCTACCAGTAGTACTGGCCAGTCTGTACTACAACATGCGTATCACTTCTGAGTTACTTAGGGTTTTCTCTTCAAGATCAACTCATATCCTCTGCAACCTTCAATCACATTCTCTTATGTCTTTTACTATCCAATCTAACTCATAACCAATCACAACACATCTAAGCTCTACAACAACTTACTCATGCTTCTCAACCATACAATATGATTGTTACTCGTCATGTACAAGAAACCAGTATACTATAGCAATCATATCAATACTAAATCATAAGAGTGTTTCT
Source organism: Picea glauca (assembly GCA_000966675.3). NCBI lineage: Eukaryota > Viridiplantae > Streptophyta > Pinopsida > Pinales > Pinaceae > Picea > Picea glauca. The sequence continues at coordinate 738,610 of JZKD02S1172415.1, forward strand.
CACTCCATCAACCAACACAAACCACATCACAACAGCCATACCGATAATGCATTAAGTATTCACTACACAACAAGCAAGAGTATCCATCAAGACAATAGTGTAACCATGCCATAATTTATATGGAAGATTTAAGTCTATAAAATGTAGATCTGGAACCTGCTTCAGCCTTCAATAGTCTGGCACCAACTCACACACAAGTCTTCACGACTTCATCCAATATACGCGCCCTATCCTCATTCAACCCGTGTATGTACGCGCCCTGTCTCACTACAGCCCGCATATACCTTAGAAACTAGGGCTTCTGAACTTCTGATACTTTTTTCGTCATGATCTCAGACTTGCCAAAATTTGATGCGTCCATGAGATCCTCTAAATCTCTTCTCTCTCATAATAAATCTTCAATACATTCTCAATAGATGCACAAGAGATACACAAAAGATGCACATACACAAGAGACCCTTGCCTCTTATTTATACTCTCCAAGTAGCTTCCTTAGAAGCATATTCTAGGTCACTTATCCCACTTCTAGGTCACTTAACCCACTTCTAGGTCACTTAACCTATTTTCCTCATTTTTAGGGTTAACCACTTTCCATAATTAGAAATTTTTTCATTTAAATATTCCTCCTTAACTTTTTCACTTTTCTTTACCATTTAAATAATAATTTCTTCTTTGCAAACTCTTTGACTTCTTTGACCTTTTGGGGCTTCAAGCCTACATATGAGGGTCCTCTAACTTCGTAAGGCCATAACTCTCAAACCATGAGGAGTTATGTGACATTCCACATACCATCGGAAATGGCATGACAAGCACTATCCATCTAGGATAGTTCCACTGACAAATTTACTGATATTCAACTCATTATTCCACATATAAGCATAACCATACTTCAAGGATAACTCAACCGCAAAGCATCTTCCCATGAGGGCTTTCACCATAAGGGGACCACTTTGGAGTTCATCCATTTGTAAACCTTATCAACCATGATAAGACAATAAATATTCATCTTTATATCAATCCAAAAATGCATCATATACCAATGAAACAACATTAATCCATCTTCATCTATTCATCATGTATCAATGACAACTCATTGATCCATCCTCATCAATATACTATGATAAGCATGGATGATTTTAAGGATGTAAATTTATTTTAAAATGTAGAAACCTTGGCGAATCTTACTAATTCTTCATATGTCAACTATAAATGTTTGGCGATATTTTTGTAAAAATATTCAAATTTCTAACTATTTTATATAGTTTTTATAAAATTTTGG
>JZKD02S1172415.1:788890-800560 GCA_000966675.3 Picea glauca
TATGCTCACAATTTGTGAGAATATACTCATGTATGCAATTTTTGTCATATTCTCGATTTAGTTCAAGAAGCAGATGGGAATGGTTTCCCAAGACATTCACAAGAAGGTTGGCAGCGCTGTTAGAGGTCACCAACCTTCATCAGATATGTAACCTTCTGATTCAGGCTTGCCAGAAAGCCGATTAATGCAACATAACCGTTCTAGTTAAAAAAAAAATATATTAATTATTTCATTAATGTTAAAATTATTGACTATAATTAAACTAGAGAACACATGAAGAATAGAGAACACATGAAGAATATTGTGTTCGAATTTGTGCCATTGTTAGTGTTTCAATGATTATTAGCTCCAACTTAAACTTATGCGGAGTCAATTTTTCCACTTTTTACCATGGAAATAACGATGAATACGTGTGTAACAATCCATAACATTATACAAATAAATAGTGCTACATCTTTTGTAATTTTTTAATAAAAATACTAAAAAAAAACGTTGGAGTTCAATTATTTTGTTTGTAAAATGAAACCTTCATTCCTTCTAAACGACATGTCTGGTGTTGCCGGGCACGAAGTCTGGTTTTGAACTGGAGAGGAACCAAGCCAGGCGGGCGCCTCAGCCCACCGAACCAGAGCTTGGACACACTGTACATGGCAGATGAAACAGCCCCCCGATTATCTGAAACGCCTAGCGATGAGGCAGACAAGGTCTGAGCACAGACAGTGGAGTACAGAGCTGGACTTGTTTTTTCCCTTGGAATCCCGACCCCCCACTTCTTTTTCCTATTCTATCTGGTGTCTTTGACTTCCAGGCTTTCTGTTTCCCTTTTCCGACACTACAGTGGATCTGAATAGGCGGACTCGGCACCTGTCTGACGGTCTCCTTTCCCTCAACCGACAACAGTCCTCTCCCCCGAGGTCACTGTTTCAGATCTGTTGGATAAACCCGACTAGTGGATCGGACTATCTCCCTCCCGACAACAAACCTTTCCCCCGAGGCCTTACTGTTACAGATCTGCTTGAAAACCCCGACTTTTTGTGGATCGGACAGGGTCCCTCCTGCCCCTATCAGGACTTAATTGTCCCCATCCTCATCACAGACAAAAGGTATCCCTCGAGGACTTAGCAGCTTCCATCATGGAGAAACAAAGCTCGGATCTCGCTGAAAGACAAACTGGTGACCCCTGGGACCACCCGGATATCATTTCCTCCATCGATGAGCTGATAAAAAACCATTATCGCAAAGAAAATCGCTTTCCTGTCTCTCAGCCCCTCGCTTCTGGCACTCCTTCCCTTACCACAGTTCCGGGAGACTCTCTTCTGAAGCCTTTCACTGTGTTAGACACTCCACAGAAGCCAGCTCACTCTAGGAGTTGTGGGATACACCCTAAGACAAGCTTCCCCTCCAGCAAACCACATCCCTTTACTGCACAAAAAAAGTCATAGAAAGTCTGGAAACCGAAAAAATCACATCCAAAGCTGGTGCTGGGCATGGATGTTGGAATTTCTGATGCCTGTAACCTGGCACTCTGTGCCCTGGTTGGTAGACTTGCCTACAAGGAAAAAGGCAACCTGTGTTTGGATGACTGGATCATAGACTCCTCGAAGCCTCTTCTAGGATATCTTCCCAAGGTATTATACCTACAACATGGTTGCATTGGCTTTATTTTTCAGACGCCTGAGGATTCAGCCCGAGTACTAGAAAAGTTCTGGGCGGTTGGTGGTGGAAGTCTCATGCTCAAGAGATGGAGGCTTAGTTTTAACCCGTCCACCGAACACTTCTCTTACAAGCATCTCTGGGTCCTTTTACCCGGCCTCCCTCTACAACTCTGGAATCATCAGGCCCTCGAGCTCATTGGATCCTCTCTAGGACGTTTTTTAACAGTGGACACACCTTCACTAGTCTCGTCGGATAGAAAAATGGCTAAGATAATGGTAGAAATGGATATCCATGCAGGTCTCTCGGAGGTTCTAAACATTGACTGGAGAGGCATCCTTATTGCTCAAAGACTCGACTATCTTGGAATCCCATTCCGTTGTTCTTTCTGCCGCAGAACTGGCCATCTGAGACGGGACTGCTACAAGCACACTTTCACTGAACCAGAGGTTGATCAATCGGAGGAGGTAGGATTCAATGGATACGATACACAGCCTGATGATGTGGAAGCAGGGCCTACAACTTTTCAGCAAGATATGAGTCCTGATTTACAAACCGATACACTGGTAAGTAAGATCAAGTTTTATTGTCCTTCGTTTTACAACTCTCTCTCTGCCTGGGAGAGACTCAAGTTAAACTCACAGGCTACTATCACCCAACAACCGGTCTCATCTGAAATCCACACAGACAGTCCTCTTTCGACCCCTATCCCTGCTAATTTAGACACCCTGACTTCCTCTAACCCGCCACTAGAATCGCTTGGACTTCTTCCAAGGATTCTAGCTCGCCCTTCCCCACCCTCGAACAACCATACTCCCCTCAGTGACCCCTCAAGCTCATAGCCTCCTGCTAACTCTACTCTTCTAGAAGATGGACTTACCCCTCCCCCTGGATACACTGAACAACCTTTATCTGCTCGGGACCTGGACCAATTGCTTCTTAACAACTCACCCACACCTCCCCTACCCTTTGACTCTCTCCCTCTTCCGAAGTATCTAGGAAAACAACTCATCCCACCCTCGGCCAGCATTGGCACCACTTCCTCGACCTCGGAAGCTTTAGAGCAATCTGCGACAGAGCCCTCGTGGTCCAAAGGCTTGGGCTCTGAGCTTTCCCCTCTCAAAACTCGCAGTGCGAGAAAAAAGGCAATTGTAGAGGCTACTAGCTCAGTCTCGCTTACCACTGATTAGTCTCGGGCACTTAGAGGATTAAAAGCCCAAGCTCGGGCAAAATCATGATCATCATCTCCCTCAACATCAGAGGGGTTGGAGGTCTCCTGAAATTAGCCTCCTTGAGACATCTTTTGGATAAACATAGACCGTCGGTTATTTTCCTACAAGAAACGCTTGTGGGTGCGGAATCTGCCAGGAGTTTCATTTTTTCTCTCCGACCAGACTGGATGGCTTGTGCGGCCAGTTCTATCGGAACCTCAGGTGGACTCCTGGCGGCCTGGGATCCGCTCCTTTTTTACTTCACTCCGATGCTCAGCCCAGGTGGTATTCTTTTATCTGGCACCTGCTTGGAGCTTAACACCTCCCTAACTCTGCTCAATGCTTATGGTCCCTGTCTAGACCGCAAACTTTTTTGGGAGAATTTAGACCGCCTTGGTGTCCTAGCCTTAAAAGATCTTATAATAGCTGGGGATCTGAATCTCACGCTCAGCTCAAAGGAGATTTGGGGTGAAAAGGCAAAGAATGATCCTCTTGCAACTTTTTTCACCTCCCTTTTCACAAAAAATGCATTAGTGGATGTGGAGCCGACAGAAATTATGCCCACTTGGCGTAATAGGAGAGCGGGCAACGCTGGAATTGAAAAACGCCTGGATCGCTTTCTAATTTCTAAAGACCTTCTTAACCCATCTTACCTGGCTCGGGCCTGGATTGAATTGCCTTTTTTTTCTGATCACACTCTCATTTGCCTACAGATTGGACAGAGCAACATTGGAACAAGCTATCCCTTTAAATTCAACGTGGCCTGGTTGAAGGAGCTAGCGTTTGATCAGATTGTCAGATCAACCTGGACTGATTCGTCCCGCTCAACTCCTAGTGACGCCCAGGGCAATTTGATCAGGAAATTAAATTGCCTGAGGGCCAAAACGATTGGCTGGCTGCAAAGAAAAAAAGTACTCGATGCTACCTGTATAAGCATAATTGAATTACAGATCTCATCTTTACTCAGACTAAAGTCTCGGACTGACCAGAATTTTGGTTTCGAAGCTGATCTACGTACTTTAGAAGCAGAACGTGCGAGCATCCTCTGGGCAGATGAAGATAGGTGGCGGCTGAAAAGTCAAGCGCTCTGGCTCACTTGTGGGGACAGCAATACTCACTTCTTTCACAGATTCGCCAACGATCACAGAAATAAAAAATTTATTTGGGATTTGGAATGTGAGGATGAAAGATTACTAAATAGGACAGAGGACATAAAACAAGAGGCGCACCATCACTTCCAAGCCTTCTACCATGAAGATTCGCATTTCCCCCTACAGGACCAGATCGATATAACTCAACTTTTCCCTCGGATGGTATCCGTCGAAGAAGCAAGAGCTCTGAACAACCCTTGCACTTTAGAGGAAATTCTTCAGGCTTTAAAAGGATTTAAAAAGGAAAAAAGTCCCGGGCCCGATGGATGGACCGTGGAACTCTATCTCCATTATTTTGACTTAATGGGTCAAGATCTGCTTGGGGTTGTTGAACAATCAAGGATCAGTGGCTCGGTAAACAGGACTTTAAACAACACTTATATTGTACTGATTCCCAAGCAAGATCACCCCCGCCTTTTCTCGGATTACAGACAAATCTCGCTCTGTAATCTCAGCTACAAGATTATAACTAAGATCATTGCCAACAGAATCCGCCCTCTCCTCTCCCGGGCTCTAGCTGAGGAGCAGCTCGGCTTCCTCAAAGGCAGGCAAATATTAGATGCTATTGGCACCGCACATGAATGTTTACACAGCATAAAAACAAAAAACTTGCCGGCCATTCTCCTAAAATTGGACCTCAAACAGGCTTTTGATTGCATAAATTGGGATTTCTTAAAGCTCATCCTTATTCAATGTGGATTCGGGATAGCCTTTACAAATTGGATCACGGGCTGCATAACTACAGCCAACCTGGCAGTCTTAATAAATGGCGAGGCCTCCAAATCCTTCCGCAGTGAAAGAGGGCTTCGGCAGGGATGCCCCCTCTCTCCCCTTCTTTTCATTCTGGTTTTAGAAAGTCTCAGCATTCTGTTAAAACGAAGTCAAACAACTGGCAAACTCACTGAGATCAAAGCCTCCAGACTGACTCAAATTCTGCATCTACTCTTTGTAGATGATGTGATTATCATGACTTCGGCTTCCTTGGCTGAATGGACAGAAATCTCTTTTGTGCTAACCTTGTTTTGCTCTGTTTTAGGTTTAAAAATCAACCTATAGAAATCTCTCTTCTTTGCCACAGGTGTGAGGGATTCCTTAATGCTGGAACTAAAATCACTTTTCGGTTTTGATTTTCGAGATTTAGCAGCCGGATTTCACTATCTTGGTTACCTTATAAAACCCTCTAGCTACAAAGCAAAAGACTAGAGTTGGCTTCTTGAGAAGTTTGAGCGCAGAATACAACACTGGTGTAATAGATGCTTATCCATGGGAGGCAGATACATTTTGATCAAGGCAGTTCTGGAAAGTCTCTCGATGTACTGGATGGCTATGGCACACATCCCACACTTGGTGTCAAAGAAGATCCGCCAGCTGATTTTTAACCTCCTTTGGAGTGGCAGCAAACAAAGCAGGGGTATCCATCTCTGTGGGTGGAAAACCCTCTTGAAACCAATAGCTCTAGGAGGATGGGGCTTGAGGAACCTTCACCTTACTTACCTAGCACTCTCGGAAAACACGCTCTGGCGAATTCTGATGACAACAGGTATTTGGAATAAGCTTATAAAAGATAAGTACATCTCTCACTTGCCGGTCCATACCTGGCTCAGATCTGCAGTCTCTTCTCCCCCTGGGGGCTCACAAACGTGGAAGCATTTACTAAAATCGCTCCCAATACTACTACATTGGATTGCATGGATGCCTGGCTCCGGATCTGCCATTGAAGTTGGCAGAGATGCGATTCTTGGCATGGGAAAAAAAGCCCTGCTCTCCACCCAACTGCTGGAGCGCCTACATAGTTTAGGCTTCTACTATCTGTTTCATTTAATAGATACTCGTCGCAGCAACACTCTTGGTGAGTCCTAGATCACTAGTTCCTTGCTAAATCTAAATTCTGAGCTTTCTGCCGAATGGAATAGGTACACATAGCATCTTACTGAAGCCGACATCCGCCTACAGGATAGACCCGACACTCTCATTTGGACAGGGGGTGATAAATCTAGCTATATATCTGTCTGGAACATCTATAAAGCTCTGACTGAAACTTCCTAGCACACTCGAGATAGGACTTGGCGCTATAGACTGTGGAAGTGGACTTGTCCTCTTAAAATTAAGTTATTCACTTGGCTTATGACGGAAAACAAAATCCTTGTTTGGGATAACTTACAGAAACGTGGCTGGTCAGGACCAAATCGATGTATTTTGTGCAAGGAGGACAGCGAAACAACACTCCACCTCTTCATGCGCTGCCCTTTCTTCCAGCAAGTCTGGCACCAGGTCTCAACTTCACTGAATTTTTCTGAACATTGGCAAGGACCCTCACTTCCATCTTGCTTCAATTCTTGGTGCTCAAGACCACAAATCCACCTTTCTCTGCCATCCATTGTCTGCTGGAATGTCTGGTTGGCAAGAAATGTCGCAATCTTTGATGATCAACCTCCTTCGATCTACTTGGTGACTACTCTTATTCTCAATGCAGTCGCTCGACCTCTTCCTACCATTGCTCGGACAAAACGTAGATTTATTACACCTCTCAATTTCGACAAAGCCATTGCCTGGTTTGATGGAGAAGCTCAACAGGATGGATCTCGTTGTGGGGTGGGTGGCCATATATCTATCAACACCCATACTTCTTACAGATGGACTCTGAATGGTGGACAAGGCACCAACACCAAGGCCGAATTACTGGGGGCATGGGCTTCCCTCATCCTCGCACAAAGGCTAAACATCGATGTGATGATTCTCCTTGGAGACTCAAAAGTCATCATAGATTGGATAAATGACAAAGATGATCTCAGATCAGCTGCTCTGTAAAGCTGGAAAGAAAGAACCTCAGACGCCAGAAGATTGTTCAAGAGCCTCTCTGCCAACCATATTTACAGAGAGGATAACGTCATTGCTGACCATCTATCCAAGATGGCTTTATCTCGTCCCCCCGGGTTCTTGACTTTCTCCAGATGGGAGGAAGGCAATGAAGGTCCCCCGATCTTAATCAAAATCTAAAGTGAATGACTATTGGGGATCGGTTACTGGCTAAGTTTACATTGACCTGAACAGGCCCTGCCTCATCGGCGTTTCTCCCAGGCCGGATTTCTATCTGACTGGACATTGTTCTGGTTCTACTCTGTATTGGCTTCTGATTCGTAAATCTCATGGAACAGTCCTCTTGGTGATCCATTTTGCCGTGTAACTGGTGGCTGTAGCGCTTACGAGCCTCTATGCCTTGTAACATTCGTTGTTATCGTTTTGTAAATCTCCTCGGATCTGCCACTCTCGGTGATCATATATGTCCTGTCATCTGTTGGCTGAAACACATACAGGCCTATGTGCGTGGTTACAGTCACTGCTGTGTAAATTATTATATTTCTGGTGAATATATAGAGCAATTTTTACTGTGGAAAAAAAATCTATACTTCATCTTCTTTTTATTAAATATTCTAACTATCTATTTTAATATTTTCCCATGCTCCTTTTCTTTAAGTTTTCATGGAACACGTGTATATAAGATGTGGAAGATATTATTTACTAAGAAAAACTTTAAAATGTAAAAAATTAATTCTCTTTAATTATATATATATATATATATATAAAAGAATGTGTATATATAAAAATAAAATAAGAGGCAAGTTGAGTGAGTGTGAGTGGTAACCCTAGTTGCTAACCTCGGTTTCGCTGATGTAATATCTCTCTTGAACAATAAATAAACCAAATATCATTGTCATGTGGATGTTTCTCTGTATAGGGTTTTACCACGTAAAATTGTTGTGTTAATTTGTGTGATTGTTGATTGCTCTCTTCTGTAATTGTGTCATTTAAATTTGTTTGTTTTATGCTTTCATTGCAGAACAAAAAGTGGTATTAGAGCAGATTCGTCAAGCCGAATTGAGTAGACCCGCGTGAAGTTCAAGAACCTTTGGGCAAGATTTGGCACGTGAAGGAGAGTTCTTAACGGATCTGAGCATAAAAATCTGATCCAAGCACTGGAAGATGAATTCTTTGTTAGAGAAGCATCCTCGAAATTATTTCCGCTGAAGGACGCTCCCTAAGGAGTGTTGGAGGAGTGTCTATGCTCCCAAACTTCACAAATTTGATTTGTGAGCACATAAGCATGCCCTATAAACGACGAGGGTAGCATCCCTCAACTAGATAGGAGACGCACCATGTATACAGCGAGGGTGGCGTCCCAAACGCTCTATGTATAACTGAGGGGGAGCATCCCACTTAAATTATCCTTATGTGCGGGAGCGTCCTACTTCAATTTGGTTGTTGAGCGTTTTGGGGGATTCAACAAAGGGCTAAGGTTCAAAGTTCGAAGTTTGAAGTTGAGAAATTCAATAGCAATAATAATTTCGAGCTTTGGAAGCTCAAGATGAAGGATCTGCTTGTGCAACAAGGTTTGCAAAAACTTCGGCAAAAAGGACAAAAAAAACAATAGCCATGACGAATGAGGAGTGGGTATATTTGGACGCAAGAGCACTCAATACCATTTGTCTATGTCTGGAAGATGAAATTATGTTTAATATCGTAGGAGAGGATACAACAACAGGCTTATGGAACAAGATGGAAAGTTTGTATATGACGAAGTCCTTGACGAGCAAAATCTACTTGAAGAAGCAATTGTACAGTTTGTGAATGAAAGAAGGTACGAAAGTTGTTGACCATTTAAATACCTTTAAGACCCTTATAGTTCAATTGACTAGTATGGAAGTTAAACTCAAAGATGAATATAAGGCTATTACACTATTGTGTTCGTTCCCTAAGTCCTAGGATAATTTAGTCACCTCTATTAGCTTTAGCTCAACATATGTTTTAGATTATGATTCTGTTGTGGGAGCTTTGTTGTCTGAGGAGATGAAGAGAAGATCCAGTCAAAAAACCTCAACTTTTGAGGCAATGGTGGTTAGAGGGTGATCCAAAGAAAAAGAGCAGAATCATAGAGGTTCTTCAAGAACTAAGTCAACAAGAGGAAAGGGTAGATAAAAATGTTGGTATTGTGGCAAAACTAGGCATCTCAAGAAAGATTGTTGGAAAAGAAAAGAATTTGAGGAGAACTCTACAAAGGAAGCAATTTTGGCTGCAACAAATTCATGTATGACTGATGAAGTTTTATCCGTTTCTAGTAGCTTACAATATCAGGAAGAATGGCAGTTAGATTTGGGTGCCTCCCACCACATGAGCTCACATAGAAACTAGTTCATTTCTTACCAATTTGTTGATGAGGGTGTAGTGTTTATGGGAAATGGTATTCCTTTTAAAACTGTTGGGGTTGGCAACATTAGAATAGGGATGCTTGATGGTATTGTTAGAAAATTAACGGATGTAAGATATGTACCTGATCTTAAGATAAATTTGATTTCATTAGGGGTTTTGGATTTTGGTGGATATAAGTATACAGGTCAAGGTAGAGCACTCAAAGTGTCGAAAGGAAGTTTTGTAGTGATGAAGGAAACGAAGATTGATAATATTTATAAACTGGGAGGCAATACTTAAGTGGCATCTGAGGTGAAAAATGTATCTTCTTGTTTATGGAAGAAGCAACAAGGTCATATGAACAAGAAAGGGTTGCAAAATTGTAAGTTGCTTCCAAACTTGTAATCTTTATTTATGAATTTTTGCTTGTTTTATATCTTTGTTAGTTATGATGATGGAGAAAAGGGATGTAAAGTGTGGGATCCTACTACCCACAAAATCGTCATTAATAGTGATATAGTGTTTGTTCAAAATTGCAAAGTAAGATTTGTTTGCAAGCTCGAGGATTCATTGTATGGCCTAAAGGTACTCAGGAAACTGTACAAGAGGCTTGAATACTTCATGGTGAGTCAAATTTTTTCAAGGGGTAAGTATGACTATACTGTTAATAGTACATTCACTATCTTGATGTTATTTGTTGATGATATGCTCATTGCAAGCTGAAGCATGGTTGAGATCAGTGAGATAAAGGCTCAATTGGACAAGACATTTCAGATGAAGGATCAAGGAGTAGAAAAAACAATTATGAGCACAGAAGTACACAAAGATAGTATACATGGTAAGTTGTGGTTATTACAACAGAAATCGATACTAATGAAGTTCAGTATGAACATTGTGAAACATGTTAATATCTCTGTTTCTTTCCATTATAATTTTTATTCAATTGTAGGTCTTGTTTATAAAGAAGAAAAGGTTATGTCTTGTATATCGTGTGCCAATATAGTAGGAGGTCTGTTGTATGCAATGAAATGGTTAAGACCAGATATTTCACATTCAGTTGATGTTTTCAAACAGATGGCAAATTCGTGTGAAGCAATGAAATGGGTGCTTCAATGTTTTAGAGGCACAAGTGTCACCTATAATGGTTTCAATGGTTTAGTCTATGGTAATTGTAATTTAGATTTTGCATGTATGTTGGATAAAAGGAGATTTACCTCAGGATATGTCTCAAAGCATCATTTTGGAAGACATGTTGGAGGTGGAGTGATCCCTGAAAAAATCCAAGCTCAAGCAAATCATATAGATGTGTTCACGAAACCGGTGTTATTAGAGAAGCGGCAATGGTGCATGTCTTCTTTTGGCTTGCAACATAGGTGATGAATAAATTGGACATGATATTCAAGTAAATTTTTGTCAAGGTGGAGTTTGTTGAATTAGCGCGAACCAATTTACCCACCTATTAGATATTTAACATATTTTTGGACACCTATTATTCTGTCTCAGTTGGAACAAATTGATTAAAATATTAAACTATGGATAGGTGCACAATAAATGTAATCAGTTTCATGTAACCGTGTGAGAAATACTATATATATATATATATATATATATATATATATGATGAGAAAAACAAACAAATTTTGATTTATATATTTTACATAACACATACACATTCGAACAAATTTTGATTTATATATTTTAAATAACACATACACATTTTGATTATAATTATGATTTAAGAAAAAACTATAAAATGTAACTCTAGAAGTCCTCATATATTTACTTTTAAATACTTATTAATTTCATCATTTTAATCCATTATTTTGATTTACATGCTTTACGAACTAATGAAAAAAAAAAAAAAAAGCGCTTAATAGCAAAGCAAATCAATTTTAAGTAACAGTAACATTCTATTGATATCAATTTATTAACAATATCCGGGTACATTTTAAATTATCACCCCACATATTCTAGAAAAAAGACAATTCTAAATTAAATATTTCTTAATTTAGAATACATTATCACCCCTTAATTTGTAATACATTACTGGTTACATAGCATGCCCAGTGCCAACCCTCTCCGTGCTGAGGTTCATGGAACATAAAATTGAAACAACTAAAGCAGGTCAAGCAGATATATGTTGTGTCAGTGATGTCAGTTTTCATGCATAGCCGAGACTTGATGTCAGTTTTCATGCAATAGGGATGTTTATTTGTAATTTCCAAAATAGTTAGATTCTCATACCACAAGTATATTTAGACGGTGCATACTATACTAAAGCAGGTCAATCAGATAAATGATAAATGTTGTGTGTCAGTGCTGTCAGTTTTCATGCAAATCCAATTAATGGTGCCTACTGTACTAAAGCAGCAATGCTTTATGTTGTGTGTCAGTTTTCATGCATTTGATGCAAACATATGCGAATTGGAATGTTTATTTGTTTTAAAAACAAAGGAAAAAAGCACAAAGAT
>JZKD02S1172415.1:829464-843664 GCA_000966675.3 Picea glauca
TTAATTGACAATGACCATGGTTGACTTTGGTTGACCATGGCCATGGTTTCATATGGTTTGACCATGACCATGGTTAACTTTGGTAGACGTTGATTGACTTTGGGAAGGAAATATTAACTATGGTTGATTGTGGTTGTACTTCACCATGATTTACTATGGTTGACTATGACCATGGTTGACTATGGTTGATTGGGGTTTATTACGGTTGATCGTGCCCATGGTTGACCTTCATTGAGCATGTGGGTGTGATTATGGTGGGCCATGTTGATTGTGTTCAACCATAGTTTACTATGACACTATTGCATTGCAATGTTGATCATGTTTTGTTCATCACATTGCTACATCAGGTTTTATTCATCACATTGTGACATAAGATTTTGTTCATCACATTACATCATAAGGTTATGGTTACCAAATTATGACAAAGGTTTTTTGTTTGACACATTGTGGCATTGGAATAGGTTTGTCACAATCCAATAGTGGGTTATGTTCGTCACATTGCAACATCAGGAAATGTTCGTCTCGTTGCAATGTTGGTCTATGTTTGTCACATTGCCACAATGGGTTATGTACATCGCATTGCGACAATGGGTTATGTTCATCCCATTGGGACTTTTGGAAATGTCTATCAAAATGAAATGTCAGGATATGTGTGTCACATTTTGACGATAGGGATATGTTTGTCACATTTCGACGGCAGGGTTATGTTCATCACATTGTGACGTATGTATATGTTCGTCACATTGCTACATTACTATGTTTGTGACAATAGGGTTATATTCATCACATTGCGATGAAAATGATATGTTCATCACATTGTGACGACAAGGCTATGTTTTTCACATTGCGACGCCTATTTATGTTCATCTTGCAATGTTCGTATGTGTTCAACACATTGCAACGTTACTATGTTCAACAAATTCTAACATTTGGATTTTTTTGTCACATTGCGACGTCAGGATACATGTCTCACATTACAATGTGAGGAAATGTTTGTCACATTGTGATGACAAGGTGATGTGTGACCAATTGCGACATTTGTTTATGTTTGACACATTGTGATGTTACTATCCACATTGCAATGACATGTCTATTATCGTCGCATTGCAATGTTATTTTATATTCATTAAATTGTGACATTACTATGCTCAGAAAATTGCAACGTTACTATGTTTGTCAAATTATGACATCGTGATGTTCGTCACCGTGTGACGTTACTATGTTCGAGACATTGCAACATTAGTATGTTTTTCATGTTGTAACATCCATTTTTGTTCGTCAGATTGCAACGTTAAGGTCATGGTCGACTATGATTGATCGGGGTTTATTATGGATGACCATGTGGATCTAATTATGGTGGTCCATGTTGATTATGTTTAACCATAGTTTACTATGGCACTATTTCATTGCAATGTTGATCGTGTTTTCTTTGTCACATTATGAGATTAGGTTTTGTTCGTCACATTGTCACATAAGATTTTGTTCATCACATCACATTGTAAGGTTATGGTCATCAAATTATGAAAAAGGTTTTTTGTTTGTCACATTGTGGTGTTCGAATAGATTTGTCACAATATGACATGAGTTATCTTTGTCAGATTGTGACGTCGATAAATGTTCATCTCATTACAATATTGGTCTATGTTTATCAATTTTCCACATTGGGTTTTGTACATTGCATTACGACAATGGGTTGTTTTCATCCCATTACGATGTTTGGAAATGTCTATAAAAAAGAAATGGCATGATATGTGCATGGCATTGCAACGTGAGGATATGTTCATCACATCATGATGACAGAGCTATGTTTGTCACATTGCGATGACATGGATATGCTTGTCACTATTGGATATGTGTTATACTATTTACACGACTAGCTCTAGTGTTTTCTACATTGAGTCGGGTGCACAGGGGGGTTTTAGGGGGGGGGTGTTAGGCCCCCCCTTTGGGGGTTCAGGGGTAGAACCCCCAAGAATTTTTTTTTCCTTGAGAAACATGTCACCTTTTTTGCCTCATTTTTCATTTCGCCTCGATTTTCATGTCCATTGTTGGGAGGTTTTTCAGCACATTGTTTTTCGTCGACAATTTTCTATTTACGATTAAGGAATTAGGGTTGTTGACTAATCCAGGTCATTGGGTTAGGGTTTTGGATGTCATTGGATCCTATATATATATATATATTGTATTGTAAACAATGTATGATGTGAATGAATATAGAATATGTTGGTTTTCCCGATTTGGGTTTCCAAGGGAAAAATCTATGTGTAATGTGTATATTTTCCATTGTATCATTTATGTTATTTTACTGAAAATATGTTTGCAGTAAATAATTGTACAAGGTTAAAATCTACATTTGGTATCAAAAAAATTATTGGCTTCAGGGGAATTCCTTTGTGGTCAAGGTTTGGCTCGGGACTATGATAATCCTTTTTACAATGGGAGATTTGAGGTATTGATTCTTCAAATGAAGAGAAATGGCGAGCAGTTCGAAAATGGAGATAGAGAAGTTTAATGGGAAAAGTTGTGAGTTGTGGAAGCTCAATATGGAATATCTGTTGGTGGACAGATATCAGTGGATAGTGGTGGATCTAGGTACTGCACCTACAGGAAGTTCAACTAATGACTGAAAAAACTTGGATTAGAAGGAGAAGAGAACAATCCGACTATGTCTCTCAAATTCAGTATTACTGAATGTGTCATAGGAAGCTACAACCAAGGATTTATGGGATAATTTAGGGAAGTTGTATCAGTATAAGTCCCTAGTAAATAAACTATTCCTAAGAAAGAAGTTGTATAACCTGAGGATGAGAGATGGAGACTCGGTGGCATACCATTTGAATGCCTTCAATACTGTGGCAATTCAATTAGTATCTATTGAGATTAAAATTTTAGCTGAAGATAAGTGTATTAGTTTATTGTGATCTTTACCAAACTCGTGGGATATTCTAGTTGTGGCCATAGGTAGTAATACAACTATAGATTTTAACCTTGTACAATATTTTACTACAAAAATATTTTCAATAAAAGAACAGAAAATATATAATGGAAAATACACACATTATACAAATATTTTTCCCATGGAAACCCAAACCAGGAAAACCAACATATTTTATATTCATTCATAGTGATACATTGTTTACAATAAAATATACATATAGGAGCCAATGGCATCCAAAACCCTAACCCAATGACCTAGATTAGTCAAAAACCCTATTTCCTTAACCAAAAATAGAAAACCATTGGAAAAATCCATGTGCCAAAAAATCGCCCAACAATGGACATGAAAATTAAGGTGACACAAAAACCGACGTAAAAATGAGACACATTTATCAAGGAAAAAATAATTTCTCAGGCCCTTGCGCGTCCGACACAATGTAGAAGACACTATAGCTAGTCGTGAAAAGAATATAACACATACCCAACAAAAAAATCCTTGAAGTTTGATGAAGTGGTCTCGTCATTTTTGTCGAATGAGATGATACGGAAGAACATGGAAGGAAAGAGAAAAGATGCATTATTTTCAAGAGGACGCTTCTAGGAAAGAAATAGATCTAAGTCCTCAAGTGGGAGATCTAAGTCTAAAGGTAGATATAAATCTCCTGGAAAGTTTGTAAAGGTATGATGGAGATGTGGAAAATAATGGCACTACAAAAAGAAGTGGAGATACAAAGTTGAGAAAGAAAAAGGGATCTAAAGAAGCTCCTTCTACAGAAGAAAAGACCTCCAAGGAAGAAGGAGGGTATGTGTACTTGGATTCTTCAATCGCACATAAAAATCATGAGGTGTGGTTGGTTCACTCATGTGCATCATATCATATGACTCCCCACACGGAGTGGTTCTGTGAATATTAAATGTATGATGGAGGTAATGTTTTTCTAGGTGATGATTTGGCATCCAGAATCATAGAACGAGGAAAATTAAAAATGAGGCTCATATATGGAAGGATTAGAACACTACCTGGTGTTATTCACATCCAAGTATTGGCCATACATTTTATCTGTGCAAGCAAAATAGACGATGCAGGGGTAAAAATAATATTTGAAAAGGAAACCTATAGGATGGTTCGAGAATAAATGGTGTTGTTGAAGGGAGTTCAGCTTGGAACTCTGTATAAGATACAATGAAGCACTATTAGTGATGGGTGTAATAGTTCCATTGTTCCTGATATTGGAGTTGAAGAAGAAAAAAATCCTACAATCTCTGGAGAAAAGGTTATGTTGTGGCATCAAAGATTGGAGCATATCAGAGAGAAGGGTCCTTGACTACTACATGGTAAAGGTATGGTTGAAGGTATGTTTAACTTCTCTCTAGATTTTAATTTCTGTAAACATTGTGTATATGGGAATCATAATTGGGTAAGATTCCCCTCTGGTGCAACGAGGGAAAAAGGAATTTTATAGCTAGTTCACAGTGATGTGTTTGGACCTGTTTCAATTCCATCATTGGGAAAATCTATGTACTATGTATCATGTATATATGACTTCTAAAGGACTACTTGGATATATTTCCTCAATACGAAATCTGAAGTATTTGACAGGTTTAAATATTTTAAGGCTCTTGTTGAGAATCAAACAGAGAAAATAATTAAGGTGTTGAAGACATATAATGATGGAAAGTTCTATAGGAATGAATTTGAAGAATTATGTAAGAAGTGTGGTATAGTAAGGTAGAATACTACTCCATATACACCTCAACATAATGGAGTTGCGGAAATGATGAACAAGACGTTGATGGAAAAAACAAGGTGCATGCTCAGTGGTGTCGGTTTAGGGAAAGAATTATGGGCAGAGGAAGTGGGTATCGCATGTTACCTGGTCAACAGATCACCCTCATTAGCACTGGATGACAAGACTCCACAAGAGGTATGGACTAGTAAAAAACCTTCTCTCACACATCTAAAGGTATTTGGTTGTGAAGCCTATGTTTATGTTCCAAAGTAAAACATGATTAAGATAGATAAGAAGGCTAAAAAGTGTATCTTTATTGGGTATAAAGATGGTATTAAACGTTATAAGCTTTGGAACCTAGAAACTAAGAAGGTTGTGTATAGTCAAGATGTGGTATTTATAGAAATGAAGGATGTTTTCAAACAATAAGTCCTACCAAGTAAGGAATAACCAGAGAAAATAAAGTTTGATTTAAAGGATGATGAATCAGACTCTACAGAAGAACATGAATCAGAATAAATATATCCTCATACTCTAGTATTGAGGAGATTAGTTCGAGAAAGAAGGAAACCAGAAAGGTATACTCCATCTGATTTGTGTTTAATTTTTTCTTTGTTTATTACTAATGATGATCCTAGAACTGTTAGGGAGGCAGTGGATTGAGAGGATGGAAAACTATGGAAAAAGGAAATGGATGAAGAAATGGAAGCCTTAGATAAGAATGAGGCTTGGAATCTAGTGGAGTTGTCGACTAGAAGAAATCCCATTGGTAGAAAATCAGTATTTAAAAAGAAGATGAAGCAGAAGGAAAAGTGGAGAAATACAAAGCTCGGTTAGTAGCAAAGGGTTATTCCTAGGTTGAGGGAATTGATTTTGGTGAGAGTTTTTCTCATGTTTCCAAGTTAACTTCTATTACATTTATGTTATTTTTTGTTGTTGATTTGATTTTGAAGTAGAACAGATGGATGTGACGACAACATTCCTACTTGGGGATCTAGAATAAGAAATATATATGAAGAATCCAGAAGGTTTTGTTGTTAAGGGAAAGAAGGAGCTAGTATGCAAGATGAAAAATTCCTTGTCTAGTTTAAAATAATCACTAAGGATGTGGTATAAATTTTTTTATACTTATATGTTGGGACTTAGCTTCACAATAAGAAAAGAGGATTAGTGTGTGTATTTTAAATTAATTGATCATTTGATTTATTTGGTTTTGTATGTGGATGACATGTTGTTGATAGGAAACAACAAGGAGATTATCAGGATATGAAAACTCAGTTGTCCTATAAATTTGACATGAAGGATCTCGGTGCTGAATATTTCATTTTGGGAATGGAAATTAAAAGAGATCGAAAAAAAAGGAAACTATAGTTAAATAAGATAAAATATGTGGACACAATATTGCATAGGTTTAATATGCAGGAATGTAAACTAGTCAGGGTCCATATTCCTGTAGGTGTAAAGTTATTAGTGGATCAGTGTCCCAAGACAAAAGAAAAGGAAGATGACATGTCTCATGTTCGTTATGTGAGTGCGATTGGAAGTTTGATGTATGCAGTGGTATGTACTAGACCATGAATTGCACATGTAGTGGGAGTTCTGAGCAGGTATATGTCAAAACCAGGGAAGGAGCATTGGAAAAAAGTAAAGAGGATTTTTTAGGTATTTGTGTGGCACTGTTAGCTATGAATTGTGCTACCAAAGAAGATCAGGATTGGACAGAGTGTTGGATATACATGGATTTGAGGATGCATACTAGTCTGGAGATTTGGATCGTAGGAGATCTACAAGTGGATATGTGTTTAACCTATTTGGAGGAGAAATCAATTGGATGAACAAAATAAAATCTGCAGTGGAAATTTCAACTATAGAAGTTGAATACATGGAAACCACTCATGCAAGAAAGGAAGCAATATGGTTACAAATATTTTGTTCAGGTATCGGGTTGGAACAACAAGCTGTAAGAATAGATTGTGACAATTAGAGTGCAATTTTTCTAGCGAAGAACCCAAATTATCATTCAAGGACAAAACATATTGATGTTCAATATCGCTTTAAGAGAGACATGGTTGAAGAAAAGAAGGTGGTGTTGATGAAGGTGGACACTTTGAAGAATGTTGTAGATTCATTAACAAAATTTGTGAGAACTGAGAATTTTTCTTGGTGTGGAGGATATATGGGCATTGATGCCATGGATTGTTGACTATTTAACCCTGTAACCCCTTATATGCAAAGGAAAAAAAAAGTGGGAGAATGTTGGGTATGTGTTATATTCTTTGCACAACTATCTCTAGTGTCTACTACATTGTGTCGGGCACGTGGGGGGGTTTGAGGGAGGTTGCTAGGCCAAAAAAGAATTCCTCGAGAAACATGTCACCTTTTTTGCCTCATTTTTTGTGTCACCTCGATTTTTTTTTCCATTGTTGGTCTATTTTTTGGTACATGGTTTTTTGTCAATGGTTTTCTATTTCCAGTTAAGGAATTAAGTTTGCTCACTAATCTAGTTCATTGGGTCAGGGTTTTGGATGTCGCTAGATCCTATATGTATATTGTATTGTAAACAATGTATGGTGTGAATGAATATAGAATATGTTGGTTTTCCTGGTTTGGGTTTCCAAGGGAAAAATCTTTGTGTAATGTGTCTATTTTCCATTGTATCTTTTATGTTCTTTTACTAAAATTTTTTTTGTAGTAAATAATTGTACAAGTTTAAAATCTACATTCACATTGCGACAACAGGGCTATGTTTATCACATTGCGACAACACGTCTATGTTCATCACATTGTGACGTTTGTATATGTTCATCACATTGTGACATTACTATGTTTGCGACAATAGGGATATGTTCGTCACATAGCAACGACATGGCTATGTTTGTCACATTGCAATGTTTGTTTATGCTCGTCTTGTGACGTCTATATATGTCTGTCACATTATGACATTACTATGTTTGGTAGATTACAACATTACTATGTTCGACACATTCCAACGTTCAAAAATATTTGTCACATTGCGACGTTAGGATATGTGTGTCACATTGCAACGTTCATAAATGTTTGTCACAATGCGACAATAGGGTGATGTGCGACCAATTTCAATGTTATTAACCACATTGTGATGACATGTCTATTATTGTCACATTACGACGTCAATTTATGTTCATCAAATTTTGACATTACTATGTTCAAAGGATGCAACTTTACTATGTTTGTCAGATTGTGACGTTACTATGTTTGAGACGTTGAAACATTACTTTGTTTTTCATGTTGTAACGTCTTCTTTTATTTATTTGATTACAAATTCATGGCATGTTCATCACATGGCAAGGTTGGTTTATGTCCGACACATTACGAAAATGAATTTTTGGCGAAGTTTAAAAAAAAAAACTAAGTGTTTCCTTTGTGAAAAATATAGGAACGTTCAATTGATGTGATATATTACATAGAAGGAAACTTAGAATCATAATTCTTCTAAGGACATTAATAGCATATGAACTTGAACAGTGAAATCTATCCTTTCCAAATAAGAATATATAAAATTAAAGTATGTATTTATGCATTTCTTTTTTTGGTGTTGCAAATTGCGATTGTCAGGAAAACACAAAGGAAGGGGCTAAAAGAAATTATGATTTATAGTAGTATTGACGCTTAAATCCATTATGACCGAAACAACAAAGTCATGAGGACATTAGTTCCCCTTCGATTTTAGAGAGGTGGTTCTCCTCTTTGGCTAAAATATATATCTTTGAATATCTTGGATTAGGGAGAGTGCTAGGCAAAAAACCCCAAATCTTTATTGCTTGGATTTATATGAAAATGATTTTTCAATAACCCAATATGATCTTTATGTGCAGCAAAGTATTTTTACAATAAGAAAAGATTGAAGGAGGGCTTCAACATTAGAATTGAATTGTGATTAACATCACACACAATCTTATTAATCATATATAAATGCATCAATATCTTCTTTGTGATAAATAGGAGAGAATGATTTTATCATCTCAAATTTTTTACAGAGTACTTCAATTAGTAAGAAAATATAAATTGATAGGTCAACCTCAAATATATCATACTTAAAACTAAAAGTTACAAGATACAATTAAGATCAACCACGAAGAAATTATTTGTGGATTTTATTCATGAGAAATGTTCTTCATTACCAAAGATTTAGCAGCCATGTATGTGGTTACAAATACTCCATGATCATACAAGAAAAGTCTAAAGAAGAATACAAGAGAAAAACAATCAACAACTCAACCTTGTGCCCAACTCTAAGACTCAAGCATAAAGCTATGAGAAATGGTGTAGAAGAATAGAAAGAATGAAGAAGATGGATATATATTTTCATTGATTAGAATCTTGGATATACATTCATGTTTGTACACTCTTCTTCCTCTTGATTAGAACCTTTTCCCTTATCCTCTGACAATAATAATAATTGGAACCCTTGATGAAGCCTCTCTTTTCTTTTTAAGAAGAGATTTTCTAACTACTTGAGTACTTAGGGTTTTCTTCCTCTCTTGAAATTCCCGTATAAATTTATTCTTGAAATATTCCATTTAATTAGTGCCTCATTAATTCCTCATTAATTCAATTATATCATCAATATATACATATAAAAAATTGGTCCCTTTCCCTTTTTAATAAATTTTTTTAAATAAAATAGGAGGATTGTGTTTTAATTTTATGGGAATTATAATCAAATTTTTATACATGGAAATAAATATTTATGTGATATTCATATTATTATCTTTCCAACTATATAAAATTTGTGCAAATCTGTCGCCCAAATCTCAAGATATGAGCTCGTGAAGTTGAGTTGCCACACAAGCCCATTAAAAATGAAGCCGACTAATATTTTAATTTGTGAGAAAAAAGTATCAAATTTCAACACTTGAAAAATGTACCACCATATTCTATGTTGAAATAAATTTCCAATGGTATAAATTTTGTGTGATTCCGACATCTGAAGCTCAAGTTATGGCCTCCACAAGATCAACACTTAGCCATCGTTGATCAAAATTGATGGGCAAATGTGGGCCCTCGGATGAATTTTGTGCTTCCCTTCATAAAATTCGAATTTTTGGTTTTAAATTCTATCCCAAAAGCATTGGGATATTATATTTTTCATGATATATAATACTAAGTGTTTGATTCACTTAGCAAGAAACACAAGAATAGAAGAAATTATGGAGCTTGGAAGATTCGACCGTTCGAAAATTGTTGAATAAAATAATATTTTTTTGGAATCCCATTGTCGTCCACCTCACACCCAGTCACCATGATGAGTCATACAATAATATCATGCCAAGTGTCTCAAATTTTATGTTTCCACGTGTCTCCAATGTTGAGTTTCCATGTGTCATGACCTCATCCATTTCCATGTGTCATATTCTCATTCGTTGGTTTCCATGCCTTGTAATAGCTTTGAGAATTTGGCTAAGTATGGGAGATGGGACAAGAGGGGAGGAGGGAAAATTGTAGGTATCGAAAGTCGAGGGGGTAGTTTGTAGGATGTGGGGACGAGTTGGTGAGTGAGGTGAGTAAGGAAGTGAGGGATGATTGGTGTTCACTCGTCCACAAGCTATATTACTTAAAGAAAAATTAAGTAGGGAGAGGGTAAGGAGATGAGAGGGGGCGGGGGTAATTTGTAGGTGGAAGAGGGATAAGGGTGACATAGGGTGATGTAAGGGGGAATTTAAAGTGTAGGAAACGGAGTTAGGAGGATGGAGGGTTCACGAGGATGAGAAGGTGAGGGAAGTGAGGAGATGAGACTGCCAACCCGCAAACCCAATGAGGAGATGAGTAGTTAGAGGGAAAGGGGAGAAATGTAGATGACGAAAGTGAGGGAGGAGAAATGTAGATAGTGTGAGCGAGGGTGAGGAAGGTGAGAGGGAAGGGTGAAGGATTTTGGTGGGTGTCTGCCCCCCACCATATATTGAAATATGGATAATAATGGGAGGATAATGGATAAGGGAGTGGAGAGGGTGGAGAGATAAGGAGAAAAATGGTTAAGTGTTGAGATGGATAGAGGTGAAAGGTGAGAGAAATAAGTGATGAGAATACTTAGCCAAAATTTGGAAAAAGATAGAAGAACATGATACTTAGAAAGATTCTTCAAAATTGGATCTCTGGACCAGATCTTGAATAACTTAGCCATACGGAAACATACTTCTAATCTGAAAAATGTGTGGCAAAGTTGAGACTAAGGGATGTAGAATGAACTTATAAAATTTCAAAAATGTCTTGTTTGATATCAAGTCTTTTATGAATCCAAGAGCATAAAAATATAGATGACCAAATTGTAGTCAACAACTAGCTCCAACTACGGGACAATGACCCCCTGTGGGTTGTTGAGAACACCAAAATCTCAATACCAGTTACCTTCTTCACTGGGCTATGGAGTCATATTCAAATTTAACTCTTGTAATTCTTCTTCTTTCATGGAGTTAACTTCAAGCTTCAATATAAAGACTTCCTTATTATGAAAAATTGAACTGAAGAAACAAAATATGTACATACATGATCTTCCTACCCTAAGTTACTTGAAAGAAAGGGGCACCTTATGTGTAGGCAGATTTCCAATGGATTCATTCAAGCATTGAACTAATTTGTGGAATGAACTCCAAAATTCTGAGATATGTTGGGACTTGTACCAATGAGTCAAGGGCACTCTCAATATGCACTGGAGAAAATTATACCAAGTATGGCAAAGATTTAATTGTGTTGTTTGTCCAACAATGCTTTGGAACCATAATTCAATAAAATAAATTCTTGGTTGCTCAAGAATAATATTGTATTTGATTTGTTGAGGAGTTTTCAACATAAGAATGCATTCACCCTTTTCCTTATTTACAACCACATCCACGGTTCTTGATTCATCAAAAATATCTTGAAAATACTCTTCTTTCTTGTAAATGTGAGCTTGCTAATCATTCTTCTCAAGATTTGTTTCTTCCATCAATTCTTCTTGTTGTGAGTTCTCTTGTGATGTTTCATTATCTATTACAAGGCTGAAATCTTCTTGTGTATTTGGTGGAGTCTCATCAATTTCATTTCCAAATTTGTTGCTTGAAATATCTTCATATGGAGTATATAGGAGGTTGAAATTTTCTTCTTGTAATTTGGGATCTTCATCTTCAGCAACATGACTTGACTTAGAAATTTCATTCAATATTTGATTAGATTCTTCTTCAAAATTGGTCACTTCATTATCTTGCTTCCATATGGGAGAGGATGTGCGGGAAGTAACATTTAAAACATCAACAAAAACATATGAATCCACTTTTGGGATGAACTTTTCTGCAAATGAATCTTCTAACACATCCCAGCTAGTAATGCAATTAGGAATTAATGAACTATACCATTCAAGAGCATTCCCTCGTAGAGTTTGTAAGAATAATCTATATGTAACATTGTCTTCAATGAGGTTGAAATCATAGCATGTACCTTTAAAATTAATAAAGTGTTTCTCTGCATCTTCTGAAGAATCCCCAAAGAACGTAGAAAAAAATTCAATAGGAATATTGGGCATTTGAAATTCTATTTCTGGTAGATTTAAAGGGGTATTATGAAATTGCCTCATTCTTTGAGTATTTCTTCCTTTTTTTGAGTCTTGTAAATCCATTGATGGGATTTATGAAGAATATAAAGAAACATTATGACATGAATGAAACCCTTCATTTTGAATTTTTTCAATGGAGTTTCCAGGGAGTTCATTCTCCCAAATCTTTGGTGTTTCTCCTTTCCTTTTGAAATTACAAAAAATGTGAGTCATGCTTAAAATAAACAACAATTTTATTGAATCTTCTTCTCGAAACTTTGAACCATGGAAATTTATGGTTCCTCAAATATCTTGAAAATAAATCGGTCCCCATTCTGGTTGCAAAAAATGTTGACGCTTGAATCCATCAGGACCGAAACGACAACCTCATGAGGACATTAGTCCCCCTTCATTTTTAGAGAGGTGGTTCTCCTCTTTGGATAAAATATATATCTTTTAATATCTTAGATTAGGAAGAGTGATAAACAACAAAATTTAATATCTTGGATTAAGAAGAGTGTTAGGCAACAAACTCCAAATATTTATTACTTGGATTTATATGAAAATGATTCTTCAATAACCCAATATTATCTTTATGTGTAGCAAAGTCTTTTCACAATAAGAAAAGATTGAAGGAGGGATTCAACATCAAAATTAAATTGTGATCATCATCACACACAATCTTCTTAATCATATATAAATGCATCCATATCTTCTTCATGAGAAATAGGAGATAATGATTTTATCATCGCAACGAATTTTAATAGAGTATTGCAATTAGTTAGAAAAGAGAAATTGATAGGTCAACCTCAAATATCTCATAGTACGTAAAACGCAAAATTACAAGATACAATTAAGATCAACCCCGAAGCAATTCTTTGTGGAGTTTATTCATGAGAAATGTTCTTCATTACCAAAGATTTGATAGCCATGTATGTGGCTTCAAATACTCCATGATCATACAAGAAAATTATCTAGAAGAATACAAAAAAAAAAACTCAACAACTCATCTGTGTGTCCAACTCTAAGACTCAAGCATAAAGCTATGAGAAATGGTGTAGAAGAATAGAAAGAATGAAGAAAGTGGAGATCTATTTTCATTGATAAGAAGCTTGGATATAAATTCATGGTTTTACACTCTTCTTCTGATCATTTTCTCTGCCCCTCTGACAATACTAATTATTGGAACCCTTGATGAAGCCTCTCTTTTCTTTTTAAGAAGAGATTTTCTAACTACTTTGAGTAATTAGGGTTTTCTTCCTCTCTTGAAATTCTCGTTCAAGTTTCTTCTTGAAACATTACATTTAATTAGTGTCACATTAATTCATCATTAATTAAATTATATCATCAATATATACATATCTAAAATGGGTCCCTTTCCCTTTTTAATAAAAGTTTTTAAATAAAATTTTATTTTCACAATTTAATTAATTTCTCATTTAAAATAGGAGGATTGTGTTTTAATTTTATGGGAATGATAATAAATTGTTTAGACATAGAAATCAATTCTTATGTCATCTCCATTGTATTATATTTCCAACAATACAAAGTTTGTGCAAATATGTCTCTCGGATCTCAAGATATGAGCTCGTGAAGTTGAGTTGTCATGCAGGCCCATTAAAAATGAAACATACTGATATTTTAATTTCTAAGAAAATTGTATCAACTTTCAGCACTTGAAACTTGTACCACCATCTTATACTTTTAAATATCTTTCCAATGGTATAAATTTTCAACGATTCTGACATCCATAGCTCAATTTATAGCCTACACAAGATCAACGCTCAACCATCGTCAATCAAAATTGATGGGAAAATGTGGGCCCTTGGATGAATTTTGTGCTTCCCTTCATAAAATTTGACTTTTTGGTTTAAGATTCTATCCCACATGCATTGGGATACTAGATTCTTCATGATATATAATATTAAGTGTTTGATACACTTAGCAAGAAACATGAGAAGATAAGAAATTATGGAGCTTGGAGGATTCA
>JZKD02S1172416.1:28481-50635 GCA_000966675.3 Picea glauca
ATCCACAAACTTAGATGTAATTGAAAACTTTATGACACATTGCTTTGTTATGGACAATTTGTGATTTTTTCTTATCCAATTTAGTGAATAGGGTTTGTGATGCATCTTAGTTTTTAATCCCAATTGCTTAACCACTTCTTTAGAAATTAAGTTAGCTTGAGACCTGTTATTTAATAAAGTGTCGATCTTGGTATGTTTCATAATGACCCTTATATGAAACAATTTACTTCTACAATCATAACCATCAGCAATTTTACCTAACAAACCAACTATTGTGATTTTAGTCTCATCACCTGAATCTGACCCCAAGTCTGTTGGATGTGTTGTTGATGAAAATTTTTGCCTCCCTTTCCTCTCTTTGAACCACTTTGGTTTCTTCTCTGGGTGCAATTGCCAACAATGTTCATCATCTTGCTCTTATTTCTTGCAATGCTTGCAAGAGAGCTTATCTTCCTTCATTGTTGTTGAGTTTTCTTTCTTCCCATTCCCTTTTCCTTTGCCTTCATTCTTTGAAGATGATTCCCCTTATACACCAACTCCAGTTTTCCCTGCTTAAATATACGTTGCTTGAACAAAAACCTCATCAAGATTAGTAGGTCCAAACATAAACACAGTATTATGAATATGTGCAGTAAAACCTCCTATATACTTCATAAGAATTTCTTGTGTATGTAATGGAATATCTAACATCAAATCCATATTATGAAATCCATTTGTATATGCTTGCACCGATTGTTCTTTTCTTAATTTAAGATTTTTCCATTCAATTAAATCCTTCTCCTTATACCCCAAAGGATAGAACTATTTTCTAAGTGCAAAAATAAAATATTTCCATGATGGAAATACATTACCAATTTACTTAGTACCATGTTGCAACTTACTCTGCCACTAGATGAGTGTTGTGCTTGCAAGACAAAGCGATGCCAATTTGATCTTGGTTGCCTCGTCATTGATTTGTTGCACACTGCAATATACCTCCATCTATCTGACCCATTTATCAAGCTTCTTAGCATTGACTTCTTCATTATACATGGGAAACTCGAATTTCACATCAAGTTTAAGTAATGGCATGTCAAGATTATGTTTATGAGAATGTTTTCTTGCAGAAGTAGGGTTTGAACTTGTACTTGAAGAAGAAGAAGAAGAAGATGGAGATGAACGAGGTGAAGGAGGATATTTTGGAGGGTCCTCTCCTTCTTCATTTTTGTCTTTCTTTGAATATTTCCCTTGAACATATCTCTTCCATTCCAATTAATCATCATACAACACTTTTACCATCTCCAACATGGCAAAGAAAGTTTTTTGAATCTCTCTTTCGTTTTGAGAAAGTCCTTCTTCCAATGCCATCTTCTCACTTTGAGATGTCCTCTTTCTTGATCTAATCTCAAGATATCCTTATACAAGATCTCCTTCACCATTCCTTAGCTTTTCCCTGGTAATCATGCATACTCAAACAACCAATTGTCAACCTACTCTGATACCACTTGATCCGAAAATTATCTTTTAAATGACTATGGTTAAGTTTATGCATGAGTTATTTTACCATTTAGGATGTAAAGAGAAGAAGAAGAGGCTTAATGGAAGAATTATGCATCCATTATAAAGAAATCATAATAGAAAATAGACTTTAATAAAAACAAACCATAACGCCAAAGATTGATAATGGAGTTCGGCACAAATTTGCCTATGTCTTTGGGCCTTTGTCTTCAGTGGGAGGCTTCTTATTAATCTTAAATGATTAAAACATGTATCAAAATTACATCAATTTTGTCTCTGATAGACTATGTTGTGTTCCGCTCCGTCTCAGTAACCTGATGCAACAAACGGCACTGAAAAACATAGAGTAGAACCCCTGGAAATGGCCTCCAAGGATCGCTTCCTCAAGGACTTCCTTGCATAAAATTGGCTTGAACTTCACAAATCTTCATCATTATGTTGTTCTGAACCTATAAAACAATCAAACATGATTTTTTTTATATAGAATTTGATTTGGGGGTTGAAATCCCAACTTTCCCCTCTTTCTCGACTCTTTTTGGGCTCAAATCCAATTTTCTAGGCAAAAATCCACTAAAATCGGGCCCAAATTTGGCCAAATCCGCCAGATTTCTCACAACTGGCACATAGCCCCCAAATCCTGGGCTCCTGGTCATATCATGCCCCATGTTGCCATTTGTTGCACCCAACCCCTGAACTCTGGACCCCGGGTCATATGGCCCCCATGTGACCAAGCCCTTAAAATTCGACCTAGCCCACATTAGGAAATTTTGGGCTGCCACGTGGTGCCCTCTGATTGGGCCATGTGTCACCCCTTCATTGGCCCAAGCCACGTCATCCTACCATGTCAGCCTTACCAGTCAGTCGCCACGTCAGCATTTGTATTGCCACGTCAGCCTACCTAATCAGCTACCATGTCAGCACCCATGCTACCACGTTAGCCAACCAAAACCTACCACATGTTATCTGTACAGATTGCCACATCATCATCCAATCAAAACCTTCCATGTGTCATCCGTACAGTGCACGTCATCACTACATCAACACCCAAAAATGCTAAATCCATCTGACACATGTCACGCTCAGAGGTTGCCACATGTCATGCTGACGTACTATTGAGTTTTTCCAAAACAAAACAAAAAGTCAAAGTCAATAGGTCAAAGTCAATTGATGAAGTCAGCATGACATCATCAGTTGACTTTGACTTTTTTCATGTTTTGGAAAAACTTCAGAATGTGATATCTTTTCCATACAAACTCCAATTCTGAAAAAGAATATATTGTCGAAATCAGCACGGCGAGCACTGGGCGATGGCATTGGTTTCATCTGAATCCGAGAAATTTAAATTTTAATCCATTATAGATCCATTTTGGATCAATACTTCATGAGGGATTGCCCCTCATCCCCCCCTATCCAACCCAATCAGTCGGAATTCACATATGTTAAAAGCTCAAGAAAAGGAAGCTCGGGAAATTAAAAGAGGAAAGCAAACCACCATAGCTAGGGCCCTTAGAGGAGGGAAGGGCCATGCACCCTCATGTCGATTCTTTCTTTTAATTATAGAGGGGTTGGGGGCACCCCTAAAAACTTATCCCTCAAGAGACTTATCAACAGTCTCAACCCTGTCGGGATACTAATATAGGAAACTTTGTGTACCTGTGAAAAGGTCAGGGCATCTTTGGATCCCTGACTCAAATATCGGTCCTTTAAATCAAATCTATGCATATGGGAATTCAGGGGGGATGATCATGTATTGGAGACCTAACTATAAATTTCTCTCCTCAAAATTCTTCAAATATGTTATTTCTTTCAAATTGGAAATTAAGGACACA
Organism: Picea glauca; assembly: GCA_000966675.3. NCBI lineage: Eukaryota > Viridiplantae > Streptophyta > Pinopsida > Pinales > Pinaceae > Picea > Picea glauca. The sequence continues at coordinate 31,808 of JZKD02S1172416.1, forward strand.
TGGCTAGCTCTCACTATTCTAAACGATTACCGGTTGTGTGCAGATAGAGTCCATTATTGGGAATACCTTGCATCCGAGGGTGCTTTCTCAAACTCATTAACGTTGGTATGTGGTGACTTGAAATTCACCCTATCCCTCAGGGGGGTGTGGAGGGAAAATCCACGAATGGATCCACAGTATGGATTTTCTCTCTCATTTTTTAATCAACATCACCTAGTGGACCTTGAGCTAGTAAAATTGGTCCCTACATGGTAAAATATGTGCACTGAACAAAACGTTATCACCAAAACACTTGATCTATTTTTGGTCTATGAAGGTTTAGCTTATAAGGGCTTACCCCTAGACTCAAAGGTTTATGAAGATGGCCTATCCAACCACATACCAATTACCCTCAGGATGGAGCTTCACAAAAGGCAGGAATGCTCTCCTCTGAAATTTAACCTGACCTGGTTGGAAGAAAATGATTACGTGGATTTGGTCATGAAAACCTAGAGCCACTTGGACTCCTATCTCCATTCTTCCATGATGTTCCAGTTTGCAGAAAAACTCTCAAGGGTCAAAGCCATGACTTAGTCTTGGATACAAATTTTAGAGAGTGGAAAAAAAGAAATTTAAAGGAAATTGAAGATCAAATTTCGTTTTTATACTCAAAGCTAGATGAAGGACCCATGACTGGTACCTAGCTCTTAGAGTTAAAAAAATTGGAAGCGACCCATCACTCTTTTCAGAAAAGAGAAGAAAAAACATTATGTTTGAAGAGCAGGGCCATTTGGTTCAGCTTCGGTGATAATAATTCCAAGTTCTTCCATCATTACACAAATATTCGTAAAAAAATAAATACCATTTGGGAAATAGCTTTGACAAATGGAATGTTGGTCAGCTCTTTCGAGGAGAAGGAAGAGGCATGAGTCTACTACTTCCAATTCCTTTTTCAATCCCCCGAAGGATGTTCCATCCAAAAAATATTAGAGGTAGTAGAAAAGATCATATTCGTCTTTACTGGAGAAATGAAAAGTTCCTTGAAGGAAGAAGTGTTGGAACTCGAGATTTTTGTAGCTCTTTCATCCATGCAGAAAGGCAAGAGCCCCGACCTTGATGGTTTTATGGTATAATTCTATCAAGGATTCTATGAATTGATACAAAATGACCTCCTTATGACCATAAAGGAATCTTGGATCTTAGGAAAGATGATAATCTCCCTAAACGCTACCTTCCTATGTATAATCCTCATGAAACAGGATGGCTCCTCCTTCAGAGACTATAGGCATATTTCCTGTTGAAATGTGATTTACAAACTAATTTATAAATTTTTGGCACGTCGCTTGAATCCCATTCTAATAGAACATATCTCGGAGGAAGAGTTTGGTTTCCTCTATCATAGACAGATCCATGATGTAGTTGCATTAGCTCAGGAGGTTCTACACTCATTCAAGGTCAAGAACCTCAAAGTTGTCATACTCAAACTTGACCTATCAAAATATTGTGATAAAGTGGACAGGAATTCCCTAAGATTGATTCTACTTAAGATGGGGTTGGCTTTGTCAACAGTAAACTGGATCTTGGGGTGTGTACAATCGACTTCCTTTTTTGTACTTATCCATGGGGTTATGTCTAGATTATTTAAGGAATCAAAAGGCTTAAGGGAAGGATTCCCTCTATAACCTTTTATTTTCCTCCTTATTACAGATTATTTGAGCAAAGTCTTATCTGAAGAAAAAAGAGGAGGATTGCTAAAAGGTGTCAAGGTGTCCCAATCAGTTTCCAATTCACACCTTCTCTTCATAGACAACGTCTTCTGCAATACTCAAGGATCATTTAGAGATGTGCATGCTCAAAAAAAAGATTTGGATATTTATTGTGATGCCACTAGGATGGAATTTAATATCGAAAAATCTTGTCTTATCCTCCATAATTTCTTAGCTTAAAAAAAAAGACAGATTGGTAACATCCTCCCTATGGCCACCCAAAACATGGAGGATGGCTTCAAATATCTCAGTTTGCATCTCAATCCAAATTCTTATAGATTCAATGATTGGGGATGGTTGGTTAAGAAGATATAATGTTGAGTCTTAGTTTGGATAAATAGGATTCTTTCCAGAGGAGGAAAATTAGTTCTCTTAAAATATGTTTTGGAAAGTATCCCATTGTATTGGGATTCTATCGTTGTTATCCTTAAAGGTATCCTCACTAGAATTCGAAAAATTAGTTTTCATTATTTATGGGTTGGCTCTCACCAATCTAGTGGAATCCCCCTAGCGAAATGGAGCTTTATCACTACACCCAAGGCCTTGGGAGGGTGGGGCCTTGAGGACATTCATTTGTTCACTAAATCCTTACTGGGCCGAACTCTTTGGAGACTTACGCAAGAATATTCTCTCTGGACTAGAGTTATTCAATCTAAGTATTTTCTCTCATCCATTGAAAAATGGTTCAAACAATCATGTAAACCTCTCAAAGGCTCAAATGACTCGAAATCCTTAGTAAGGTAATTCCATTTAATCATAGATTGGACTATTTGGAGAATAGGGAACAACTGCAAGATCTGGCTTGGGGAATATACATGGCTAGGAAGAAAAAATAACTTTTGTCTCTCGGCCTCCCTAATTAAATCTCTTAGAGACCAAAACCTATTTTCTTTGAATGACGTGAAAGCTCAATAACCTCAGCAAAGAGGTCGAGATGGTTGGAAATCAAGAAAAGCATTAGGAATTAGTGGTGAGGAAGTCATGGAATGTAATTACTTTATAGATATACTCATATCAAACTATATTACTATTGATGAGGAGGATCCTAACATCATGTTTTGGTCCAAAAACCCAAAGTCATGATCCTTCACTGTGAAGGATGGATATAAAAACTGGGTCAAGTGACATTTCGAAGGAAATGTAAAGTGGTGGTGGCACCCTTTATGGAAAATCAATTCCCCTTTGAAATGTTGGATTACTCTGTGGTTGGATATTAACAATAAATTGCTTAGATGGGACAATGGTTTAAAGAGAGGATAGTTTGGTCCTAGTAGATGTCCATTATGTAAATATCATGAAGAAAAAACTTCTCATTTATTTGTTGGTTTTGTCTATGCAGTGAAGGTCATGAACATCTAGTGAGCATAGTTGTACAATTACACCATGATGCTTCTTTTTCAATAATTTTGTCATGCCATTAAAGCTTACCACTTTACAAGATTTCCTTGTGATACCCCTTAACTCAAATTCCTTTCCTTCCAATGAAAATTTCATGAAAATTTCTTGAAAATTAAAATCCATTGTTCCCAAGGATTTTAACCATTGGACCCCTAGTACGAAATCAACACCACCCATGGGTATATCAATCATTGAACTATTCATTACATATCCCCCCATAGTAAGATTGATCTTATGGCATTTTCCTGAGCAATTGATAGTTCCTCCATTTGAAATCATTACTTGAAACTCTGGCGCTGGATATATAAAGCAATTGAGAGCTTTGGCTAATTTATAGTGAATGAAATTATGAGTACTACCATAATCAATTAGAACTATTGCCTTTTTCTTTTTGATATATCCTTCGATCTTGAGGGTTTGAGGAGTGATAATTCTAGCCAATGCATGACATGATATGGTGGGAGTCATCTCTTCAGAACAAATCTTTTCTACATCTTCATCTTGAGATGGTTTTGTTCTTGTTCTTGTTCTTGTTCTTGTTACTCTTCAAAATATATGTAGAATAATTTCTTCTCACCACACTTATGTCCCTTACTATACATGTTATCACAATTAAAGCATAAACCTTTTTCTTTTCTTTCCTCCAATTGTTGAAATTTCAACCTTGTAGGTTGAGGTGGTTTAGAAGAAGGAACATTATTCTCTTGATAAATGTTAGGGGTGGTCCTTCTAGTAGCCATAGCCATATTTTTACTTTCAACATTTATCGCCACCCTGAACGCATTCTCCAATGGTTTGGGTTCTCAAAGGAGAACCTCATGTTGAATGTTATCCTTTAAATTTCCTATGAAGACATCAATCAGGTGCTCATTTGGAATAGCCATTACCTTTATATTCAATCTTTGGAAGTTCTCAATGTGATCCACAACTGAACCCTTTCGCTTGAGATTTATCAATTGGATGAAGAAGGTATTGCTCCTTGTATCCTCATAGTGTGCTATCATTTCTTCCATGAAAATTGTCCAAGTGAAAAGTGATTTGTGAGAACAAATCCATCGATACCACATGAATTGATTAGGTTCCAAATGTAAGGATGCAATTCGTACCTTTTTTGTGTGTGGCACAACATGTAGATCAAATAAATTTTCCATCTAGAGTATCCATGTGATTGGATCCTTGCCATCAAACTTCCTCATATCGATCTTAGGAAAGTGGTTGGTCTTAAACCCAAAGCTAGAGTTTCTCCAGTATCGATTCATCTTCCTTGTGTCCTCATCATGAATTTCATGGGATACATTGTCACTTTCAGGTGGCCTCTCTATTAGAAAAATTTCCAACCCTTCTATGATCTCCCCTTTTAAGCCATNTCAATCATTGAACTATTCATTACATATCCCCCCATAGTAAGATTGATCTTATGGCATTTTCCTGAGCAATTGATAGTTCCTCCATTTGAAATCATTACTTGAAACTCTAGCGCTGGATATATAAAGCAATTGAGAGCTTTGGCTAATTTATAGTGAATGAAATTATGAGTACTACCATAATCGATTAGAACTATTTCTTTTTTCTTTTTGATATATCCTTCGATCTTGAGGGTTTGAGGAGTGATAATTCTAGCCAATGCATGACATGATATGGTGGGAGTCATCTCTTCAAAACAAATCTTTTCTACATATTCATCTTGAGATGGTTTTGTTCTTGTTCTTGTTCTTCTTACTCTTCAAAATCTATGTAGAATAATTTCTTCTCACCACACTTATGTCCCTTACTATACATGTTATCACAATTAAAGCATAAACCTTTTTCTTTTCTTTCCTCCAATTCTTGAAATTTCAACCTTGTAGGTTGAGGTGGTTTAGAATAAGGAACATTATTCTCTTGATAAATGTTAGGGGTGGTCCTTCTAGTAGCCATAGCCATATTTTTACTTTCAACATTTATCGCCACCCTGAACGCATTCTCCAATGGTTTGGGTTCTCAAAGGAGAACCTCATGTTGAATGTTATCCTTTAAATTTCCTATGAAGACATCAATCAAGTGCTCATTTGGAATAGCCATTACCTTTATATTCAATCTTTGGAAGTTCTCAATGTGATCCACAACTGAACCCTTTTGCTTGAGATTTATCAATTGGATGAAGAAGGTATTGCTCCTTGTATCCTCATAGTGTGCTATTTATCAATTGGATGAAGAAGGTATTGCTCCTTGTATCCTCATAGTGTGCTATCATTTCTTCCATGAAAATTGTCCAAGTGAAAAGTGATTTGTGAGAACAAATCCATCGATACCACATGAATTGATTAGGTTCCAAATGTAAGGATGCAATTCGTACCTTTTTTGTGTGTGGCACAACATGTAGATCAAATAAATTTTCCATCTAGAGTATCCATGTGATTGGATCCTTGCCATCAAACTTCCTCATATCGATCTTAGGAAAGTGGTTGGTCTTAAACCCAAAGCTAGAGTTTCTCCAGTATCGATTCATCTTCCTTGTGTCCTCATCATGAATTTCATGGGATACATTGTCACTTTCAGGTGGCCTCTCTATTAGAAAAATTTCCAACCCTTCTATGATCTCCCCTTTTAAGCCATTCATCTTAGTATCCATCATCTCTTCTAGCTTATCTTCAGTTGAATCCATCATCCTTTTTAGTTCATATTTTGTTACTTCCTTCTTTTGTAAATCATCTATGTCCTTACTCATTTCTTGACCTTCATCAAGAGTCAAAGTAGGATTGTCTGAGGGATCATTTGGTATAGAAGTTTCATTTTTGGTGGCATGTTGGCCAAGTGTCACTACAAGGTAGGAATTCCTAATTGGCTTAGGTAGAGGTCCTCATAGACAAGGGAGTGTCAGGTGCTATAGCTCTCTGATATACATGTGGGGTCCAACAATCGTACTTGGCTCAATATCTCAGGGAACTAACTAAGGAGGATTGATCGTATCCTTAGTCGTATAATCCAACTACCTAGGTACTAGAGAGTTGTCTCTCTGAGTTCTATTATGGGTGTACTATAGCAACAAGACGACCAAATGGTTTACTTGATTGGTCTCAAGATTCTAGGGGGTATCTTGATATACGCTAGGTATGTGGGATCTCATTTCCATAGTAGTGTTGTCTAATTCAAAACCATTCAAAAGGGGCCTTCTGATATACTCTAGGTATGTGGAAGAACCACATTGTCCTCGGGTTGTAGCGCTAACAAGTAACGACGGCTCCTACGTTTAGAGACATTGGAATACGTATGTACCTAAAAAATCCCTAAGATTCTCCTAATTTTATGTGATACTCCTTTTATCCCACTTTATTCCACTTTTTGAATCACCCCAATTGGATCTTCTAGTCAAAAGATATGCAAATTTCCAAAAACAAACGCACCTTTTAAAACCTTGATTTGAAGACTATTATGTTAGCCAACCTTTCTTCTGTTGTAGATCTGCAATTTCATCCCTTTTGAGTATAACATTTTGACTTGAGGTAGCCCGATGTGTCTTCTCTCCAACTTCATAGGTTAGACGAAGATTGAATTCTCCAAAAAAAAATTATGATAACTTTCCCAAGATGTGTTGATTTGTTTCTCTTTCAGGAAAGCGAACTTGTACGATCTGCCACATGTAAGTGTCTTCACTTCAGAACTTGAAATTTACACCTATAAAACTTTGTTCCATATCATAACCATACCATAACCATTTGTTACATTAGTTATAGAGATTTGAAGTTTGAATATCCAATTAAAAATGAATTATTATATTCATATGGTTTTTCAATTTGATTAATGTCAAACATATATGTATCCAAAAATTTAATATATAAAATTTGATATTGAATGTAATCATATGTTTCTTGTGATAGTGTATCCATTAGTAGTTATAGAGATTTGAAGTTTGAATATCCAATTAATCATGAATTATTGAAATTTAGTTTTGATTTCTATTCATTTTTTAAAAATATCTTATCTTAATTTCAATATTATTTAGTGTATGAAATATTTTTTTTAAATTTTTGAATATGGTTTATTTGTTGATTTATGAAATTTTAGCTACTGATCTAATGAACACACTAATACAATTATTACTTAGTTTTATTTAATGTCAATTTATTATTTATAATAAATATTTATTTACAATTTTGGTTCATACAACTTGTGTCATTTATTATTATTGTGATGATTTTTACTAAACTCTTCACTTAAGAATGAAGATTATTTAATATTTAAAAGACAAATTATTAGATTATAAACAAAATTAATAATAATAATAATAATAATAATAATAATCTATTTTTAAAATCATAACAGGACATCGAATTTTGATTGATAAAGTTTACTTAGATATACATAAAATACTCTTAACTAGAATTGAGAACTCCATTGACCTACCTTTCTATAATCTATATAAAAACATATAATTTATATGATCCAAAACATTTATAATATACCTCACTTATATTATATTAAAATATGTTCTAAATTTATTAGTTTTGGAAACATGTTTAATATTATAAATAAATTTAATGGTCATTTTAGTAAATTTAAATTTATTTTGATAATGTTAATTAAATTTAATGGTTCTTTTGAAAAAACCTTAAATTGTTGAAAAATTGTTAAATAGTCAAACTTAATTATTAATAAAAAAAACTATAAAAAAACTATAAATTTAAATACTCTCTAGTTGGTGGCTTCTCTAGTTGGTGGCTTAGATCAAGTGCTTCTTGTTTTGTACACTTGATGTACCTATCTAGTCAAATGTGTAATGAATGCAAGTATCATAATGAATTCTAATAAATTGGTCAAGTGTCCTAATGAACGCTAATAAGTTTACACTTGGCACACATGAAAGAAATATAAATTTAACTACTATTTTTTTAGTTGGTGGGTTAGTTCAAATAATTAATGTTTTGTATCTCACTTGATGTCTTTATTAGATAAATGTTGTAATGGACTCTGCAAGAAATACAAAGTTAAATATTGTATTTAATTGGTGGGTTAGGTCAAATGCCTAGTGTTGTGAGGTAATTTACATGCATGAAACGTTTGTCCAAAAAGTTTCTTCAAAATTTTCTTAAAGAGAGTATTATCATTTTTTTGGTTAGAAATGTTTATCATCACATTATTGCGGTAATGAACCCTAATAAATTTACACTTGGCTTACATGTAAGAAATATAAATTTAAATATTATTGTTAGTCGGTGGGTTAGTTAAGTGCTTAGTGTTATGTACCTTGCTTGATGTCCCTATCACAGGAAAGGTCGTAATAAACACTAATAAATTTACAGTTAGCACACATGACGTGTCCAAAAAGTTTCCACGATTTTTTCTTTAAAAAATTATTATCTTAATATACTGATCAAACAAATTTATTTTAATAATACTCATTAATAAAAATTTATATACACATAATTAGCCTAATATATCACAATGCTCAACTATGATAATTTATGATTATTAAAAAAAAATTACACATTTAAAATCACAAAATATTTTTACACTCCACAAAATATTTTTATACCCTATTAAAAAAATGTTTTTCTAAAATATGGTATTACAAACTAAAAATATTTACATACATGAATTAGGTCCTACTCTTAATGCCAAGTGGATTTACTTGGATGCAGAGAGCCCATTGGATTCTAGCATTGGTTGCATGGGGTTTGGTCCATTAGAGTTTCTTACAAGTTTTGGGTTTTTGTTTGGTTGGTCATCTATCAAGGTTTTCTCTCCAAAGCGTGGCTACCTAAAAGTGGTCTTTGTGATGGCCTTTGCCCCTTTTGTTGTTTGAAGTTAGAATCAATGAAGCAAGTCTTTTGGGAATGCTTATGTGCTAGATCTTGTTGGGATCAAGTTTAAGTTCAATCTCCGTTGGAAAACATCTTTTACGAACATTCATCAGAAATTTTGTTTGTTGGCATTGTTTGAGAGTTTTTGCTTTGTATATAATTTGTAAATTCTGTTGCAATTTTTTACTTAGTTAGTTATCTATTATGGCCAGATAAGACAAGTATGCAACTCCATACAAAAAAAATCAAATTGTTAGATCTAATCATTTATTCTGATTTTATGGCTACTATAGTATCCTTTATAAAGAGGATATGAAATTCATTGTATATACCTTTCTATTTTTTTCATATATTTCTAACTACCTATATAAATAATTTCTAAAATATCTTTTAATATATATATATATATATAATATTTTTAATAAAGTTAAAGATATTTCTACATGGTAGGCATTGTACGTAACTTCTCTGACTCGATTTAGTTACTTCTGTTTTTTCAGATATTTGATATTGTGGATAAAGAGAGGAGATGGAGCTTACAGCAAGTCATTCAGATATGGAGTTTGTCCATTCTATTGCGTATACTCTGGATATCAGGTGTGTTTTCGATTTAGTTACTTGGATATTTTATATGGAGGATAAAGAAAGGAGAAGGAGCTTACTGCAAGTCATTCAGATACGGAGTTTATCCATTCTATTGCGCATGCTTTGGATATCAGGTACGTTTAATGTATTCAAATTTTAATATTAACAAAATAAATGTACATTTAATGTATTCAAATTTTAATATTAACAAAATAAATGTAAACTAAGGGATTAATTATATCAATTAAAAGTAAAGTAAAACATTTTTTTAAGTGGTTTTTTTTTTTTTAATTATGGATTTTACTGAAATTGTAATTTGTAAATTTAGTATATGATTAATTTAACAGTGTGCTTAGTTTATAGGTTGGCAATGAAAAAATAATTATTTTATAACTTTCCATTAGGTAAAGGTTGTATGAGTCAAAACCTATTAAAGTATAATAAGATTAGGAATTGATTTGATTTGATATTATGGTCACTTCTTCTTTATCCATAATTTATCTTAAAATGTTTTTGGAAATATTACCCAGTTATGGTTTTGTTTTAGAAAAAAAAAATGAATATACACTAAAATACAAGATTTTAGTAGGAGATGGCAAATGCTTTAGACGAGGATTAGGTGAGTGTGTTCTTAAATATTTCAGCTCTTGTTAAATTATAAATTTCTGATTAGTGTTAACTTACAGGATGTGGGTATTAGCTTAGGGTTTATAGTGAAAGTCACTCCACTAACTAGTATAGTCATTCTAAGTATTGTCACTATAAACCTCTTTTATTTAAAAAGATACAAATCCATAAATATAGTATACTCATCAATATCATGTCAATGAATCAACCATGTGAGTATATCTAAATAGCATCCTTAATTATCCAACAATCATTACTCACTAGAGCCTTGATAGAGACCGTGATTACATGAATGAAATGGTAACTATTGACAATAATTACATGAATGAAATGGTGACTATTGACAATAATATAAGCCTTAGAGAATAAAGCTCGACAAAAAATATTGACACTCTTATAAGCTTGAATAAGCTTAATAGAAATAGCTAAACACTATATATTTCTTTTGGTTTTCTTGGCTTGCAACACGAAGGTTAATTTTTATCAATCTTTAAGTATCTAATTTGTCCCACGATCTTTTTCCTTGGGGACATTTGTATTTCATTGTAGACATATTTAAGGAGTGAAACCATTCCCTTCAAATAACATAGAATTTATCGATGGCTAGATTCCCTATGCAACGACACATGGGAGAGCCCTATGGTTTACTACTACTTTTTTTTCTAAAGAAAATAATGTAACTTTATTATTTGAGGTGACAACAAGTTACATTTGGTATGTGCTTCTAAGCACCTTTTCAAACAAGTGAAAATTGTCCATAAATCCTTCTCAATTGTTTATATAGAAAACCACTAGATACATACATACTCCAAGCAAGCTCAAAAATAGGGTTGATCAAAATTACAATATAGAGTTCAATTAAAACAAACTTTCTAAAATGAGCATGTAACCAAGACATCATGTCCCTGAAAAGTATTATGAAAAAATTAAAAACTAGTAAAGACTAGTATTTCTAAGATTCCCTATGGAAAGATAGATTACATAGAAAGAATTTTGGTTATTGGGGCTAATATCCTTCTTTCTTGTGGACAATCATCTCCAAAATACCTATAGCAACTAGAATACCCCGCTTTGAAAGACTATTTGTCAGCACATTGTGCTCTCTAAAGATGTGAGTGAAGGATATCTAATTGAAGTTACCTATCTAGACATTGACCTACTCCAAGATTCGGACAAGAAAGATGATTATCATCTCATATCTTTCACTGATACAATCAATAGACAAATTGGAGTCTTCATAAACTTGTAAACTATTAACCCCATTTTCCATAGCTATCCTCAACAAAGCTACACAAGCTTTAAATACTACCTAATTGTTTGAGCCTCTTCTAATATCTCGCTTGAATGAAAAGGGATGAGTGTCAAAAATAAATATTGTACCACCTACACCAAACAAACATGGGTTTCCTTGGCTTGAAACACGAAAGAAACCCCAAGGTTATTTTTTATCAATCTTTAAGAATTGAATTTGTCCCACAATAATTGTCCTTAGGGACATTTTTATTTCATCATAGACCTATTTAATCCTATAGGATACTTTGAGATGAGTGAAATCATTACCTTCAAACATCACAGCATTTATTGATAGCTATATTCCCTATGCAACCACACATGGGAGAGCCCTATGGTTTATTACTAATACGTCCTCCATCTAGGGCCCTAAGCCTTCAATTAAAGATGGACTTTCTCACTTTCCATTGCCATTAGATAGATAAGTAAGATCTTTCTAGACCTCCTTAGAAAGAGGACATTCTATAAGAAGAGACAGGATTATTCTTCATTACATCTACTCAATATTTAGTACCTATGACCCTCTGATGACCTTCTCTGTAAAAAAATCCCATGTCAAAATATTGTTTGACAAGGAAATCAAAAAGGAAATTATGATTTTAGGGGGGCTTTAAGTTTCCAGATTAGCTTTCACCACCAAGCAGTGTCCTCTTTATCTTCTAAAATTCTAGCAACATATCTTAACTTGGTTGTGTATTCCCTATGAGTAGGATTTGTTGGCAAAATCAACGAATCATCATCCATATTCAGTCTAATGAAGTTTCTCTACAATTTTTGAACGAGAAGAGTCCACCCTTCAACTAACTTCCCTTCTAACCCAATATAACCCACATCCTTCCAACCTTGTTACCATAAGGAGTTATGACTATGAGTTTCTACAACTTCCAAAGAAAGTATATCTTCTTGTCTAAGTGAAGTAAGTAATTCCTTTGATAATCTATGTTGACCTTAACACCTTACCCATGGGTCAATTACCATTATAGTGCTTTCCCATGACCAATTTTCCAATAATAGGTAGGCCATCACAAGTGATTTACAAATCATAAATGCATTGGTTTTAGCCTTTATAGGAAGTTTAATCCAATCCTCCATGGAGAGGGGAGAAATATATTTTTAGAACATAACATACTGCAAGAGGACATCCATTTTCATCAACCTCCATAAACTCTTACCTATTTAGTCCCTTCCAAATTAATGGATGTTCCTTAACCCCCCCCATTCCCAGCAAGTATAGCTAGTTCACCTTTTTTTTTTTGTAAGTAAGAAGTTTAATATATTAAGGTCCTGCTAGAGGCAACAGAGAGTTCCAAAATACAGTGATAGATCTGTTGAAATTACTGGACTGCCCCAACAAAGGGGAAACCAACCCAGTCAACAACTTAGTCAGTCTTAGCATAGTTATAAACCATAAAGAGTAATGTCTAAGACAAAGTGGACATCCATAAAAAACAACAATGGCTGACACGACTTCTAAACAACCAGAGCCTAGACACCTAACATGTAACCTGGCCAGGTGGCGTTGAGATCTCTTGTCCATGGTTCCTCTTCGACAACTGTCGTCCCGTCCCCCCACTGCACCTCGGCCTCCTCCTTGGTCTCAATTCCAAGATCGTGCCTCACAGGTTCCTTCTCAGCCATGGTTGCGCTTCGAGCTCGTTCCAAATCCATTTCTGTTGCACACTGCATGACCACATCTTCAGTCGTGGTAGCTACCCCGGGTCCCTGCTTTGAAGTCGCGTGCGCCTTGACCTCTCCTTCGGCGGTGTATGCTTCGGGTTCCTGCCTGGAGGTTGCTCCTTCCGGGGTCGAGAGGAAGGTCTCATGCATCGAGGAGAGGAGCTGAAGGAAGAGCACCACCTTGTCATTTATAAGTTGCAGCCGGAATTGCAAGTCCTTGACCCCTTGGTGAAGTTCGAATACGAGGTTGTAGAGGATGGCCAAATTGCTTTTACCTGCTCGCCAGTGGTGGCGTCAAAGGAGGGGAACCCAGAACTCCCAGGCTTCCGCATTGAGGGTGGTGGCTCTTCTCCTAAGACTCGTGGGAAAGCCGAGCGATGAGGATGGGACGATTCATTCCCAGGTGGAGCGAGGAGGAGACGCGGAGATGAGCATGGCGGCCGAGGAATAACTTCCAGGCAATTTATGCTTGCTGTCGGCGGAGCGGGAGGGGTATTGTTGGGCTGCGCATCCTGGAGGTGAAGGGATGGACCAGAGGGAGACATGGCAGGCGAGAAAAATGAGGGTCGCCGAGGTCTCCAGGGAGAACCCCGCCTTGGTTTCCCTCTCAAATGTCGCTTGTGCTTAGGCATCGATTTCACGCAGCAGAGGTCGCAGGGTTGGGTGTAGTAAGGAGCCACCGGGGACCAGTGGGCGCATTCATACAATGGCCATGGCAGCGAGGGGGAAAGCCCATCAAACCACCAGCAAAAACAATGAACGGAGACTAACACCAGCGCCATAACAAAATGCGGAGGCCGAGTGCAATAACAGCCTTTCCCATCACCATAAGAGTGCATTAATACCGCGGGAGGGTGGCGGACGGAGGAACGAGCCCGTCACATGGCTCCATGCCCCGTTGGCAAACGTCGTTCTCCTGCATGCGCCAGGTGGCACCCACTAACACCCCATCCGGGGGAGCTAGTTCACCTTATTGATTGCCTTAGATAAATCTAGTTATCATAATTGCAGCTAATATTTTGACTTTAATGGAATAAAGGCCTTCTTGAGATATACTGACAGCATCATTAATTTTCCTATTTGAGAGATACAAATTGTTCAAGATATTGAACCTCTTATAGAATAGGATTCAGCCTTCTTTCAATTACCTTATACATGATCTTTTATATGGTGTTGCATAAAGAATGTTTCTATGTCCCCGAAAGAGTTAGGAGAGTCCTTCTTTAGAATAAGGGATATCAATGGGGAGTTGATAGTACATATCACCCTACACAAGATCCTTTATTGTTCAACCATTGGAAGCAAGTCATTTTCTAAGTCATAAAAAAACTCTTGAAATAGTTTAATGGTTCAGCCATAAAGGTTAGGTTTATTATCCTTTTGTATTTAAAATACAACTTATTTAATATCTTCCTTTGGGACGCAAACAACTAAGTCTTAATTCAAGTCATTGTCTACAAACCTTGGGGATTTTTCTGCCACCTTGATTATTACTATTATGTTTTCTCTTTGTGGGTTTTTGTATAATTGATCAAAGAAATTAGCACCCCCTATGATTTCTCCTTGAAAATGGACACACTCTTCCATGAAATCATGGAATGTCTCGGATTGTGTTTAAATTATTTCTACCATTAGGTGGCTCTACTTTTCTACTTCCACCTAGATTCTTCCCATGCTATTAGATATCTCTTCTTTCCCTCCAATGTTAGAGTTACTTTTTCCTCCTATGAGAATATATTTATTATAAAAGAGGGAATAAATACCTTATTCAACTTTAAGTAATGTCTTCTAAGAGTTCTGAAATTTTTCTTCGGCCCATATGATATTTCCCTTTTTCAGTCTCTGTAGTTTTTTGCTAAAGTGAAGCATAGTTGGTTCTTCACTACCAAGATTAAACAAGGCTTACTCTCTTTTGACAATGTTTATAAATTCCTCATCCCTCACCCAAAATGGGTTGAACGTGAAAGGGCCAACAAGATTTTGATTATCTTTCCCTATTTGCATGAAGATTGGTACATGGATAGATGTGTTTAGATCACCATTCCATGATGGAAATTTAGCAAAAGATTCCAATATTGATTATGATATCAAAAATTGGTCTAATATCTTGGCAATGCCTCCAACCCCCCACTTTCTAATGTTTCATTGTGTGGGGATTATTTATGTTGGTTCAAGGTCAACCAATTTTTCTTCCTCGAGATTTTGAAGAAGGAACTCATCTATCTAATCAATCCTTCCCAATTCACCCCAAACCTCCTCAAATAGGAGGGTGAAATTAAGATCACCCCAATCACTACCCTATCAATCCTTATAGAGTACAAATAAAAAAAAAAAAATCTCAATAATATGGGACATATATGTTGAAAATAGAAAATGATTACAGACATTCAAGAGAGAGAAGTTTTGATAGGATTCCTAAGTTGAGAGTATTGCAATAAAGATTCCTTCCACTTCTTTCCACCCAACGGTATTTCTTGAATAAGAAATATATATGGTTTAAGAGAATGCACTATAAGGAGAAGGGCACATTTTTTGGGGGGGTCACCCAATCATTAGATATTGAAGGAGTTTGAACGGGATTCAAATGGTGAGGGCCATATGGACGAATCCCTTACAAAAATCAAATCACTCTAGATATTTGAAATGAGACGAAATCATTCTTTCATTGCTTGTAATAGAATCCCCAACAAAGTATCTATTCACCATTTTAAGGTGACCTTATTGATGGCATAATGAGCATATGAAAGGTACCCAAACATAATTTGATTGTTGGATTTACTTTATTTCCCTAGCCTTGATCTCTAAAGATTCTGCCAACCCTTCATCCAAATTTGTTTTGACACAAATTCTTGACATAGAATGAGTATTCCCAAGCTTACAACTCTCACTCAAATCAAGATTTTTTCCCAGACTATTGCATATGTGTATTGATTACATAACTCAATGAGTAGCACCAACAACTTGATCTATATAATTTGAATAGATCATTTCTCTCTTCTAGGGTTGAATCAAGGGGGGAAATTCTTGAGGGCCAACATAATGCTTCCCCAAAACCATCTACCTTTCAATATTCTCCCATCGTCAATCCCATTTTATAATTTAAACATTAGCCATCCTTTAGCAAGGATGTGGAACTTAGGGCTATAAGCTAATTTAGACGACCACCAATTTTGTAGCCAATAGATTAGAGTGCAATTTGAAATGAACCTACCAAAAAACTTCCAAATCAAGGCTATGTCCTACAACTCCATAAATTGACTCAAAACCATGTCTTTGCCTAGCACTAATTTAACTTT
The DNA here is from genome assembly GCA_000966675.3 of Picea glauca. Taxonomy (NCBI): domain Eukaryota; kingdom Viridiplantae; phylum Streptophyta; class Pinopsida; order Pinales; family Pinaceae; genus Picea; species Picea glauca. The sequence goes on from JZKD02S1172416.1 coordinate 48,206, forward strand.
ATCATCCTTCAACTTTATACAAATGATCATTCCATTGCTTCCATCTTTTCTTTCCATTATTGAAAATATTACCTTCCACATTTGATCACAGTAACCCTAGTAGGATCCAAAATGACCACCCATAATTTCTTCAATTGATAAATTACTAGGCAAGGTTATAGTGTATTCTTATGGATCAAAGCTAGCATGAGATGAGAGATGGTTTAGAGACCTCAAACCAAGGTGAATAGAAAAAAAAATTGCCAAAGTCATGTGATGAGAAATGTTGTGAACTAATCATGACTCAGGATCCCTCACCAATGGCATGCCTAAGGTGTACTATATATCAATAAAAACTAGGGTCCTAGGTTCAATATCCTCTTCCACATAAGTTGGATCGAGTCTAGAAGAGGATTTGTGGCCATGTCCTTCTGAGGTCCTCTAACCACCTTAATTTCGTTGACAATTAGTATGTCCACCAAACCAAAAATTATGTTTAGGCTATAGTTTGCAGTGAATATTTTTCCTCTTATAAAATGAGACAAGGGATCCCCACACTCAAATGTTAAGTAATTAAATGGTAATTAAATGATATGATAGAGATGTGACCTATAAGGGTGATTTCATACAACAAAAACCTAAGAATAATTAAAGTTTTGCAACTCTAGATTGAAATATCCCAAGTCCAAACACCTTTCCACCTCCTTTGTCCTCCTAGAGCCAAGGCATTCCTCCTACAAAGTAAATATGGAGAACTAGAGACCCAAAACCATCCCGCTCCATCCAATCACCTGGAATCATTAAATTTTTGCAATTCTAAATTGAAATCCCCCCAATCCAAACACCTTTCCACCTCCTCTGTCCTTCCACGTCCTTTGTCCTCCTAGAGCCAATACATTTCTCCTACAAGGTAATGATGGAGAACTAGAGACCCAAAACCATCTCGCTCCATCCAATCACCTGTCACTTACATATGCACCATGTTTCATTTCAAAGTCGATGTTGAATCTCTACAAATAAATAATTACAAGTTCATTTAATGAATCAATTAATTATTCAATTTAAAGGATATGAATTTTATTCTCACTTGATAAAACCCTTATGAGTTTATTCACATGTTCATTAACATTAAAACCACGTCATTCCATTATCTCTGAATATTTCCATTGCCATTGAAGTTTAGCGGTCGTTTTCAAATTAATGACTTGTCGGTATGTCGTAAGTTGTCCCTTTAATCCATCTCCCATCTTTGTATGGAAGATTTTATTAAAATTTATTTGCATACTTTTAGCCTTTCTATCCAAAGATTGTATGGAAGATTTTACTAAGATATTTGCAAACTTGCAAACTTTAAACATCAATTTTGGTGGCATGGCATAACACTAACCAAGTTGAAGATATAGTGACACCACTCTCTCTCTCATTTACTTTCTAGCGACACCATTCTCTCTTTCATTGACACCAAGTGTACATTAGACTTATTACACGTTTGGACTTTTGGAATCAAGTCAATAAAGAATCATGTTGAAGGTAGAGGTGAAAGCTTAAACCCTTCATTGGCTAAGGGACTCGGCATTAAGGAGGATTTTGGAGTTACGTAAGAAGCATGACAGAAGGCATCAACAACATCATTAGTGACTATTACGAATGAACAAAATGTTCACATTTGAGGATTTGACAATGAGTTCCACAACGGAGTATGGTAAAGTGTAGTGAGGAGGCCTAAAAGGCAAGGACAAAATAAAAATTTAACTGTAGGATCCAACATGTACATGTGGAATTACAAAACATTGATTATATAGGTCAAACTATGTATTTTCATTAGTAGGATCCAACATGTCCATGTGAATTACAAAACACGGATTGTACAGGTCATAAGTAGTTAGACAAGAACGATGGTGGGTTTTTTAATAGTTTGGCATCCAAAAAGCAGTCCAATAGATTTTATTAAATTGTATATGGGATAGATCTCAAAATGTTGGAGTGTCTGGTTGTAATTATCCTCAACAATGTGGCATCAATAGTTATAAGCGTTAACATATATTGATGGCCATCAAAGTTGGAATGTAATAGGATCTAGAAGGAAAATTATTGCCTCAAAAATCCATCATTGTAAATATTAACGAACAACAAGGGGAGTTGCAAAGCAACAAGTCTTTACCTTTAGAAATTGAGGAGTTTTAGAAACCTACTCGATTCCCCGATAAATGTACTTGTTAAAAAGAGAGAATGGTCAAGCAAAGAACATAGGATAGAGAAGGCACTCAACAAAGTGTAGTAGAGGCGTTGCATGCCCCTCTTGATACTAGTGGTGATCTAGCTAGGTAGGTGTTCTATGCATGGTTCCAAGAGGAGTAAGATGATTATGAAGTTCAAGGTGGAGAACTCGGATAGTGCTAGCTTGCTCAACATCCTTACTAGTTCTAGTTTTCTTCAACTCAATTCTAGAAT
>JZKD02S1172416.1:50645-67442 GCA_000966675.3 Picea glauca
ATGGGATACTTTCCAAAACATATTTTAAGATAACTAATTTTCCTCCTTTGGAAAGAATCCTATTTATCCAAACTAAGACTCAACATTCTATCTTCTTAACCAACCATCCCCAATCATTGAATCTATAACAATTTGGATTGAGATGCAAACTGAGATATTTGAAACCATCCTCCATGTTTTGGGTGGCCATAGGGAGGATGTTACCAATCTGTCTTTTTTTTGAAGCTAAGCAATTATGGAGGATAAGACAAGATTTTTCGATATTGAATTCCATCCTAGTGGCATCACAATAAATATCCAAATCTTTTTTTTGAGCATGCACATCTCTAAATGATCCTTGAGTATTGCAGAAGACGTTGTCTATGAAGAGAAGGTGTGAATTGGAAACTGATTGGGACACCTTGACACCTTTTAGCAATCCTCCTCTTTTTTCTTCAGATAAGACTTTGCTCAAATAATCTGTAATAAGGAGGAAAATAAAAGGTTATAGAGGGAATCCTTCCCTTAAGCCTTTTGATTCCTTAAATAATCTAGACATAACCCCATGGATAAGTACAAAAAAGGAAGTCGATTGTACACACCCCAAGATCCAGTTTACTGTTGACAAAGCCAACCCCATCTTAAGTAGAATCAATCTTAGGGAATTCCTGTCCACTTTATCACAATATTTTGATAGGTCAAGTTTGAGTATGACAACTTTGAGGTTCTTGACCTTGAATGAGTGTAGAACCTCCTGAGCTAATGCAACTACATCATGGATCTGTCTATGATAGAGGAAACCAAACTCTTCCTCCGAGATATGTTCTATTAGAATGGGATTCAAGCGACGTGCCAAAAATTTATAAATTAGTTTGTAAATCACATTTCAACAGGAAATATGCCTATAGTCTCTGAAGGAGGAGCCATCCTGTTTCATGAGGATTATACATAGGAAGGTAGCGTTTAGGGAGATTATCATCTTTCCTAAGATCCAAGATTCCTTTATGGTCATAAGGAGGTCATTTTGTATCAATTCATAGAATCCTTGATAGAATTATACCATAAAACCATCAAGGTCGGGGCTCTTGCCTTTCTGCATGGATGAAAGAGCTACAAAAATCTCGAGTTCCAACACTTCTTCCTTCAAGGAACTTTTCATTTCTCCAATAAAGATGAATAGGATCTTTTATACTACCTCTAATATTTTTTGGATGGAACATTGAAAAAGGGATTGGAAGTAGTAGACTCATGCCTCTTCCTTCTCCTCGAAAGAGCTGACCAACATTCCATCTGCCAAAGCTATTTCCCAAATGGTATTTATTTTTTTATGAATATTTGTGTAATGATAGAAGAACTTGGAATTATTATCACCGAAGCTGAACCAAATGGCCCCGCTCTTCAAACATAATGTTTTTTCTTCTGTTTTCATAAAAGAGTGATGGGTCGCTTCCAATTTTTTTAACTCTAAGAGCTAGGTACCAGTCATGGGTCCTTCATCTAACTTTGAGTATAAAAACGAAATTTGATCTTCAATTTCCTTTAAATTTCTTTTTTTCCACTCTCTAAAATTTGTATCCAAGACTTAGTCATGGCTTTGACCCTTGAGAGTTTTTCTGCAAACTGGAACATCATGGAGGAATGGAGATAGGAGTCCAAGTGCCTCTAGGTTTTAATGACCAAATCCATGTAATCATTTTCTTCCAACTAGGTCAGGTTAAATTTCAGAGGAGAGCATTCCTGCCTTTTGTGAAGCTCCATCTTGAGGGTAATTGGTCTGTGGTTGGATAGGCCATCTTCACAAACCTTTGAATCTAGGGGTAAGACCCTAGAAGCTAAACCTTCATAGACCAAAAAAAGATCAAGTGTTTTGGTGATAACATTTTGTTCAATGCACATATTTTACCACGTAGGGACCAATTTTACTAGCTCAAGGTCCACTAGGTGATGTTGATTAAAAAATGAGAGAGAAAATCCATACTGCGGATCCATTCATGGATTTCCCCTCCACACCCCCCTGAGGGACAGGGTGAATTTCAAGTCACCACATACCAACGTTAATGAGTTTGAGAAAGCGCCCTCATATGCAAGGTATTCCCAATAATGGACTCTATCTGCACACAACCTGTAATCGTTTAGAATAGTGAGAGCTAGCCCTGTGTCCTTAATTTCCAATTTGAAAGAAATAACATATTTGAAGAATTTTGGGGAGAGAAATTTATAGTTAGGTATCCAATACATGATCATCCCCCCTGAATTCCCATATGCATAAATTTGATTTAAAGGACTGATATTTGAGTCAGGGATCCAAAGATGCCCTGGCCTTTTCACATGTACACAAAGTTTCCTATATTAATATCCCAACAGGGTTGGGACTGTTGATAAGTCTCTTGAGGGACAAGTTTTTAGGGTTGCCCCCAACCCCTCTATAATTAAAAGAAAGAATCAACATGAGGGTGGATGGCACTTCCCTCCTCTAAGGGCCCTAGCTATGGTGGTTTGCTTTCCTCTTTTAATTTCCCGAGCTTCCTTTTCTTGAGCTTTTAACATATGTGAATTGCGACTGATTGGGTTGGATAGGGAGGGATGAGGGGCAATCCCTCATGAAGTATTGATCCAAAATGGATTAAAATTTAAATTTCTTAGATTCAGATGAAACCGACGCCATCGCGTAGTGCTGGCCGTGCTGATTTCGACAATATTTTTTTTTTCAGAATTGGAGTTTGTATGGAAAAGATATCACATTATGAAGTTTTTCCAAAACATGAAAAAAGTCAAAGTCAACTGATGATGTCATGCTGACTTCATCAATTGACTTTGACCTGTTGACTTTGACTTTTTTTTATGTTTTGGAAAAACTCAGTAGTACGTCAGCATGACATGTGACAACCTCTGAGCGTGACATGTGTCAAATGGATTTATCATTTTTAGGTGTTGATGTAGTGATGACGTGCATTGTACAAATGACACATGGCAGGTTCTGATTGGATGATGATGTGGCAATCTGTACAGATAACATGTGGCAGGTTTTGGTTGGCTAACATGGTAGCATGGGTGCTGACATGGTAGCTGATTAGGTAGGCTAACGTGGCAGTACAAATGCTGACGTGGCAACTGACTGGTAAGGATGACATGGTAGGATGACGTGGCTTGGGCCAATGAAGGTGTGACATGTGGCCCAATCAGAGGGCACCACATGGCAACCCGAATTTTCCTAATGTGGGCTAGGTCGAATTTTAAGGGCTTGGTCACATGGGGGCCAGGTCCAGAGTTCAGGGGTTGGGTGCAACAACTGGCAACATGGGGCGCCATATGACCAGGAGCCCAGGATTTGGGGGCTATGTGCCAATTGTGATAAATCTGGCGGATTTGGCCAAATTTGGGCTCGATTTTAGTGGATTTTTGCCTAGAAAATTGGATCTGAGCCCAAAAAGAGGCAAGAAAGAGGGGAAAGTTGGGATTTCGACCTCCAAATCAAATTCTATATAAAAAAAATCATGTTTGATTGTTTTATAGGTTCAGAACAACATAATGATGAAGATTTGTGAAGTTCAAGCCAATTTTATGCAAGGAAGTCATTGAGGAAGCGATCTTTGGAGGCCATTTCCAGGAGTTCTACTCTATGTTTTTCAGTGCCGTTTGTTGCATCAGGTTACTGAGACAGGGCGAAACACAACATAGTATATCAGAGACAAAATTGATGTAATTTTGATACATGTTTTAATCATTTAAGATTCATAAGAAGCCTCCCACAGAAGACAAAGGCCCAGAGACGTAGGCAAATTTGTGCTGAAATCCATTATCAATCTTTGGGGTTATGGTTTGTTTTTATTAAAGTCTATTTTCTGTTATGATTTCTTTATAATGGATGCATAATTCTTCCATTAAGCCTCTTCTTCTTCTCTTTAAATCCTAAATGGTAAAACAACTCATGCATAAACTTAACCATAGTCATTTAAAAGATCATTTTCGGATCAAGTGGTATCAGAGTAGGTTGACAATTGGTTGTTTGAGTATGCATGATTACCAGGGAAAAGCTAAATAATGGTGAAGGAGATCTTGTATAAGGATATCTTGAGATTAGATCAAGAAAGAGGACATATCAAATTGAGAAGATGGCATTGGAAGAAGGACTTTCTCAAAATGAAAGAGAGTTTCAAAAAACTTTCTTTGCCATGTCGAAGATGGTAAAAGTGTTGTATGATGATTAATTGGAATGGAAGTGATATGTTCAAGGGAAATCTTCAAATAAAGACAAAAATGAAGAAGGAGAGGACCCTCCAAAATATCCTCCTTCACCTCGTTCATCTCCATCTTCTTCTTCTTCTTCTTCTTCTTCAAGTACAAGTTCAAACCCTACTTTTGCAAGAAAACATTCTCATAAACATAATCTTGACATGCCATTACTTAAAATTGATGTGAAATTCGAGTTTCCCATGTATAATGAAGAAGTCAATGCTAAGAAGCTTGATAAATGGGTCAGATAGATGGAGGTATATTGCAGTGTGCAACAAATCAATGACGAGGCAACCAAGATCAAATTGGCATCGCTTTGTCTTGCAAGCACAACACTCATCTAGTGGCAGAGTAAGTTGCAACATGGTACTAAGTAAATTGGTAATGTATTTCCATCATGGAAATATTTTATTTTTGCACTTAGAAAATAGTTCTATCCTTTGGGGTATAAGGAGAAGGATTTAATTGAATGGAAAAATCTTAAATTAAGAAAAGAACAATCGGTGCAAGCATATACAAATGGATTTCATAATATGGATTTGATGTTAGATATTCCATTACATACACAAGAAATTCTTATGAAGTATATAGGAGGTTTTACTGCACATATTCATAATACTGTGTTTATGTTTGGACCTACTAATCTTGATGAGGTTTTTGTTCAAGCAACGTATATTTAAGCAGGGAAAACTGGAGTTGGTGTATAAGGGGAATCATCTTCAAAGAATGAAGGCAAAGGAAAAGGGAATGGGAAGAAAGAAAACTCAACAACAATGAAGGAAGATAAGCTCTCTTGCAAGCATTGCAAGAAATAAGAGCAAGATGATGAACATTGTTGGCAATTGCACCCAGAGAAGAAACCAAAGTGGTTCAAAGAGAGGAAAGGGAGGCAAAAATTTTCATCAACAACACATCCAACAGACTTGGGGTCAGATTCAGGTGATGAGACTAAAATCACAATAGTTGGTTTGTTAGGTAAAATTGCTGATGGTTATGATTGTAGAAGTAAATTGTTTCATATAAGGGTCATTATGAAACATACCAAGATCGACACTTTATTAAATAACAGGTCTCAAGCTAACTTAATTTCTAAAGAAGTGGTTAAGCAATTGGGATTAAAAACTAAGATGCATCACAAACCCTATTCACTAAATTGGATAAGAAAAAATCACAAATTGTCCATAACAAAGCAATGTGTCATAAAGTTTTCAATTACATCTAAGTTTGTGGATTGAAGTAATATGTGATGTGGTGCCACTAGAAGCATGTGGAATGGTTTCATGTAGCCCTTATTTATATTATCGCAAAGCAATCTTCTTCAGGGAACAAAATAAATATCACTTAACTAAAGAAAGGACAAAACATGATGTGCATGATCATGATATCAAAGGGAATCAATCTCTTCTAACATTAGAACAATTAAAGAAGGCATCTTATGCAATAAATACACCCATAATTGTACCAAATGAAACAATTGATCTTAAGCACGAAAGTAAAATGGTTGTAGCATGTAGATCTACCCATACTTTGCTTCAAGATGAGTTTTTGTCGTGCAAACTTGTAGAGGAGAACATACATGTTGGTTCATTTTCATTCATGTTTCTGATATGGTTAGCGCTGCTAATGTTTTCTACATGGATGGTAGTGGGTTCAGAAAGATGTGAGCAAATGCAAATGGCTAACAATATGTGTTCAATTATCATGGTTGTTTTGCAATTGATTATGATGCGACAGGTGCACAAGACATATTTGATAGACAAAGGACAAGTGGGGAGGCCTATCCCACACTTGATGTCTGGTTAATATTCTTTTGGAGGACCAAAAGGTCTCAGTGGGGAAGAATGATCGAAAATGGATCCATAATGGATTAAAATTCAAAGTTCTCGTATTCGGACGAAACCGATGCCATCATGTAGTGCTCGTCGTGCTGATTCTGGCAGTATATTCTTTTTCGAAAATGGAGTTCGTATGGATCAGATATCACGTCTGAAGTTTTTCCAAAACAGACAAAACTTCAAAGTCAACAGGTCAAAGTCAATTGATGACATCAACAATATGATCGATGACTATTCATGACACGTGGAAGCCTCTGAGCGTGATATGTGTCATATGGATTCGACATTTTTGGGTGTTAATGTGGTGATGATGTGGACTGTACATATGACACGTGGTAGGCTCTGATTAGATGATGACATGGTAATCCGTACAGATGACACGTGAAAGGTTTTGGTTGGCTGGCATGGTAGCCGATTGGGCAGGATGATGTGGTAGTACAAACGATGACGTGGAAGATAATTGGGCAGGATGATGTGGCAGTACGAATGTTGACGCGGTGAGATGACGTGGCTCTGACCAATCAAGGGGTGACATGTGGTCCAATCAGAAGGCGCCATGTGGCAGCCTGAATTTGCTTAATGTGGGCTAGGTCGAATTCTAAGGGCCTGGTCACATGGGGGCCATCTGACCCGAGGCCAAGAGTTCAGGGGTTGGGCGTAACACCTGGCCACATGGGGTGTCGTATGAACAGGAGCCCAAGATTTGGGGGTTTCATGTCATTTGTGCTAAATTTGGTGAATTTGGCCAAATTTGGAGGATTTTAGCAAATTTGGGCTTGATTTTAGTGGATTTTTGCCTAGAAAATGGGATCTGAGCCTGAAAAGAGCCCAGAAAGAGGGGGGAAGTTGGGATTTCGACCCCCAACTCAAACTATATATAAAAAAAGTATATTTGAGTGTTTTATAGATTCAAAACAATAGAATGAGGAAGAATTTATGAAGTTCAAGCCATTTTTATGTAGAGAATCCATTAATGAAGCGAGCTTTGGAGGCCATTTTCGAGAGTTCTACTCCATATTTTTTAGTGTCGTTTGTTGCATCAGGTTCTTGAGATAGAGAAGAACACAACATAGTCTATCAGAGACCAAATTGATGTAATTTTGATACATTTTTTAAGCATTGAATATTAATAAGAAGCCTCCCACTGAGGACAAAGGCCTGAAGACGTAGGAAAAGTTGTGCCAAACTCCGTTATTAATATTTGACATTATGGTTTGTTGTTCTTATAGTCTATTTTCTGTTCTGATTTCTTTATAATGGCTACATAATTATTCCATTTATCTTCTTCTTCTATTTAAATCCTAAATGGTAAAATAACTCATGCATAAACTTAAGCATAGTCATTTAAAAGATTATTTTTGGATCAAGTATCAATCGATTTTCCCATGGGGCACAAACCATAAGACTTTTTCAGGGGGGGATGAGTCTCCAAGGAGGAAGGTGAAGGAGAGACCTCAACATATGAAGCAATATAATATCTCTACGATGAGAGGCATAGGGGAGAATTCTCATAGGGGGTGTAGATGGTAAAGGGGGAGAAGAAAACGACGGGGTTCCATCCAGTGACAAGAGTGGGTAGGGTGAAGGGGGAGGGGGAGGGAAAAGGGTATACTCCATGCCAAAGAGAGAGGGAACAAGGTAAACCTAAGTTGACTATAAAAATGGAGGGGAGTCGAGTTTCATACCTTCAAGGGAAAAAGTCTGAGTTTTTGTTCCTTGATCCAAAAGCGTTTCTTCCAAAGACTAGATGGAGGCATCATGGTTTTATTTAGGGATGGCCTGAGTGGGATAATCCTTCACTTTAGTTCCAATGTTCTTCTTGACCCATATTTTAGGTTTTCAACTGAAGGAGGGTCCTATCTTCCTACATTATGATTGAACATGGTCAATGACATGGCATGAAAAACACTGAAAAGGGAGTTTCCAGTAATCAATTTTTTTCCTCCAAACATGGTTTTAGAGAACGAAATCCACATTCTCAATAAAACCTTCGTGAATGTCTACCTCTATTTGCACCCAATCCCAACAACAATCAATTTTAGTGTCCCGATTTGATTCCATTCCGACAAACTTCCCTAGCTTATTTTCGAGAGCAGTCAATGCCTCTTTCATCCAAAATATCAACATAAGCCCTTGTAGGATTGCCCATACACACATTACGGACACGATATCTCACTCTGGATTGAAATTCACTATCCAATGATTTATCACCAGCCTCGATGGTCCCCACAACCAATTATTGTCTAGAATAATTTTCCAATCCTTATTAGACCGAAAAATAAAACATGTCCATCTGTGCGTCAATTTATGGAATTACAGAATATACCCTAAAAGAGGTTTCCAAGAGCTCTCTATCCAACATTTTAGGGCATATTAATTCACCAATTTCCCATAGAACCTACCCACCAGGGTCTTACCATAAAATTTGGACACTTTTTTGATGACAATATATTCCCCAACTACCATACTGACATTGCCTCCTTTTTCCTTGATACACTTCTTAGGCCTACGAGTAAAAGAGACTCCCTCTAGATGCTCCAAACACTAGGAGGGAACCAATGGACCAGGGATGGGAGAAATCAATCGATCGGAAGGAGGATGAGAGGGCCTGGAAGAGGGAATAAATGACTCGCAACCACCATCTACCTTTGGCACTATACCAGGTGAGGAATCTCGTGCCACCTCATTTATTGCCAAGTTCTTGGGATTTTGCATAGGGGAAGAGGGACCATACAAAACATAACCATCAGAGTACTCCCTTTGAAGGTGGAATGCACAAGTGGAAGTAGGACTAAGCTCACAGTCCAATGTCTCTTCTTCCAAATCGATTGCGAAAGTATAAGAGATAGTCCGAATAGAGAGACACATGTGAGGATGATGGACCATAGAAAACGTCAAATAGGGTAGAAGAAAAGGGGGAAGAATGTGGGATAGGAAAGGGGAACGTGAATAGGAGGACGAAAAAAACAAGCATCAATCCTATAGTCATGTGTGAAAAAATACCAAGAACATCAAGACCATAAAGCTCCTCCATCAATTTTTATGTTTAATATAATGTTATATAAATAAATATAACCTAATGCTAACGTGGAAACATCTCCTTCATATTCAACTATAAATCACCTCGCTACTCTATGTGCAATAATGATAGCCATGGTATACTTCATTTTAGTATACCTACCTTGCAAATTCAAGGGATATTATAATTCAAAATTAAGTTTGGGATTTCTTTTAAAGGAAGGAGGCGTTTTTTTGTCTATTTTAAAATCCATAAGTGTAACATAGAAGGGAATGTGTATGATTTTTATTGTTCACGTCCATAGATCTCTATAAAGAAGTGTATAATAGGGTAATTTAATACCACGTGGAACTTCAATTGGTATGGTCGAGTTGTAGGAATACGAAGTGTACAATAAGGGACTTTAATAACATGTGGAACTTTTTTTTTCCACGAGAAATTAACTCGATTTATATTAGAGATATAAATCATTTACATCACTGTCCAAACTGGCACTAGCAGCCATTACATTTCGTCCCGGAGACCCAGCCGGAATTGAACTCAAGACCTCCTCCCAACATGGAGAAAGGTCTTTATCAACCGCGCTGTCTCACGGGACTGATAACATGTGGAACTTTGATATGTATGTATGAGGCCATGTGGTTTATTAACATTTCGGTTAGGTTTGATTGTGGGAATATAACAATGGAGAAAATGATTTTTACAATATAAATAGGGAGAATTCTAAATGTTATACGACTTAAAGTTTTTGGTAAATCCATCATAATCTGACTATATAAATTTGATGAAAGCATGATTATTTTTTAAACAATTGTAGTTAAGCATCATTATCATATATAATTTTTTTTTTATTTTTTTTTTAAATATATGAATTCTTTATAAATATTCATGTAAATGAATTTGTTTTTTAAATGTGTATTGAATTTTTTTAATAATAATAAAAAAAACTTTTAAAAAATCAAATACTCTCTCGTAAATAAAATAAAATTATAAATTTCTCAAATATAATTTCACTTATTTCACTTTACTTTTATTTTTAATGAGATAAAAAGACACTTAAATCTTTCATATAAAAATAAAGCATTATAAATGGGCACTCACATAAAGTTGATGGTTGAAAAAGTGGAAATAGGGTGCACAAAAACATGCACACGAACAAATGCACTCATGTTCTAAGAAACACACATGCATTTGTGAGCTTGTAGTCTTGACGTTCCCCAAACAGTCATGTAAGTTTCCAACTCACTGTCAAATATGTATTTTCAAGAATGCCTACATGTTCTTAAGAAAACACATTCATTCTTAAGAACACATATGTTTTCTTGAATGTGTGTGCACTTCTAAGAATGCATTCACTACTACTATATTTTATTGGGAAAAATAGGTCATGACCAATCCATTGTTACCCAATAGATTGTGCAATACATTTTCCCCTTCTTTGAGCAAATTGAGGAGCAATTTTGGGAGATCTTGAGGTGGAATTATATGATTCCTTTTATGTGGTGTTTTATTGGTTCCAAGTAAGTTTATAAACCTTATTGTTTTTGTATTTCATAATTTTTTAAATTATAAAAACAAAATTAATTCACCCCTATTTAAATCTAGCTTACTTAAATAACATGGATCATGTACCTCGACAAAACCCAAACCCACTATCACAACATCATGATAGACCAAAACATAACCCATAAACAAGAAATGTAAACTTTGAAATTGATGCAAGTTTGAGATTATTCAAACCCATTATACAAGATTTAAGAAATGATAGAGATCCCTCATGAGTTTGACTAGCCACATCACTAGATACTATTGTGACTACAACATCACTAGATATTATTGTGAATTTGATTGAGAATGCTCAAGGTCGATTATCACATATTTTTTATTACAAGGATAGACTATTTGACTATTATAGGATAGGTATACATAGAAACTAGATATAAAATCTCAACATTTGAAAACAAGATTTGATTGCATTGTTTATTGACCTTGGAGTCGAAACACTACATTAAATCACAAAGAAAAAACATTTGCATGGATTACTGCACCTACCTTTGTTTTGTAGACAACTGGATCGATATGTGGTTCATAGTTTTTGACAAACCTCCCTACAATGATAGGGAGGTGGCTTTGTATATCCTTCGGAAATTATGGGCTGATTTTATGTTAAGTAACCATGTCAACTACTTTGGCATTGGTGAATTCCAGAGGGTGGGTCACGGGTCTACATAGGATTGAAAAAATGCCAGAGATGAACCATTTCTAGGTCCTCATCCTCCTATGTAAAGGCCTAACCCCTTTCCCAACTTTGTATCATATCATAAAACATTATCCAAACCCAATCATCCATATCCATCTTGGCTCATAGCCTAGTGCAACATAGCACATTCATATCATTGTTACACTAGGATGGATATCTAGGTGATGCTAGGGGATGGGTTGGGCCTTTAGGCCCTTTAAAACATTTTTTCCAGGAGAGGCTACATGGACACACTAGGCATACCCATCCTAGTTCATGTGACCCTCATATATGCTTGAGTCATGAGTAGACTTATTATGGGTCAATGTAGGCTATTGAACATGACATTTCCATGCGGGAGGTTAGTATCTTGATCATCACTTTGCTATTCCTTGATTACACACACATAGATTATTTTGTGATTTATTTTTTATATATAATTATATCATGTGTGTAGTTTTTATTTTTAGATTGTATACCTTCAACATCTACAGATGCAAGTACAAGTTTTATGAAATAATAAGGAAAATACTAAAACAAGTAAGTAGTGGAATACAATGTAGAATTATTTCCCAATATTAGAGGCTGATATTAACTTCTGAAGGGTAGCTACAAGCATATTTTTCTTCAAAAGTGCGAAAAGGTTTTTAAATGTTCCGTGAAATGAATAGTGGTATAGTTAGGGTAATTTAATTTAAATGCATTAAATTTTAAAGTACAATTTATGTCATTTTAAAATGTTGAAATTTGATCGTGTTTTTCCCCTTAGCAATTTATACTATATGCATATTGAAAATCGAGAATATGGTTTATATTGAAATACACTTCCACTTGTATTTGAGTAATACACCTAAGATATACCATCCCCGTCTCTCATTTGTAAAGCATACCCATGCCTTTCTGTCCTACCATGTCAAATTCTCATCGACATGTTATCCATGAATCCATGTGTCATTATCTTGATCTGCCACATATATGATGAGTCTCCCCTTGTCATCCATGTGACCTAATTCCATGTCATCCTTCAATCCTATTAGTCTACCTATTCAATTCTTCACATGGAGCAACCTTAGGATGAATCTAGGTTGAGCCGAAACATTCCTTGATATTGAAGTTCATGAATATAATGTCATTGGGGTCTTCCATGGAGTATTCTAACCTTGGAGTGGGGTGACCCCCTCATCACCCCATTCAATATAATGTCATGTTGATGTAGTGTTATCAACACTCTACGAGTCTTCCCCCAAAAGGTTAAAAGGTGATCTCTTCAAACACAAAACTCTAAAGGATAAACACTTATTGTAGTAATGCCTTTATATGGGATTTCCCCAAAGGGTTAAGGACAATCCAAAAACAACTTTGTCTATGAGGGAAATCAAGATAATATTTTATTGAAAAAAAACACATTTTTATAATGCATTCAATACTTGGAAGGATTCAACCAATTATGTTATAAGTATAAAACAACTTACTAATGTAAAGAGACTAGGAACCCTTCTAAAAAATCTTCGATGAGTTTTCTGCATCACTCCTTTCACTCCTTTGACATTATCATCAATATTGTGTAACAATATCCCCTCAAATATTAGGAATCCACTTTGAAGGGATAATATATGGCTCCATGTGGGGACAACATCCCCCTTATTGGATGTTGAGAACTCCGACATATTTCATTAGGTAAACCAAGAACAACATTTGTAATTCCTATCTAGATGTTCATGAAAAATGTTGCAACAAGATATTTTCCCTTTTCAAGATGTTGATTTTCTATGTAAGTTATATATCGCTTTGAATTTGTGCATGTAATATCATCATCATGACAATTCTTCTTTTCCTTTTGAAAATTATTAGCTAACTCTTATGTCTCTCTTCAAATGGATTTCGAGCTTGTGTTTCTAACACTTATTTAAAACATAAAAATAGGCCTACTACTAAGAATAACTCAAATGGAAACCCTAATGTACAATTAATGAAATTAACTTAACATCATCCTACCTATACTAAACATGAATGAGGTGTAGGGATACGTGTAATGATACTTCCAATGAATCCATCTAAGCATCTAATTAGAATCGTGGCACCTTCTCTTGCATTTTCTTTACAAACCTATATAGGGATATATTCAGTTGCATCCAAATGTAGGCTAGCCTTTTGAATATCGTGTTACTAAAAGGTATAGGTGTAGCTTTGGACCACACACATTCACATACCAATAATGATGCTTGTTTTCTTTGCAAACATGAACTTCTATAAATGAATTCCATCCAAGCCAATTGAATACATATACTATTATTAAGGTCCCTAAGGCCCTAACACTAATTTATTATTAGTTTATTACTTATGATTAGGTTTTCTTAGTGGTACATTACATAATACTCACTTTATCCCCTATTTTTGATAAAGGATAATCATTTTTATAAGAATATCATCTTGTTAGCTGCTTTGCAAAATTAGGTTTCCCCCTTGAAATGGATTATTCCATTGGCTACTTTTTGGAGTTTGGTTTGTAACATTTTGTAGATTTTAAACTTGTACAATTAATTATTGCAAATAGATTCTTAATAAAAACAAAAAGATACAATGGAACACACACATATTACGCAAATATTTTACCCTAGATACCCAAACCTGGAAAACCAACAACCTATTTAGAGTCGCACATCTAATTCTTTATTCATCATATATTTTCATTGTTTATATATATATATATATATATATATATATGATCCCACATCTTCCAAAACCCATAATCCATTGACTTGGATTAGTCAACAACCTTAATTCCTTATCCGGAATTAGAAAAACCATCGATGAAAACTGTGTGCTGAAAAACCACTAAAAATGAATGAAAAAATTCCAAAAAAGAAAATTCTAGGGCTCCCCCTTTTGTGACCCCCCTACGCACCCAAAAGAACATAGAAACTAAGAATATTTGTGCAAATAATATAACACATACCCAAAATCCTCCCACTTGTTGTTTCCTTTGCATATAATTTATCACATGATTACATAGTCAACAATATAATGCAAAAATGCCCATTGTTTCTCTACATCAAGAGAACTTCTCGATTGTCACAGACTTTGTAAATGAATCTGCAACATTCTTCAATGTGTCCACCTTCATTAGCAACGACTTCTTCTCTTCAATAGTGTCTCTCACAAAGTGATACTCAATATTAATATGCTTTGTCTTTAAATGATAAGGGGGGTTATTTGCCAGAAAGATTTCACTTTGGATATAACAATCTATCCTCACAACTTGTTGTGCCAACCCAATACTTGAACACAATCTATGTAACCATACTTCTTCCTTACTTGCATGAGTGGACACCATGTATTCAACTTATCTAATTAAGAGTGCCACTACAACATGTCGTTTTCTCATCCAATTCATTTCTCCTCCAAACAGGTTAAACACATACCGACTTCTATGTATTCTACGATCCACATCTCCAGCCCAGTGTGCATCAACAAACCCATGTATGTCCAACACTTTGTCCAATACTAGTCTTTCTTGGTATCACAATCCATAACTATTAGTACCACGAAAATACGTGAAAGTTGTAAAGTACCAAATGTATTATAATAAGAAGAAACAAAAATATTGCAGCAAATACCCGTAGGACAACAAAATAATGAGAATAACAACACCACCAATAATACTTTATTGATGAAAACAATGTTCACTTTCCTCTTTGAGGGGAAAACCTCAAGCGGAGTAGAGATCTATTACAATAATTCTCAAGACAAAACTTTTTCATTCCTTCTACTCTTATTTATACTAATTCTATCTTCTAAAGAAAATTCTAGAGGAAGATCTTTCTAGAAACAAAGTCTTCTGTTAAGTATTCTTACATTATACTTGTTCACATTAATAAATATGACTTATTAGCTAATGTCAACCTTTATTAAATAGAAAATGTAGTATTCTTCTTATGTGAGGGGTTAGGGAAGTTAGGTCCCTAACATGCCCTACCCCTTGAAGAACAACCTTTTCCTCAAGGCTTGAGATGAGGAAATTGTTGCAAAATGGTAGCCGACTCCCAGGTGGTATCTTCTAGAGTTGTATCTTTTCAATGAACTAAAACTTCCTTGATGGTGCACTGATGGATATGACGCTCGCGTTGGTCCAAGACTACTTGTAGTTGCAACCAAATGGAACCTTCTTTATTCAATTCATGGAGACTTTTTTTAGTTTGACACTTATTTCCAATAACTTTCTTTAAGCATGAGACATGAAAAACATGATGGAGCTTAGGATCACTGGGCAGAGCTAGTTGGTAGGCCACATACCCCACTCACTTGAGAATTGTATAAGGATCATAAAATTTGGGGCAAGTTTCTAACAATGTTCAACTTTGAGTGAAGTTTGTTTATAAGGTTACAGACGAAGAAACACCTCGTCACCTTTAGCGAATTGGCATTCGGAATTACCCTGATTTGCTTGTTTCTTCATGCGATTTTGATCCATGGAAAAATTATCTTTCAGGGTATGGAGAATGATCTCTTAGAATGTAATATTGTTTTAAACCTCCTAAACCTTAGAGACACCTAACATGTATGAGAGAACTGATGGTGTATTTTTCTCACAGACTTCTTCAAAATGAGTCATGCAAGTGGCAATTTGGTAAGAGGTGTTGTACCACCATTTAGTTATTGAGTATTTCAAAAAGTGTTTCCAAATACTTTTTGAAATATTCAGTTTTTACATTAGTTTGAGGATGATAGGTGGTGTTGAGATGCAATTGGGTTCCTTAAATCCTGAATAATTCTTGCCAAAAATTGCTAGTGAAAGTGGGGTCGCGGTCAGAGACAATAGAAAGAATCATGCCATGGAGTTTGAATATATTATCCATAAAAAATTGAGCCATGGTGGATGTGGTGAATGGGTGTAGAAGAGAAAAATAATTAACATGTCTGGAAAAACGATCGACTACCACCAAGATGACTGACTTATTACCCGATTTAGGTAAGACAATAATGAAATCCATAGAAATATCCCTCCAAATAATAAGGGGAATCAAGATCGGTTGGAGTGTTCCTGGAGCTTTGAATATTTCTCCTTGTTGCATTGACATGTATCACATTCATGAACAAAGGTTTGTATTTCTTTTTTCATAACGTCCTAGAAAAAAGAACCTTTGACCCATTCATAGGTTTTGGTAAACTTAGAATGAACGACTATTGGTGAATCATGAAACTCAAAGAGAATTGTGTATTTAAGGTTTGAATATCTTTTTTAAATACAGGAAACCATTATAGCACATCTCTTCATTGTGCCAAGAGTACCCTTGATAAACTTTAGGATCTTGTTGCAATGTTTGAATCAGGTTAGAAATTTTGGAGTCTTGCAACCATTCCTAGCAAATAGCTTGAAGCCATTATGCTATAATGAAAGAGAGGGAAAAGAGGGACCCTTATTCTCCATATTTCCTTGAAAGAGAATTAGCAACCACATTTTATTTACCCTTCTTGTAGATGATATCATAATC
>JZKD02S1172416.1:90962-103975 GCA_000966675.3 Picea glauca
TTAATCTTTGAATATTGTCATGATGTTTTTAATTCAATAGGTTAAGATTTCCATTTGTATATTAGAAGTAATTATGAGTTTTATCTTAAGAATAGAGTTCACTTGCTTAATAATTTGATTAGTTACATGTTTAAGTAGTTTTGATTAGTTTACTTGCTGCATAAGTTTTCATAGGTTAAGTTATTTGATTGCTTATTTGCTTACTTGTTGCTGCTCATTAATTTGAATAGATTGATTAGATTAGTTTACTGTTGCTATTGTTCATTAATTAGATTAAATAGATGGCTTCCTTTTTGTTCATTACATTGATTAAGTTAACTTGTTCATTTTAGGGTTTTCATTTGCTTCTTTAGGACAATCCATCGATCCATTGTTCAAAAGTTACTTAGGGTAAATATTTTAAGTTCCTTGATAGGGTTTTCTCATTGATAGTCTTTTCTTAAGTAGATTATCCCTTAGATAGACCATTTCCTTAGTTAGACTATACTACCTCTAGCCTTTCTACCTTGGTACATATAGTGCTACAACTCTAAGTTTACTTACCCCAGGTTGCCAATTTAATTGAGGGTTTTTAGTGCATATAGAACACCCATCACCAACGAGTTCTAGAGGAATTGTATGAGCATGGGAACCGTGGGAAGGGGGAACTCCATGGGGAGTGTTAAATATAGATTGGTGTTAGGAAACTATAGATTGGAGGCCAAGGTGCACAGAGGGTGTCTCAAT
The DNA here is from genome assembly GCA_000966675.3 of Picea glauca. Lineage (NCBI taxonomy): Eukaryota > Viridiplantae > Streptophyta > Pinopsida > Pinales > Pinaceae > Picea > Picea glauca. Next base: position 91,689 of record JZKD02S1172416.1, read on the forward strand.
AGCGTGGATGGAATGGAGTTGGGAAATAATGGTAGAGTGAATTTTTTGAGTAGATTTTCCATTCAGTGGGAAATGATGATCTCAGGTGAACCTATTGTGATGCCTTGGAATTGATATTGTTCTCATTCCTATTGGAATTGCATGGTTAGGTCCTTAAATTCCATGAGGATTGGACCAAGAGTGCGTAACCATTAAGAACCGAGCACAATGTCACAATCTCCCATGTTGGTAAACAACATATGAGATTTTAGGTGGTACTAACCAATTTGTAAGCACACATTTTCACAATGCCCTCCACATTTCATGGAACCACCATTGGAAATCATGATTTGAAAATTGTTGACTGCACAGATATACTAATTGATTTCCTAGGAAACGTGACAATGAATAAAATTATGGGTCTTGCCACTATCAATGAGGATTATGACCTTCCTATGCTTAATGCATCCAATCAGCTTGAGGGTTTGAGGAGCAGAGAATCTAGTGAGGGCATGTAGCGAAATCAACAATTCAACTTTTGGTGGATCATAGGGTGGAGTAGGATCATCTATTGGGGGTAGTTCTTCCACTAGAGAAAGTTTAGCCTCCTTGTTAGAAACATCATCATAAATGGACATAAAAATCTTATGTTCCTTACACTTGTGCCCTAAAAATATATTTTTCATCACAATTATAACAAAGACCCTTGAGTTGGCGTTCAACTATTTTTGCTTGAGTTAATTTCTGGATCTTGAAAGGAGTGGTGAGTGGTGGGATTGATGGGTCAAGTGTGAGGAATAAAGGATGGATTTTGTTTTTGGGTGGAGAAAATTTATTGGGCTTCATTGGATCATTTAATAGCTTCCATCCAAGTTTGAGGGTGAGTCATTAGGAACTAGGCATTGATTTCATCCATGAGGCCAATGATAAAAAAATCCTTGAAGAAGGCATCAAACATGCTCTCCATTCCAAAATCCAAGTGCTTAAAGGAGGATATAAAGTCTTCCACTGTGTGATATTGTTTCAACTTGGTCAAATGACCTAAATAGTGGGTGTCTGTGTAAAAGCGTTCATAAACCTCTCTAACAAACTATGTCTAAGAAAAATACCCTTGGTGTGCCTTTCTATGCCATTTCCACCATTGCCAACATTAAGGATCTAGATAGATCACACCATAACGAAGTTTGGCCAACTCATTAGTAATTCCATGCAAGGAAAAATAATGTTCCATTTGAGAGACCCAGCCTGTGGGATCCGAGCCATCAAATTTGTTCACCTCAACTGAAGATGGGGGTCACGATGAAGGAAGTTGGAATGAAAGAACATATTATGGGAAGAGTCCTCACCTTCATAGTGTGAAGGTTTTTCATAGGAGGGAGAGACCTAGGATTATTTTAAGAATTGGTTTATAGTGGAGTGGATGGAAGCCAATTCTCCATTAACTTTGGCCTCAAAGGTTTCAAATTGGAATTAGCAGAAGCAATTTCGTAAGTCATTCTATGGAGGTTATTCATGTGTTATTTGGATTCGAATTGTAGGTGAAGGAGTTATTGGTTGCATGTGGTGGCCATTCAGAAATGAGGGGTGCCAGGGAGGGGAAGTGGGTCCATAGAAAAAATATGGATAAATGATATATATTATTGTGATCAAGGAGAAAATATGAACGAAATGGGATAGGTGGAAAATAAAGGTGTCGATAAGGGTGGGTAGGTTCATGGAAATAATGTCCTAGAAGTGATAGGTACCAAAATGATCATGGTGAAGAGAGAAATCCAACAAGATAGGCCCTAAATAAGGGTGTCAAGAAGGGGGTCAGGTCCACTGAAAAGGATTAAAAATGATAGTTACCTTGACAATCATGGCGAAGAGAGGAATCCAAGGGGATAGGTTCCAAATAAGGGTGCTGACGAGACCACTATATATATTTTTTACTTCTGCAAATTTATACCTAAGATTGAAGAATACTGCAAGGATGACTTTCCCAAACTGTTGACAAGAAAGTTTTTGGAGGAATTTTACAAAAAAAATGCAGGAGGTAGGGTTGCGCGAAAAAATATCTCTTCTATTCCTTTTCTGTTATGTTCCTTTCCCAAGGGTTAACGTTTTTAGGGTTCCTATAGACAAGGGTTTTCCTTGTGTTATAGCTCTTTGATATACATGCAAGTTTAAATAGTAGCACTTGTCCCAATATCTCAGGGAACCAACTAAGGATGCTTGACCATACTCTTATTTTTACTACCCGAATACCCAGGTACTAGAGAGTATCTTCTCAAGTGATGTTATTGGTGTCCCTATAGCAGTCAAGTGGTCGATCAACTGATCTAGAGTTGGTTTCATGAGACTTGGGGGACTCCCGATATACCTAACAGTACGTGAGAGTGAAGTTCGTGTACATATTATGTCTGATGCAGTATTACTCGAAGGGGTACCAACATGGGTTATAGAAGTTTCCAACAAGGTGAAACATTTGTTTTGAGTAACCCTGTGAAATCGTTTGTATTTCACGTGTGTAGTCTTCCCCAGTCGCAATTTTACCTACTAAATAACATATATTTGTTCTTTAAATATGTCGGCATTACACATCTCTATCTTGAAAAAAATTATGATGTTTTCCATAGAGGAAAGATCTCTGATACCACTTGCAAGGTACCAAATGTATTATAATAAGAAGAAACATAAATATTGCAGAAAATACTAGCGAAACAACAAAATAATGAGAATAACAAAACCAACAACAATACATTTATTGATGAAATCAATGTTTAGTTTCCTCTTCAAGGGGGAAAACTCCAACAAAGAAAATATCTATTACAATAATTCTTAAGACACATCTTTCTCATTCCTTCTACTCTTATTTATACTAATTCTACCTTCTAAAGAACATTAGAGATGAATATATTTCTAGAAACAAAAGATTCTATTAATTCTTCTTACATTATACTTGTTCACATTATTAAATAGGCCTTATTAACTAATGTAAGTCTTTATTACATATAAATATATTATTCTACCTACATTATGGGCTAGAGAAGTTAGGTCCCTATAAAATCCCTCTTCATTGTTGTCCAATGCTCCTTCTCTGGTTTTTACATATACCTGCTTAAAACTCCCACTGCATGTGAAATGTATGATCTAGTACAAACCATTTCATACATCAAACTTCCAACCACACTAAAATACATAAAACAAGATATTTCCTCTCACTCTTCTTGTGTCTTAGGACATTGATCCATAGATAACTTTACACCTATAAGAATAGGAACCTTGAATCGTTTACATTCCTACATATTAAACCTCTGTAATATTGTCTCAATGTATTTCATTTGATTTAACTAGAGTTTCATGTTTTCCCTATCTCTTTTAATTTCCATTCCCAAAATGAAATGTGCAACACCATTATCCTTCATGTCATATTTAGAGGGAAACTAATTTTTCACATCCTGGATAATCTCCTTATCATTTCCTATCAACAACATATCATCCACATACAAGACCAAATAAACAAGACGATCATGAACTAATTTGAAATACACACAGTGATTTCCTTTTATCCTTGTGAAGCCAAGTCCCAACATATAAGTACCAATTTTTTTATACCACTTCCTTGGTGATTGCCTTAACTCGTACATATAATTTTTCAACCTACATACCATCTCTTTCTTTCCCTTCACAACAAGGCCTTCTGGTTGATTCATGTAGATTTATTCTTCCATATCCCCATGTAGGAATTTTGTATTCACATCCATCTATTCTAATTCAAAATAAAAAGTAGTAGCAACAAATAAAATAAATCTAATATAAGCTAGCTTGACAAAATGAGAAAACATTTCACCCAAGTCAATTCCCTCTACATGGAAATAACCTTTATCTACTAACAAAGCTTTGTATTTCTCCACTTTTCATTATGCCCTCAACTTCTTCTTAAACACCCATTTTATTCCAATTGGTTTTCTTCCAGTCGACAACTCCACTAGATCCCAAGCCTCATTCTTGTCCAACGTTGCCATTTCTTCCACTGTGGACTTTTACCAATTTTTTCCATTCTCTAAATTCACTTCCTCCCTAAAATTTCTAGGATCATCATCAATAATAAACAAAGAAAAATTTGAAAGGAATTCAAGTGGAATATACCTTTCTAGTTGCCTTCTTCCTCGAAATGATCTCCTCAATACTGGAATATGAGGCTCTTCTTCTTTTGATTACTATTCTTCTGTAGAGTTTGATTCATTACCCTTCAATTAACACTCTATTTTATCTGGTTATTCTTCCCTTGGTAAGAATTCCTATTTGAAAACATATTTGATTGCTCTAAATACCACATCTTGGCTATACAATACCTTCTTAGTTTGTTCATTGCAAATATTATAACCTTTTAGACCATCTTTATACCCAATAAAGATACAATTTTCATTCTTTTTATCCATCTTACTCCCGTTTTTCTTTGGAATGTGAACATGGGAATCGCACCCAAATACCCTGAGATGTGTAAGAGAGGGTTTCTTACAAGTACATGCCTCATGTGGAGTCTTATTATCCAACGATGATGAAGGTGATTGATTGACCAAGTAACATGCATTACCTACATGCCTCATGTGGAGTCTTCTTATCCAACGATGATGAAGGTGATTGATTGACCAAGTAACATGCATTACGCACTACCTCTACCCATAATTCCTATCCTAACTTGGCACCATTGAGCATGCTCCTTGATTTTTCCATCAACAGCCTATTCATCCTTTATAAAAATCCAGTCTACTGAGGTGTGTATGGAGTAGTATTGTTCCTTGCTATATCAAAATTCTTACAAACTTCTTTGAATTAATTTCCACATAATTCTCCCCCATTATTTGTCATGAGCACCTTAATTCTCTTCTCTACTTGATTCTCCACCAGAGCCTTAAACTCTTTGATTTTGTCAAATAATTTATATTTATTCCTAAGGAAGTAAATCCATGTATTCCTAAATAATTCATTTTTTCACTAGTGATGTAACTGAAATAGGTCCAAACACATCACTGCACACCAACTATAAAATCCCGTATTCTCTCGTAGCTCCATAGGAGAATCTTACATGATTTTGCTTCCCATATAAAAAATGTTCACAGAAATCAAAATAAAGAGAGAAATTGGCGATACCTTAAACCATACCTTTACCATGTAGTACTTGAATACCATTCTCTCCGATATACCCCAGTCTTTCATGACACACCATAATCCTTTTTCCAAAGATTGTAGGATTTTTTTCTTTTTCAGGAATTCCAATCTCGGGAAAAATCAAACTATTGCACCCATCACTAATAGTGCTTACCTGCAACTTATATAGAGTTCCAAACTAAACTTCCTTTAGAAACATCATTTCTCCTCGAACCATCCTGTAGGTTCCCTTTTCAAACATTGTTTTTACCCCTGCATCATTATTTTTTCTTACATAAATCAAATTTTTGGCTAATCCTTGGATATGCAGAACACCAAGGAGTGTTATAATCCTTCCATCTATAATATTCAACTTAAATTTTCTTCATCCTACTATTTTGGTTGTCAAGTCATCTCCTCTAAAAATGTCACCTCCATCATACCTTTCATATTCATATAACTACTATGTATGGGGAGTCATATGAAAGGATGCACCTAATTCAACCAACCATGCTTGATGATTTTCATTTATGCTTGAAGAAGAAAAGTACACATCCCCTCCTTCATCCATGGGGTTTTTTGATTATGTATAAAGAGCATTATTAGATCCCTTCTCTCTCTCAACACTTTTGGATCTATGTTGTTTCTTGCAATTCCCTTCTTTTCCACATCTCCAACATACCTTTACAATTTTTTTGGGAGATTTAGATCTTCCCCACGATTTATACCTCCCACTTGAGGACTTACATATGTTTATTTTATGGAAGTTCCCTCTTGAAAATAAGTCATTTGTTCTCTATCCTTCCATGTTCTTCTGCCTCATCTCCTCCAACAACAAGGATGAGACCGCATCATTGAAGCTTACAGTAGTTGCATTATTTCCATGGCCACAGTTAGACTATGCCATGAATTTGGTAAATAACACAATAAACTGATACATTTATCTTCATCATAAATCTTAATATCAATAGAAATAAATGACTTTCCATAGTATTGAAGGTGTTAATATGCTCTATCACCAAGTCTCCATCTTTCGTCCTCAAGTTGTACAACTTCTTCCATAGTAACAACTTTTTTTACCAAGGAATTTGAATGATACAAAGCTCCTACCTTATACCATGATGCCTTGGCTATATCTTTCACTTACACATTGAATAATACTAAATTTTATAGACACAACCAGGTTGTGCTCTTTGCCTTATGATCCAACTTTCCACCAAAATACATTCCATGATGAGCTTCCACAACAAAAAAATTCCCATTATATTTCTTGATCTCTATTTTTGAACTACTTTCCATTTCTTTTCACATGAAGAATCGATATAGAATATCACCCACTAATCAAGGTTGATCACAGACCTGAGCCAAACCCCCAACCACAAAGGTGTCCCCCTGAATCCAGATACCAAATGTAGATTTCAGCCTTGCACGATTAATTATACAAACAGATTCTTAATAAAAATATAAAATATACAATGACACACACACACACACACACACATTACACATATATTTTACCCTGGAAACCCAAACTGAGAAAACCAACAACCTGTTTAGAGCCACACCTCTAATTATTTATTCATCATACATATTAATTGTTTACAATGCAATATTATAGGATCATGGTATCCAAAACCCCTAATCCATTGACCTGCATTAGTCAACAACCTTAATTCCTTAACCGGAATTAGAAAAAGCATAAGTGAAAACCATGTGCCGAAAAACCGCTAAAAATGGACACAAAAACCACCATTTTTTTTTTGGTGTGCTCCATCCCCCTATGACCCCCTGACGTACCCAATGCAATGAAGAAAATAAATCTATTCATGCAAATAATATAACACATATGCAACACATTTGGTACCAAAGCATATGGTCCTAGGGTTTCTCTCCTTCAATCATGACATGTTGGAATTTTAAGTATAACTTTTTTTCTAGGATGATTGATATAGATTAATTTAAAATATAATGTGAATACATAATGAAGTATGTATGGTAAAAATTTTAGGCACTGGTTCATTAAACTTTATGAAATATATCTTGTGGAAGTGAGGGTTTGTGACTAGTCTTGAAATCAGTTTGAAACAAGTCATCTTCGAAGTTTTTCTATAACACTTATTTTGGGATGAGTTATACTGTGAAATTTTTATTCTAATGGGGAGACATATCAATGTACATCTGGTACAAATTTTAGGTATTGTTTAATAACTCTTTGTAATATATATCATGTGTAAGTGAGGGTTTGTGAATAATCCTAAAAGTAGTCTCAAATAGGTGTTGTTAGTAGAAGTGCCATATCCAAAGTTTGAAAAGTCAAAATTGAGTGTCACTAGTTTCTTTGGAAATAATAAATAACATAGTATTCAAGACAAAAATTTCAGAAATAGAGTTGAAACATTGGACACATGGTATTTCATACAATTTCGCTCTCTAGAAGGAGCCAAAAACCAACAAGTTTTGGTAAAGTTACAATAAATTTCACTTGGAACATCAAATTTTGATAATACCTATGGAATTGAAGAGAAAAAACATCAGATTAGTAGAAACTGGAATTTCAGACTCAAAAGGGCCAAAATTGTAGAGTTACATCAATACAAAGGAAAACCAACGAGACAGTCTCCCAACTAAGATTTTTAAGGTGTGTAACTTACAATTGGCATAAATTTTTATTGGAAGGTTTTTTTTGGTGACTCAAAATTTGTGATAAAGACAAATAGAAGAGTATTATTATTTTTATGCTACATGGCTCCAAAAAAAATTACAACACCAATTAAACCTCCAGAAATCTCATCTATAACTCATGAAGAAAATGAGGAGATACATAACAAGCTATCCAAATTGGAGGACCAACTTAATGATTTGAGTGTCAGGTTAATAACAAGTAATGAGGTGGTAAATACAAAAAATAAATTTCAAGAGACGAAAAAAAGGATGGAATAAATGGAAAATAAGATGAATGAAAATACAGATCAAATGGAAAAGAAGATGGAACAAATGGAAAATAAATTGTATGAATTGAAAATTTCCATCTTACATACCCTAGATGGGAGGCTTACTAAAAGTGACATTGTGATCGAAAAGACTCGTGAAAATAAATGTAGCATTCCTATTGAAATTTTTTCTAGTAATAAGCATTTTTCAAGTGGATTTAACTCTAATAGTGTGGTTAATTATGAATGTGTTCCTAAGGGTGTCAACTTTCCTAAGGTGGAATTAAAGAAGATTGATAGAATAGAAATTCTCAAAACATCAAGGGTCATAAAGAAGTTTTGGGTTTTATAGAATATTATTAGAAGTTTGTCAAGAATTATGCATGCATTGTAGGCCCACTCACATCTCTCTTAAAGAAAAATCCATTTGTATGGAATGAAGATGCTAACTTCATATTCTCACTCTTAAAAGATCCCATGCTTCTACAATGGTATAAAAAACACTTGATTTTGGTAAAACATCCATAGTAGAATGTGATTCATTTGGACAAGGAATTGGAGCATTATTTATATAATAAGAGAGACAATTGGCTTTTGAATGTAAACAATTAAAGGGGAAAGACTTGGTGGAATCTACATATGAAAAAGAAATTGCAGAAATTTTACATGCAATAAAAACTGGAGATAATATCTCATTGGGAGGAATTTTAAAGTCAATATAGACCATGATAGCCTAAATTAGTTTTTGGAGAAAAGATTCCGATTAAAAGAGAAACAAAAACTGGTTGCAAAAATGCAAGGGTTTGATTTTGAAATAATATAAAAAGAGGGGAAGTATAATGTGGTCACAAATGTCCTTTCCAAAATAGAAGAAGCCTCAAGTTTATATTCCATTACATCTTACATTCTTGTGTGCTTGGAAGAATCTCTCCATGAATGGAAAAATCACAATAGTATGAGATAAAAAAACACAATGTATAAATGAAGGGATGAAATATATGGAGCATTGGGATTGGAAGAGAGATATTCTTTGGTACAAGGGTAAAATATTTGTATGCCCTTAATCAAAGTTGAACTAAAAAATATTAATGGAGTCTCACGACTCTCGGATGGAAGGACATATCATCCACAAATAGAAATATTTAACGAATGTTTAGAGGGTTATCTACATCGATATTCTTCGAACAAGTAACACCAATGGGTGAAGTGGCTTCCTCTAGAAGAATGGTGTTATAATACCACCTACCACACATCTACTAAGATTCTCCATTTGAATCCCTTTATGGATATCCAACTCCTAGTATCTCATACTTTTTGCAAGAACATTCCAAAGTAGAGGAAATAGAATCATATATGGAAAAGACTAAATAAACTTTGTCAATTCTTAAGGAAAACATTCAAATGGAACAAAATATGATGGAGAAGTAAGTAGATAAATGTTGAAGTGAAAAACAATTTGAGGAAGGTGATTCAATATTTTGAGACTGCAACCTTATAAGTAATATACTCTCAAATAGAAGAAGAATCACAAATTAGCTCAAAATTTTTACGGACCCTACAAGATTATTCACAATATTGGAGAAGTGGCGTATGGATTAGATTTTCCTTGTTCTTGCATTCATAATTTTTTTCATGTATCTTTCCTAAAAAAAGGTTTTGGGACAAGCTATGCCAATGCAGATAGAACTTCCAGAATTAGATGAAGAAGAGAAGTTGATTCTTGAACCAAAAAACATTATAAATAGGTGTTCTATATCTCTACGGAATAGAATCATTATGGAGTACCTAATCAAGTGGAAGAATATGCCTCCAGAAGAAGCTACATGGGAAAATGAGCAGTTCACGAAGAAACACCCTCAATTAAAAGATTTAAGAGAAAATATTCTTCTAAAAGAGAGGGAAGATGCTATGTTAAGGCCTTCACACTCATTTATTAATTGTTTATTAGTTATGATTAAGTTTGCTTAGTGGTAGGTTACGTCAGTCTCACTTTATCTCTTATTTATAATAAATGAGAATAATTTGTACAAGAATCTCATCTTTTCTTGTGCATTGCATATATTGTAAAATGAGGCTTCCCCCTTGAAGTCTATTATTCATTGGCTATTTTTTTGAGTTTGATTCATAACAACTATCTAGTTAGTGAGAGGTGAAATTAGGTACAATTTCACATTTAGAAAATGAAAGTAATCAAGCCACACCACCTCATATTGCAATGTGCCTACCATACTTTAAATTTCACTTTTAATACTATTGGAAACATTCTCCTTTGACCAACTTAAGAGAGATAAAATGGTAAAAGGTTGCTTCAATAAAATTTTGGACTAGTTATACATTTTCCCTTCTTGTACTAGTTTCTTTGAGCTACTGCAAATGGGCTTAAGTTGTTCATACGTTTTAATGTATGCATTCTCTTCCTATTTTATAATTATTTCAAAAACCCTTTATAAATACATTTATTACATTTATTTCTTGCAGCTATTCAACTACTTTTTCTTTGATTCCCTAAAATTTCTTGTACTTCTTCCATAAAAATAAATAATGGGACACCATAGGATTTCATTAACATCATCATGATTATTCTCATATTAACTTTTATGATGAAATTATTGTACAACATATAATGTAATGGAAAGGGAAGGGATCATTCTTTCATCTTTAAATTAAAACGATCATACCCATACTTAAAATATTTCTTCTTGTACATGTTGGAATCTGATCTGATTAAAATTCTTTTGAAAAACTTACGTCGCCATGCTACTCATTATATAAATATAATTAACTCCTGAAAGTTAACTTCAAGTAGGGTAGGAATGGACATACCAAGTTTGGGAAAAGATGATTAAAAATAAATCTCCACATCAAGTTCAATAACTTGAAAATTGCATTCTCAATCTTGGAAATGTGGGATGAATTTTTTAATTATCAACAAACTACATGGAGAATTTGGTTTGGGGGAATACAATTAAAATCAAGTATAAAAATAGAGTGCTATAGGCTTTTTAAATTTTGTTTGGCATTCACAATCACGCGATGTAGAGTTCTGAAAAATCAACCCCTTAGTGCAAAAAATGCATTATCTCTTACTAAGAGTAACCCTATGTCTAGAGGTTTTTGAATTAAAAAAAAATAGGAAATTTAATCATGGAAGAGGGGTTCCCTTCTCTGTGATATGATTTCAAAATTTCAACACAATAAAAAATTCATCAATCCAAGTCTCGATTATTGTTTTATGGGGAGTTGCATCTCGCTTCCTGAAATTATTTAGGAACACATGGAAAATTTGATTTGAAGGAATACAAACCAAATAAAGAAATATAATTTACTTTCCTAATATCCTTCAGTGTTTTAGGCCAATTTTTTTGTGAGCACATTATCCACAATCACCTGATCCTTATTTTTCAAAAATCCACCCCTTAGTGCAAAAGTTGCATTGTCTTTTATTAAGAAAAAACTTAGTTTTAAAAATACCATTTAAATACACATTAATAAACTTGGACGTCACCAATGATATATTTTTTATTTCATGCCCTCCCCCAATATCACACATCATATATTTGAATCTTTGTAGATCAACCTCCTCCCTCCCTAATTCATACTCATCTTTCACATGATCGCACTTGCTTAATAATCTCATTGCACCACACCTAAGGCATGTATGTAATATTTTTAATAATATGTACAATCCTATGGGCTTGTACACATGATTATATGAATAAATAATTTAGATGATGTTCGTAGTAATATAGCTAAGCATTCCTGGACAAGGGTGTTATGCAAAACATGAAATGTGTGTGTTAACAATAACCATATGCAATGAGGTGTCTACAATAGTGTGTTTTATGTATTGGTTTTATTCTAACATACCAAGACTTTTACTTTTCAAATATAGTCTTGGCCAAAGTTAAGTGAACTATGCTCATTCCTGAATCTCTCATACAATTATATCTACGTCATGTTAAGAAAGTATTCAATGTGGAGTTCACAATCTATAAAACTTTTTCTTAATTTTAGTGCATCATTTTGGTTGGAAAAAGGCCTAGTGTTCTCATGAAAAAAAATATATTAGTCTATTAAATTATCCAACTAACTTTATTTTATAATGAATTATCCTACCAGTGAATGCCCATAAATTTGTTTGGCCTCCTATGTCGAGGCTATCTCATCATACTTTTCAAGGGTTTTGATATTAAACATTTAATGAGATGAGATATTTATTTGGGAAAATGATGTTTCATTGTGATC
>JZKD02S1172416.1:104778-116633 GCA_000966675.3 Picea glauca
CCTTCTTGGCTCTAGATGGATAGAATCTTCCTTTAGGGACTGAAATTCATGTTTCTTCTCTTGTCCATGTCCAGAACATTGAGACCCATACCTTGTGCTCCAAAATGTTAGTGGTACCTATATACCTAGATAATGGAAAATGATGCCCTCAATAGGTCATCTATGGTGTGCTTCAAAGTTTCATTTTTGGTTGTAGAAGCTTATAAGCTTCATTTAGGGACTAATGCTTGGGATCATTTCCCTAACCATATCTAGTTTCTAGATATGCATACTCAATGTTGAAAGACTCATAATGCTAACTATCCTCATCCACAAACAAAGGATACCCTATAAAGGTCCTTTATGGTGGTTCAACATATCGTTTATGTCTCTAGATTCCTAAAAGATTCCTTTAGGACCTAAGGCATGTGTTCCCTCTCTCAATTATGTATAAGGACCCAATATCCACATACAATGCTCAAAATATCCTAACGATACCCATACCCCCATTTGAAGGTCAAATATCCCCTAAAGAGGTCATCTATTCTCATTTCAAGTGTCATTCATGACCCTTGAGCCTTATAAGTTTCCTAAGACCTCGAGAGAATGTATTTGATTATTTGAGGCATAATGCTTGGCACTAGCTACCTACAATATTTTTGTTCATCTAAGGATTGGCCTCCCCCTCGACCATATCAATGTCTTAAGACCCATACCTAATGATAAAAACCTCCTGAGTACACTAACATATTTATTAGAGGACAAGGATACCCTGCAGAGGTAATGTGTGGTGCTTCAAGGTGTTGTTCATGACTCTAGATGCCTCAAATGTTTTTTTAGTACCCAAGGGATTGCCTTTTATCTAAATCATTTCTAGGGTCTTGAGACATATACCTACTACTCAAAACCACCTAGTGGAACCAACATTCCGAATAATAGGTCAATGATACCATCAAGTGGCCATGTGTGGTTGTTCCATACATCCTTCTTGGCCCTAGATAGCTAGAAACCTCCTTTATCCTAACATTCATGTTTTCTCCCTTGACTATTTCCAAGTTCCTGAGATCCATACCTAATGCTAAAAAATGCTAGTGGTACCTACATACCTAGTTAGAGGCAAATGATTCCCTTGATAGGTCATTTGCGATGGTTTCAAGTGTCATTCTTAGTCCCAAAATTCTATAATATTCTTTTAGGTCCTAACTCTTGGGTTTGTTTCCTTGATGATATTCAGGTTCTAGAGATTCATACTTAATGTTCAAAATTTAAAAATGATAACTATCCTTACCTGGAGACTAAGGATACCATGAAAAGTTCCTTTGCGGTGTTTCAACATGTCATTGATGGCCTTAGATGCCTAGAAGATTCCTTTAATACCTAAGGTGATGATTTCTTCTCTCGATCATGTCGAAGGACCCAAGACCCATACCTAGTTCTTAAACTCTACTAAAAGTGCCCATATCCCCATTTGAAGTCCAAACATCTGCTTAATAAGAGGTCATCTATGATCGTTTGAGGTGTCATTCATGACCCTTGAGCCTTACAAGTTGGCTAATACCTCAAGAAGTTAGGTGTGGTGGTTTGAGGTGCCATGTTAGGCCCTAGATGCCTATAGCTTTAAAATTCAACTAAAGATTAAGTTTCCCCATTCGACCAGATCAAGGCCTTGGAACCCATAGCTACTAATCAAAAACTTATGAGGGAACTATCATTTCTAAGAGGCTAAGACTACCCCCCTGAGATAATGTGTGGTTCTTTGAGGCATTGTTTAGGGCTATAGATGCCTCAAATATTTCTTTAGGACCTAAGGTATGTCCTTCTTCCCCAGATCATTTTCAAGGCTCTATGACACACACCTTCTTCTCAAAACCACCAAGTGACTCTATCATCGCCAATAATAGGACAATGGTACCCTCAGGAGGTCATGTGTGGTTGTTTGAGGAATCCCTCTTGGTCTCAGATGGCTAGAAGATTCCTTTAGGGCCTAACATTATTATTTCCTCCCTTAGCCATGTCCAAGACCCTTCGACTAATAGGTAGTGCTAAAAAATGATAGTGGTACCTATATACTTAGTTAGAGGTATAAGATGCCCTCCATAATCCTATAATATTCCTTTATGGCATAATTCTTGGATTTGTTCCCTTAACAATATACAAATTCCAGAGACTCATACTCAATGTTCAAAACCTCATAATGTTGACTATCCCCATCTGGAGACCAAGGACACCCTAGAAATTTACTTTGTGGTAGTTGAACATGTTGTTGATGGCCCTAGATGATGCATAGAAGCGGTTTTTAGGACCCATGGACTAGGTTTTCTTTATCAATTGTGTCGAATTAAGGACCCAAGACCCATACCCAATGCTCAAAATCTCCCAGTGATTCCCATATCCTCAATTGAATGCCAACAATCCCCTTGAGAGGTCATTTATGGTCATTTGAGGTGTCATCCATCACCCTTGATCCCTAAATCTTCCTAAAACATCAAGGTCTAGTGCAGTGGTTTGAGGCATTGTGTTTACCATATCAAGGCACATAACCTTTGTTGGTGTTTTTCATGGCACTTGAGCCTTAAAAGCTATGTTTACATGGAAACGTGATTGTTTCCCTCACTTGATCAATGTTAAGGGCCTCATAATGTTTTTCCCCTACCATGATTATGGTCTAGTCCTCCATACCCAAGTATGTTGCATGAAACATCTTAATGCCACACATATCCAAGTATGAGGGAAAAGCACCTCATAGTGAGGGATCATATCATTTTATCTAGCATTTATTCATGGCCCTTAACAAGAAGGTTTAAGAAGTATATAACACATTCTTGTTAGACCTCTAGACATGTTCCTTGTGCACAAGTATTCTTAGTCAAAATAACATGTGTGTATTATGGGAATGTGTACATGCTCTAGAATGTGTACACGCCCAGGAATGCATGTGCTCTCTAGAATACATGTGTGTTCTTTTCATTCAAGTTTTTTTGGGCGATATTTTAAACTTTAATATGTGTGTTTGCTCATTTGGTTACCTTAGATTTAGGTTTTGAATGACAAACCTCGTGGTTTGGGCTACATATACATCAAAACCTCCATTTTTATGAATGAATATCAATGTCTCCATCTTTCACATTATTTTTATATAGGCTATATAAATCCATCTTCACATGCATATAGAGTTGATTATGCAAATTTCAAATATATAGTTTAGAAAAAAAATAATATTTTTTACTATTTTTAATATAAATCTAGAAAAAATAAAAAATATTTATTTATATTAAGACCCTCATACCCTAAACTAACACATTGCCTTGTAATTTTAAGGATACAATGATGTTTATATTTTTTTAAAATATAAAATTAACATTATAAATTGACAATATGTTATCTACCATTCTAGAATTGTTTTAAGGAAATTTCATCATTTAGGTAGTGAAAACTTGCACTAATGAGAACATATTCATTATATTTTACATGAAAAATAACATATCATTGTTAGAAAAACTCAAATTTTATATTATCATACACAAATTCTATAAATAAAAATATATATTCTAAAAGCTGATTCAATTTGTTATATTTTATATTTTTACATCATATTAAAATTCATTGTGAAAGTCAATCATATCATTAAAAAAAACTATCATTAGCTTACACTCATCCAAATCTCACTTATAAAATACATTCTTTACCAACCATTACAAAAATAATTACATTAATGTTCTAAGAGTTTCAAAATTAATGTTCTAAGAGTTTCAAAATTGTAAAGAATAATTACAATGTATATATATCCTTGACCAATTTCAAAATTAAATAATTACAATGTATATCCTTGACCAATTTCAAAATTGATTTTTTATTGGTGAAAAATATAACGGAAGACAAAGTGGAGTATAACAATTAAAAATAACCATTAAATATTAGAGATGAGCAATTAATAAGGTAGTTCATATCTTTCCTTTTTTTCAAAGAAATTGTGGAGTATTTCTCCATCATTCACGGACGAGGGGTAAATTGTTGGCTACAGTTGCATGAAACCATTTTCGGCATCTTCAAAGTTTCCACCCTTTTAATGTTTTTGGAAGCTTGGGAATGGATAAAAAAGGTTCCAAATTGGTTGGAAAACTAATTTTTACTATATAAAGTTTTAAATTAAAATTTTATTTTTGTTATTAATATATTAATTTTAAATATTATTAAATTAAAATGTAAATATTTTAATTTTATTGTTACAAATATTTAATTTATTACAAATATTTTTATTATATTTATTCAAAATGTTATTATAAAAAAAATACTAAAATAAGCTATAAATATTATTTTAAAAATTATTTAAATAAATAAATCAATAATATTTCTTTATAGTTGTGGATATAAGTAACTTTTAATGTATCTATGTTTGCATAGATATGAATCAACCCCTTAATCTAGTTAGTTATTTAGCTTTTTTCCAATGAGAACCAAAACAATGGTAAATAAGGTAAAGTATTGGCCCTAGTCATAGAGCCTAACCCTACGGGGATCAAGTTAGAGGTATTTCTCCATGATTCATGGATACTAAATAGGGTAAATTGTTTTCATTGGTTATGGAGCCTAATTCAAAAGAGATCAAAAAAATTGGAGGTACTTCTCCATGATTCATGGATGGTAAACGAGTAAACCTTTTACCTTGGTTATGGAGCCTAAAGAAAGTTGAATCTGTAAACTCTCCAACTTTTAAGGATAAATTAGAGATAGCTCACCCTCACAGGTTAACAATAAAATAATATATTATAATAAATGAAAAAATGAAAAAATACAATATGAAACAATTCATGATGTAAAAATAAGTATTTTTAATGTATGAAAAAGGTATTCTTATTTCAATGCTTTGTTTTTATTTTATATCAATCGATGTCGCTGGGAGGGGGGTCCCTTGTCCCACAAACAAGGGGGTCTCATACATCAATTTGGTGTCCTGGCTTGGCCGTGACTTTAAAAATAGATTATTATTATTATTTTTAAAAAATAATAATTCAAAATGGAAATTAGAAATTAATGATAAATAGTTAATTATGTTAAGTGAAAAATAATAATTCAAAACGAAAATTAGAAATTAATGATAAATAGTTAATTAAAAATAAATAATGCATTATAATAAATGAGAAGATACGGTCAAAGCAGATCAGATGTTGATGCTGTGCATTTGGATTCCTTATTTCACGAACAACTTTCCTAAAATGGCGGCGATAAGAGAAGGTTTCAACTCTGACTTTTTCCATCTCCAGCTTCTGCTGCTACTCCAACTCGCAGCGGTTTCCCCCGCTTGCATGTTCATCTATTTCGGAAATATAACGTGCACCAACAGCTATAAGTAATGCAAATGGCCACTGCTTATATTGTTCTCCACTGTTTGACAAAGTCTCCACTGTTTCCCTGGTTGTCAAGATGCAGAGAACAGTGGAGCTACAATGCTTGCTTCTCTCAGTCCTTCTGGTCTCAGCAGTTGCTCCCTCTCATCAGCGCACTACGCAAGGTGACGCATTGCGAGTGTGGCGCAGAAATAGAAGATACAGTAGCCATACCCTACAAACTGTAGAATGGGGATCTGATAAAGCCCTGGTCAGCTTTAGGAATGATTCCGAATATTTGAAAGAGTCAAGGGAGGAGGGCCACCTGCAAGAAGCCGATTATCTCCCTCAAGGCCTCCCTGGACAGCCAAAGGGATACAAATTCAGACAATACTCTGGATATGTAAATGTAAATGCCAAGGCAGGCAGAGCGCTTTTCTATTATTTCGCCGAAGCCGTTCAAGATCCCTCAACCCAGCCGCTTGTTCTCTGGCTTAATGGCGGTAAATTCATTTTAATCTTTGTTTTCTAATATGTTTCCAGTAGTAATTCTGTTACCCAGTTTTCTTCTTCCTCACAAACTGCTATAAACCCAGGGCCTGGATGTTCGTCATTTGGATACGGAGCAATGGAAGAATTAGGTCCTTTCCGCGTAAACCCAGATGGAAAAACGCTCTACTTCAATCGCCACGCATGGAACCAAGGCAAGTATTGCTATCTTTGACATCCGGAAAAAAATATTCCTTTCAATACATTGATAAAGATGATTTTTTTTGTCGTGATATGTTTTTCCTCTTCATAATGAAGTTGTTTTTTTAAGCTTCTTTATCCCTCTCTTTACTTAAACTCAAGGGCTAAACTGTTAATAATTACAGCTATCATACCATACACCAGCTTTATTACTATAATTATACATGAACTGCTTTAAAATGATCCACATTTGTTGTAATATACTAGCACAGCCACATAATTGTAGTTGATGAAAGCCGAAATGCATTTTTAATTTATTAAAGCTTAATTTTAATATAAACTCTAATTAGGGTTTGAAAATAAAATTCGAATCATTATTCTGCACATCTCTTTTATTTAATTTTTCATTTACCTCTCAACACTCGCTCCAGCTGCAACAATTTTCTGCAATAAAATTTGAACGTGTCAATTATATTTTTAATCATTTGAACGTGTCAATTATATATGCTTACAGTAATTTTTTAAGTATTTTTAGGTAAATGTAAAAAAGTAAACATGTTAAAGGATGCCTTCATAAATGCAAGGAAGTTATGAGCAATAAATCTGGCTCATTGATTTTGGAGGACGACTAAGAATATGCCAGTATCTTGAATGAGTAGCCATCAGATTAAGGTTTAAGGTTAAATAAGATTAAAAGATCATTAATTATGCCCATTATCAATAGGTATAAGCCTTTAAATATAATACTAGTTTTATCTGCTTAGAAAAAAAACAATCAATCCTGTGCATTAGATTTAACATTTTCTACGTCACAAATAATTATAATTACCTGCAGAAGGCACATCCAATAAAAGTTTTTGTTCAGTCCCGCGTATTAGGTTAACCATTTTCGGAGTACGAAATAAGATGATATGACCATACATCTCTCAAGTTTATGATTTCAGCCTCGGCCCATGTTTTTTTAACAGCGGCAAACGTATTGTTTTTGGAGTCTCCCGCGGGCGTAGGATTCTCGTACTCTAACACGACCTCCGATTATAACCAAACCGGCGATACGCTAACAGGTAATTTGCGAATCCTTTGGTTTTGTACAAAACATATGTGCTTTTACTAGTTACGCGATGCTTGTACAAGAAATCTAAAGTTTGAACAATGTCTTTGTTTGGTTCCAGCTGAACAATCATACGCCTTCCTTGTAAAATGGTTCGACAGGTTTCCACAGTACAAATCCCGGAAGTTCTACATAGCGGGCGAAAGTTATGCAGGTAATATTATTTCTAATACTTTTAATCCTTACCCTGCAAATAATTTAATTTCCATTACATGCCATTACAGACGATGGTGAGAGTAATTGCAAGCTGCTGCTACAAAAATACTGTATTTTTTTCACATTTTTTGTGGGCCAAAAGTTGAACTAGTAGTGATTTTTTAAGGGACTTGTCTGGAATTTATCTGATAAGTGTGATACTCTTATAGAGCGAAAATTTTCGACGCTGCTAGAAAGATTTCAAAGCTGGTTTGATTTACGCGGAACTATTGACATTTCCATGAGGGTATTAACTGTTATAATTGATTGTAGGATATTACATTCCAGAATTGGCTGCAACAATTTTAGACCATAAACGCCTGGGACAGGCATCGTTCATTAATTTCAAAGGAATAATGGTGAGCTCAACTTAAACTTGTGACTTTAGAAAAGAGTATAAATTTACTTTAGAAAAGAGTATAAATTTCATTAGTAGACAGGATGTGATATAATATAAGATACTTTTGTTCTCAGGCAGTGGGATCTGAACTTAAATACTTGTGACTTTAGAAAAGAGTATAAATTTCATTAGTAGACAGGATGTAATCTAATATAATATAAGATATGGGATCTGAACTTAAATCCATTGCAGATTTAGTTCATCCAACAGGTATGGAACAAAGTTAATTGGTATGGAGCGAAGTCAATAGTAGTCAACTGTTGACTTAGATCTATACTTGTTAGTTGGATTGAAACTGCAACTGGTATGTAGCAAAGTTAACGGTTATGAAGCAAAGTCAATGGTAGTCAACTGTTGACTTAGATATATACCTGTTGGTTGGACTGAAACTGCAATTGAAATAAATTTGTCTTTTAGTTAATTAGCTAGAATAAATAAGTGTTGTGGTGATAATGTAATAGGTTTCATTTAGAAAAGAGTATAAATTTACTTTAGAAAAGAGTAAAAAATTCATTAGTAGACAGGATGTGATATAATATAAGATACTTTTGTTCTCAGGCAGTGGGATTTGAACTTAAATACTTGTGACTTTAGAAAAGAGTATAAATTTCATTAGTAGACAGGATGTAATATAATATAAGATAAGATATGGGATCTGAACTTAAATCCATTGTAGATTTAGTTCATCCAACAGGTATGGAGCAAAGTTAATTGGTATGGAGCAAAGTCAATAGTAGTCAACTGTTGACTTAGATCTATACCTGTTAGTTGGATTGAAACTGCAACTGGTATGGAGCAAAGTTAACGGTTATGGAGCAAAGTCAATGGTAGTCAACTGTTGACTTAGATCTATACTTGTTGGTTGGACTGAAACTGCAATTGAAATAAAATTGTCTTTTTAGTTAGTTAGCTAGAATAAATAAGTGTTGTGGTGATAATGTAATAGGTTTCATGATCAAATCCTAAGCTAACTATATTATCGATATTATAGGGTCTCACTCAATGTCCCTACATGCCATAATCAGTATCAACAGTTTGAAAGTTTACCATCTTCCATAAATCATGGAAAAATAATCTGAAAGTTTTCCAAAAAACCATAATGTTAAATTCTAAAATTTTGAAGTACAAAAATCAATTTATGCAGGTGGGGAATGGCCTAATGAATAGTGCTACAGATTTTATTGGGACATTCACGTACCCGTGGACACGTGCATTGATATCGGATGAAAGTTATAACCAACTAATTGGCAAGTGCACCAAATCAAATTTCGATGTGCGGTTGTGCAATAGTTTGGAAAGCCAAGTGTACAACGAAATGGGAGATATTAATATAAACAATGTCTATGCTCCCATCTGCTTAGATGAGTCCTCCAATATGACGAGGGTAAGTAAATAACATATCTATCTGCATATCATCTTTTTTGGAAATTCTAAAATGAAATTATTATTTTCTGTATTTTTTACTGTAATGGGACAGCTTCCCTGGTCTATAAGATCTCCATTATTTCATATTGGCATTTTCAATTGCTGCAATGTCCTTGCGAAATATGAACTGTAAGTATTATTGATGTATAAAAACCAGGACGAATTCAATGTAATTCCCGGATATGATCCTTGCATCGAGAACTACGTATCCACGTATCTTAATACGCCCGAGGTTCAGAAAGCACTGCATGCAAACGTAACAAACCTATCTCATAACTGGGTTCACTGCAGGTATCGGCGTTTAGACTCTAATATCAGTTATTGAGGATTTTTGTTTCTCTCCAATTGTCTTTCAATCACAATTTGATCTCTTGAAATATGTTTTCTTGTGACTACGTACCAGTGATATTCTTCAATGGACGGATTCTGTTACAACGGTGTTACCAATCTATCGTAGTTTAATCGCAAGTGGACTGCAGATACTTATTTTTAGGTATAATATAAATAGCTTTTTCTTTTATTAGATTGTTTGTGATGCATCTTTTTACGTGGACTTAATGGTTAAGAACATGTGTTTCCTCTTAAGAGGTCACAGGTTCAAATCCAGAGGGGGGTAGGGTATGTATACCTTCGTAGACTTTACCAGTCAAATCACTGGGCGGAGGGGGTCCCTTAGATCGTCACACAATAATAAGTAAATGTTAAAAAGTAAATGAAAGCTTTTAAAAATGATAAAAAATTATGAAAATCTTGTTAATTGATTTGGAAAAACTACTTAAAAATATGCTAATATCTTCAATTAATAATTTATGGTTAAAAAATCATTAGTAATCATATGAAAATTTTGTGTGTTTGAGTTTCAGCGGAGACGTGGATTCCAATGTGCCCGTGACCGCTACAAGACTCTCTATCAATGAACTCAAGCTTCCGATTCAGACTCCATGGTACCCCTGGATTAATGGCGGCGAGGTAATTATTATATCAGTTTCATTAATTTCACAGATGATATCGATTTCACCTCGATCGAGAGACTAACTTCCTGCGTGCATGCTCGTGGAATATGGTGCAGGTAGGGGGATATACAGTAATTTACAAGGGGTTGACTTTTGCTACAGTTAGGGGAGCGGGGCATGAAGTTCCAGAATATCAACCGTCCAGGGCTTTGACCTTGTTCAAATACTTTTTGAAAGGAAATCCCTTGCCAAAATAATTAGATTTTATATAAATTGCTTCCAGTTTAGTCTGCATGCCTGCCTGCCTGAGAATAGTTCGATTCTATAGAAGCTATTTCCTTTAAAGTGTGCATGCATGCATACCTGAGAATAATTCTTCTTGCATAATATCTTCTGAATAAAAAATTGTGGCGCAATACCTTGCTTTACAGATCAAGGAATGAATTTGCCGCGATATCATCCCGCTCTACTGACTGAGAATTTTATGATTATTCGCACATGGCATTTATGATAGTTAATAAATGGAAAACAGTATATTGTGAGGAAAACTTCTCATTATTTATCATAATCCCATTTTAATTTTATGATTGTAAGCTTGCGATGGTTGGAAATTTTTTCAGGATTCTAAGCTTTTGCTAATTGCTCATTGAATATAGTAGTAGAGCCACTTGATCCACCAAGTTTATGAATTTAACGTTTTTCTCTGAAACTAATAACACAATTACGTATATCAAACCCGAGGTTCATATAAGTGAGAATTTGAAAAAGCTATATTTTTTTTACAAATTTCTATGTTAATGTAATTTAGTTACAATGATAATAATAATTAATAATTAATTAATTAATTTAGTTATAATAATAATGATAATAAAAAGTAAAAAGTAAATTATTATAATTTACAGTTACAATGATATTACTAATAATAAATATTTATATGATAATGATGATGATTAATGTCCACTAAGATCAAATTGGTCTATCCAACCTTAAGATGGTAAGTGATTACTTGTCATTCTTTAGAATTTTGTTTCTGTGCTTGAAAGATCACCATACTTTTGTTGAGTTAAGAGGTTAGAAAGGTTGGTAGTGTGACTAATATTTTGAAAATGAGATCTAATATGGATATAGACAATCTAAGAGAAAGTGTTTTTCATCTTCAACCTTCTTAGTGTCACAAAAGTGACACACTCTTTCATCCCATGGCCTTTTAGGATTTGACCAAAGCCCATTTTCACTATGGAGGATTTGACCAAAGCAATGCTTATTTTTTTCTTTACACTTGGCAAAGAAGATAGATAATTTTGATCTTCTAGATCAGGGTTGATTACATCCTTATAATCCCTTAATTTTCTTTTTTCCTCTAACTCTTTATCACACCACATTTTCTCTTTAAATTTTGATTTGACGTTTTTTTTAATAGTATCTTTATTCTGTAAAATGGTGTCTTCCATGATTCCCCAATAGTTTAGCCAAGACCGGAGATCTTTATGCCATCCTCATTTGAGTCGATGGTGGTCATGACTCGATTTTGAAGCAATTTTAAGAAGCCTCTTGTCTTCCATGTTGTTTAACTTGTTCTTATACATTAGGTATCTAGTCATAACCATGCTCTCAATGCGGGAGATATTTGTTTCTAAGAGGAGGATGTGATAGGGTGTATTTTCTTTAATTTTGAGATTATAGGTTATAAAATTCTTTTGTATTTGCTCTATCTTTCTCTAGGATTCACGAGAGATACTACAACCCCATACTTCACATCCATAAAGAATAACAGGTGT
>JZKD02S1172416.1:116698-130130 GCA_000966675.3 Picea glauca
TCTCAAAGAGGAGTTTCTTCTTATCCCAACTCCAAAGATCAGCTGATTTACAATTGTTTTCAAGCCCATAATAAGTTTTCCATCCCCCAATAATCTTTTTCTCAATGCTATAATTTCAATTGAGTTTGTGGTGAATATCAATTCCAAGATATTTGTATGAAGCCACTTCCTCTAAGTTGTTGTTGTCATATACCAATGTATCATATTGGATTTAATATTCATGACCTTAGTCTTATCAGTATTAACAGTCATACCCATATGGGAACAAAAATCCTTGAGGATTCTTAGTTTCTTTTCAAGATCATGGGGAATCCTTGCCATAAGAACGATATCATCAACATAAAGAAGAACATTGATGACTATACCAGTGAGAGTAGGGCCGACACAACCTTCTTTTTCCAAGCAATCTTCTAACTTGTGAATGTATATGCCAAAAAGGGTAGGGGACAAGGGACAAGGGACAACCTTGTTTGACTTCAATAAATTAATCTCTTTTGACCATCCCTCAGTGTTTTTAAACTTAGCAATAACGTTCTCATACATCCTTATTGCAACAACCCTAAAATCAAGAGACACTTTTTATATCTTCCAACCTATTCCAAAGGTTTTTCCTAGGAAACTTAGTAATAACGTTCTCATACATCCTTATTTTAACAACCCTCAAATCGAGAGACACTTTTTATCTCTTACAACCTATTCCAAAGGTTTTTCCTAGGAACCATGTCAAAAGATTTTCTAAAGTCAACAAAGCAACAAAAAAGATTGGTTTTAGCATTGTGGAACTCCTCTGCAATGATCCTAAAGGTAACAAGATGGTCCACAGTTGAATGATATTTCATAAACTCGGCCTGGCCTTTAGCTCTTTTACCGTGAATTTCTAGCCAAAGGCTAATCTTCTTTTCCAAAATAATTCCATAAAGCTTGGCTAAAATCGGGATAATCTTAATGGTCCTATAATTAGAAAGAATGTTTCTATCCCCATTTTTAAAAATAGGAAAAACAACTGTTAAGAAACTATATTTCTAATTTTTGGTATTAATAAGTATCAATTTTCGATATTATTAAATTAAAATTTAAATGTTTTTATTTCATTGTTGCAAACACATAATTTATTAGAAATATTTTTATTATATTTACTATAAAACATTGAATAAACTAGGTAAATATTATTTCAAAAATGACTTAATTAAAAATATTTAGTAATACTCAATTTATAGTTGTGGATATGAAAAACTTTCAAATTTTAATGCATGTAGGTTTGTGTGTCCATGGCAAGCATTTTCTCAAGATTATTGTTGCTATCAACCAACCATATCATTGACTTTTTCTTGAATTTTCATATTACAAGAATAGTACTATTTAGACTTTTCCAATGAGAACAAGATTAATGCTTCAAATATAAGAAGATGTTTGATATATAAAGTTTAATATAAAAAAAATGTTAAAATTATATATATATATATATATATATATATATATATATATATATATATATATATATATATATATATACATTGTTTCACATTTTCTAATGGAATTTTTATGGATATTAAAGTGTCATTATTTTTATGGATATTAAAGTGTCATTATTGTGTTAAATATATCCATATAATTATTAGCACAAATTATAATCTAAAATAAGTTTTTTATATTTTTCTAATATATAATATTGCGGCTCCCAACTTGACTTTCCTGCAAACTTGGGAGAAACTTCTATTGGATCCAAGTTCCCAACGTTCCCACATTCTAAGAGATTTTATCAACATGTTTCTTCTTCAAATCCTTCATCCATAAGAGTCATGCTACTAGCCTATCTTTCCTTTACAAAAATTCAGTACAATCCAAAATGTTTGTGTATATCTACAATAAAAGACATCTAAAATGCAGATAATTGTGTAATACATTAACTACCCGACTGATTGGTTTGACTACTCTTGTCCTCTTCCATTTGTTCTTCCTTTGTTGGTTCAAGTCGAATCTGGAGTGCATTGTTGTTGGGGATTGTAATATCCCCCGGTAGTGCCCTAGTGATATTATGAATTGTAATCATGTTTTGTAGGTTGGTGAGCCAAGTATTGATAAGTTGGTGGACTTATGTATTTATTAGGCTGGAGACCCTAAGTGTTAAGGCCAGGAGCCTGCTTTTTGCATATGTAATTATGCAGATCATTAATATAATATATAAACATAGCTGCGTGCTGACTGACCATGAAGAAAGAGTGATGGGGGACTAAGCTTTCACATAATGGGTAAGGGAGAGGGGGTTGGAAGGTTGGAAGAGGGGTTAAGATAGAGGGCTTAAGTCCTTGAATAATAATTTATTATTATTACAAAGTGGTGTGAAAAGTATATTTTTATCTTAAGTTCCTGGAAAAAGGTAACACATACTTGATGGAGTGCATGCACCTTCATGGGCGACATGTGTCGGCCCAGGCACATGCAATTTAACCCAAGAATGGAGCCGTGATGGGGGTTCATCCTCCATTCTAGTGTCCGTTGTCTGAACCGTGTGGTGTCTACATCTAATCTCTGCATACGCTCATGCATTCCTGAAAACCAGAACCGTGAAGCCGACTGGTGTATTCCCGTGAATCCCGTGGCCTCTGTAATCGACCTTTGCATACCTCGCACAACTTTCAAACCCGAAACCATGAGACCTCTGTGATCGACTCGTGTATTCCCGTGAATTCCATCTGGTCTCTGCGTTTGGCGTCCATCATCAACCTCTACATAATTTTATTGTCACACATCTAAAAACTAGTGGCAAACCCATGGACAGAGCCGTGTCTCCTATGTGTCCCGTGAACCCGGTTTAACCATTCTGCAAATCCGAGTTCGTTCTTAACTATCTGGGTCGTTGTCTTCTACGAAACCTGAGCATACCACAATTGTCTATGCCACGTGTGTTTTAACTGTGGATTGTTGTGGCCATGTAGTCCCTTGGCTGAGTGTGATTGTCTACCATCATCTGTTCCTTGATGAGACGTACTGTGGTCCTCCTTGTGCTGGAACGGAGCTGAAGAAGTTGGTTGTCAGGCTTATGTGCAACACTCTCTCCAGGTGAGGGAGGTGGTTGTGGTTGAAGAGGTAGGTTGTTAGGCTTGGAGCGACTCTCTCCGGGTGAGAGAGTGCGCAGAGGAAGTGAGAACTCCTGGAAGGGGTCCTGTAGCTGCCACAGAGCTCGGAGAATTCCGGTCCAGCCTGTTTCTGAAGCCTAAGACAAGGGAGGTTTAGCAGTCGAAGGACTATCTTGGTGATAGTGAAGGTGTATACTCCTAGGGTGGGAAAGGCATGTGGGGAATGAGAGTCTGTGAGCAGTGGGCATAAGTGGCACCTGGGAGAGAATCCTTCCTCATAAACTGTGTGTCTTCCTATTGACCTTGCCTAGCCTAGGATTCCCTTGCTTGATGGAGTTTAGTCCCAGCTCGGGGGTGACCTACTGCTGAGAGTGATGAGCAGCGCGGTCTAAGGCTAGGAGGTTCGTGGAAGGTTTGCACACAGTTGGTGGTGTTACACCAGTTTAAAAGATAAAGTATTAATTCTGTACTTAATTTATATGCGATGCATGTTTGTGTCTTGAAATGTTATCATGTATTCCGTTGCAAGTTTGAATTGTTGTTAATTTTGTTTAAGTCTGTATGACATCAGTAAATCCATGTTAAATATGTTAATTTGATTTAATGCATATTCTTTATAAATATATGTGTATATGTTCCTCATAGTAGCGTTGCCCGATAGTGGGGATGATGGCCGAGGATGTTATAATATGGTATCAGAGCCATAGTTTCAATGCTGCGCCTAGATGGGCTAGATAAGTGGTCTTTGGACCTAAGGTTTCGAGTGGAAATGGTGTTCGGTAGAACCAATTTTGAACCTTAGAATGTTTCTGAGTGCCAACGGGTTACTTGGCCGTGTTACAAAGCTCAAGAGGAGTAACGGTAGAATAAAACCACAACCATCGTGGTATTTGACCACAGAGAGAGAGCGCTCAACACTTGGGGTGTTGGAGCCGTAGGATCTGTTTGGGAAAAAGGAGTCCTTTACGACTGTCAGATCCGAAGAAGGTGTAGGAAGGTTATCCCAGAAACCTTTTAGAGTTTGGCAATCGAGAGAAGCGGGGTGCGCTGAGGCACAAACTTTCAAAGTCCAAAGCTCCGAAGTCCCAGGAGAGATCTACATCATAGATCTGAGGGGAGAAGCTTGACCGTTAGATCTTAGAGAATCTGTAAGTTCGTAATTCGGAAGATTGAAATGGCATTTGGAATGTGACGAGTGTCACCCATTTGATTGGGCCACGAGTCAACCGCTAGTATTCCACCACGTGGCATCTTGTATGAGCAGGGTTAGTGGTGCCTGGGGTTACGTAACGTAGTTAAAGGTCCAGGGACCCACAATGGCGTTGATCATGATACATCAAGATCAACGGCCAGAAGGCATTGCGCGGACCCAAGTTGCACAAAAGCTAATTCTCCAAGGCAGTCCTGCAATCCAAATCGTGGTTTCATTAAAGGGTTACATGTCAGCATTAGGAGAATTGTGGGATTAAAGGAGGGTTAATCCAAACCACCATTTCATGCCCCCGCAATTGGGAAAACGTTAAGTGATGTAATGATATAACGTCACCTAAGGTGACGTGGGAGTGTTCGGAGATTAAAGGTTCGAGGTGTGTGGATGTGAAATCTTTCGAAGTCCCGAGGTCCCGAAACTCAGACACCTGAGGTTCCACAACGAGTGTTAGCCGTTGGATGCTAGGTAGACGTGGACCATTGATCCACCCAACTACGTGAGTTCGATAACTCAGAACTTTGAGTGATTGTCGTATTGCACTTTGAAAATTTTTGAGGTCGAAGGCCCAATTACACGCTTATTGATCTAGCGGTTGGTCATGACCCATGGTCATGTGGGTTGGGGATGGAGAGAAAGGGGCTAGTGCTCGAAAAATTAGCAGAGCAGAGCTTTGAAAGAAGAAATATGAGGGGATTCTTAATTGAATGAGAATCACAGAGAATGAAAACTGAATGTTTTCTTGAATCAGATTTGTTTATGAATTTTGTGGGATTTGTTAAGGAATAATGGCCTGACAAATTTTGGTTGTCTGCACATTGTGTTTGTAGAAGTTCAACGAGTGCCAAAACCGAATAGAGTTGCCACTGAGTGCAAAGAAATAGAGGAGACACATAATGCTTCCAGTTTGAAGAATGAAGAAAACATAATGGATGTTCATTTGGGAGTTGAAGGGTCAAACTCCAATGGGCATGGAGAAGAGATAGATAAGGAAGGGAATATGATGAAAATCATTGAAAGATTGCAGAAAGATGCCCAAACTCATCGAGTAGATAGTAGAAAGCTCATGAAAGCTAAGGAACAACAGGGAGAATTCAACGTAAATTTGATGAAGAGTCTGGAGAGAATAGAAAAGAAGTTGGACAAGGAGAGAGACTCGAGAAAAACAGGGAGTCACCAAAATTCATAGGGAAGAAGATCAAGGAGTGTTGATAAACACCATCATCACTCCCAAGGTTTCTCCAAGAGGAGGGCACACAGTAGTTCAAGCCCATCTCCTACCAGAAAGCACAAGAGATCTGGAGTGGATGAACTAAAGGGAAAAATGAACAAGATTAAGCCTCCTACGTTTGATGGAGAACACAAGAAGGAGGAAGATGCCAAAACATGGTTGCTTGGCATGAGGAAATATTTCCAACTGCATAATTATTCCTCTCATGCAGAAGGAAGAATCACAATGTATCAACTGAAGGGAAAGGCATCCATGTGGTGGGATTAGCTTGTGCAGGTGCAACACATTAGAGAGAAAGATATCACTTGGAAATAATTCAAGAGGTATTTCGAGAAGAAATACTTGACTAAAAGATATTATGACATAAAGAAGAAAGAGTTCTTTGAACTCAAGTTGGGTAGCATGACCATTGATGAATACGAATGAAGATTTTTGGAATTGTTGAAGTATGTCCCATTCATCAAAGATGAGACTGTCAAGATTCAGAGGTATCTGAGTGGACTGACACCTTCCATTGGAGACAAGATTCAGTATGATGATCCTAAGACTATGGAAGAAACAATAAGGAGGGAAAAATGGTTATATGAGCAACAAAGAGAGAAACCTACTTTCCGGAAGGCTTGGAAAGAGAAGAAGAAATTCAAGATGGATCAAAGGAACAAGGGAACTAAGCCACCCTTTTTTAGAAACAGTCCTCAGGGACAACCATATTTTAGAGAGACCAGGAAGGCTGAAGTGGGTGGGAAAATGCCAAGACCGCCACCTATGGAATGTTGGGGTTGTAAAGGGAACCATAGGTACAGATATTGCCCCCACATAAATGATAAAGTGAGAGTTGTCCACAATGTACAATAGGCTGAAACAGTGGAGGACATGGGCAGTAGAATGCCAAGGATCTATGCAGCCCTGGAGAACAAGCATGCTGAATATCAGTCGCACATGATTGAAGTGGAAGGTATGATTAACAACCAACCATTTACTATTTTAATTGATTATGGGGCTAGCCATAGTTATATAGATCCTAGAGTGGTGGAAAGTTTGCAATTGTCGAGAAGCAAACATGAAACGTCTTGGTTAGTGCATCTGGCTACAGGAGCCAAGAGAAAAGTCACTGAGTTAGTTATGTCCTGTCCAGTGGACATGAATGGACTGAGCACAAAGGATGAAATGAATGTTCCGCCTTTAGGTTCTTATGACTATGTAATTGGGATGGAATGGTTGGACCAACACCATGCCATCTTGGACTACCAGAACAAGGAATTCACTTGCCTGGATGAGGAAGGAAATCGAAAAATAGTCCAAGGAATTCTTAGAGCTATTGCTATCAGAGAAATCTCAACAATGCAGCTGAAGAAGTGCTACAGAAAAGGATGTCAATTATTTGCAGCCCATGTGGAGGAAGCCTCTAAGGATGAAGTATCAAAGATTGGAGATCATGAGGTACTAGAGGAGTTTGAAGATGTATTTCAGGAGGTACCTGGACTACCTCCGAAGAGAGATATTGACTTCTCTATACACTTGATGCCTAGAGAAACTCTAGTGTCAAAATCTCCTTACAGAATGAGTACACCAGAGTTGAAAGAACTGTAATTGCAGCTTGAAGAGCTTCTGAAGAAGGGGTATATACACCCAAGTGTGTCACCTTGGGGTGCCCCAGTCCTGTTCATGAAGAAGAAGGACAGGACCCTGAGATTGTGCATCGATTTCAGATAGTCGAATAACGTAACTGTACAGAACAAATATCCTCTATTGAGGATTGATGACCTATTCGATCAGTTGAAGGATGCACAGATATTTCAAAGATAGACCTCAGGTTGGGATATCACCAGGTAAGGATAAAGGATGAAGACATAAACAAGACTGCCTTTAGAAAAAGGTATGGTCATTATGAGTTCACAGTGGTGACGTTTTGCTTGTTAAATGCACCCGCTGTTTTTACGTGCCTAATGAATGGTGTATTCAGGGACTATCTAGACAAGTTTGTCATAGTATTCCTAGATGAAATTCTGGTGTATTCAAAGCTGGAGGAAGAGCATGAACAACATCTGAGGATGGTGTTGCAGGTGATAAGAGAGCACCAATTGTATACCAATTTGAGCAAGTGCTTGTTTTATTAGGAGAAGATCCATTACTTGGAGAATATTATTTCAAAGGATGGGATAGCTGTAGATCCTAAGAAGATTGAGGCCATCAGAGAATGGTCAGTGCCAAAGAACGTGAAAAAATTCATATCCTTTATGGGTCTAGATGGTTATTACAAGAGGTTTATCGCAGGGTTCTCGAGGATAGATCACCCTATCACTTCCTTGCAAAGAAAGGAGAAGAAATTTTAGTGGACAAAGGAGTGTGAGAAAAGCTTCCAAAAATTGGAGCAACTGTTAACCAGTGTTCCAATCCCGAGGATTGCAAACCCAAATGAAGATTTCATGGTGTGCACAGATGCATGCAAAGAAGGACTGGGAGGAGTCTTCAGTCAGAATGGATTCGTAACCTGTTATGAATCCAGAAAGTTGAAAGAGAATGAAAGGAACTATGCAACTCATGATTTGGAGTTGGCAGCCATAGTACACGCTCTAAATAAATGGAGGCATTACCTCTTGGGAAGGAGGTTCGAACTGAGAACCGACCATAATGGTCTGAAGTATTTGTTTGGTCAACCAACTTTGAATGTTAGGTAGAGTAGATGGTTGGAGTTTCTTTGTGAGTACGATTTTGATATCAAGCATATCAAAGGAAAGAAAATTAAAGTGGATGACGCACTCAAAAGGAAAGTGCATGAATTACATGCTACAACCATTAGCATGTACCAAACTGATATTAAAAGATTAATTTCGGAGGCTGAAAATGTAGATTTGCAGTACAAGGATTTGGTAGCAAAGCTACAACAAGTGGAATATTATAAGTTTGGAGCTGATGGAATACTTCTGTACAAGAAAAAAAATTATGTACCCAATGTCCAGGACTTAAAACTTAGGATTTTGAATGAAATGCATAATGTGCCTTATGTTGGGCACCCTGGATATCAGAAAACTATGGCAGCAATCAAGAGCCATTAATTTTGGCCAGATATGAAGACAGAGATTGTTGAATACATCGCTATATGTATGGAGTCTTAGAAGGTTAAAACTGAGCACAGGAACCCAACAGGTTTGCTGCAACCTTTACCCATTCCTGAGTGGAAGTGGGAGGTAGTGACAATGGATTTCATCACAGGATTGCCCATAACCGACAAGTAGCATGATGCAATCATCGTGGTGGTGGACAAGCTTACGAAAGATGCCCATTTCATTCTATTAAATACTACTCACAAGGCAACAAATGTTGCTAATATTTTTATGAAGGAAGTGGCATGATTGCACATAATTCTCAAGACAATTGTGTCTGACAGAGACCCAAAATTTACCTCAAATTTTTGGAAGGGGTTATTCAAGGGGTTTAGAATGAACCTGAACTTCAATACAACCTATCATCCTGATTTTGATGGGTAGACCGAGCGGGTGAATCGAGTAATAGAAGACATATTGAGGATGTATGTGATGGACAAACCATCCAAATGGGAAGACTACCTACACTTGGTAGAATTCACTTAAAATAATGGGTATCAAGCATCGTTGAAGATGATCCCATTTGAAGAACTTTATGCCAGAAAGTGCAATACTCTAGTAAGTTGGGATAATCCAGCTGATAGGGTAGTAATTGGGCCAGAGTTGCTCAAGGAAATGGAAGAACAAACGCTAAAAATTAAACATAATTTAAAGGCTGCCCAAGATAGGCAGAAAAGTTACACTGATAAGAACATAACCCACAAAGAGTTTAAAGTGGGTGACCATGTTTTCCTGAAAGTAAAAGCCAATAAAATTTCCCTAAAGCTGGGAAACTGCGCCAAGTTGGTAGCCAGATTTTGTGGGCCATTTGAAATCCTAGAAAGGATTGGGCCAGTTTCATATATGCTTGCATTACCTGCATCCATGACTGTACATAATGTGTTTCATGTTTCATTTATTAAGAAATATATACCTATTGCTAATCATGTAATTGATTGGAATGTGATTCAGATGGAGCAAGAAGGTGTCCTGCAAGTGCATCTTGTGCGCATATTGGATCAGAAAAGAAAACAACTTTGGAATCGAGCCATAGGGCTTGTAAAGGTCCAATGGACCTGGTACGGTCCTGAGGCTGCAACATGGGAGCATGAGGATGCTATGCGGGCATAATACCCGCATCTTTTTGAAAATTTTGAAAATCTTGCTGACGCTATGTAAACGTTGCACCGAGGACAGTGCAAAAACAAGGGGAGGGGATTGTAATATTCCCCGGTAGTGCCCTAGTGATATTATGAATTGTAATCATGTTTTGTAGGATGGTGAGTCGAGTATTGATAAGCTGGTGGGCTTATGTGTTTATTAGGCCAAAGAGCCTAATTGTAAGGCCAAGAGCTTGATATTTGTATATGTAATTATGCATATCATTAATATAATATATAAACATCGTTGCGTGCTGATCGACCACGAAGAAAGAGTGATGGGAGACTAAGCTTCCACATAATGGGTAAGGGAGAGGGGAATGAAAGGTTGGAAGAGGGGATAATATTGAGGGCTTAAGTCCTTGAATAATAATTTATTATTATTCCAAAGTGGTGTGAAAGGTATATTTTTTATCCTAAGTTCTTGGAAAAAGGGAACACATACTTCATGGAGTTCATGTAGCTTCATGGGAGACATGTGTCAGCCCAGGCGCATGCAATTTAACCTGATAATGGAGCCATGAAGGGGGTTTCATCCTCCATTCTGGTGTCTGCATATGATCTCTGCATACACTCATGCATTCCTGAAAACCAGAACCGTGAAGCCGACTGCTGTATTCCCGTGAATCTCATGGCCTCTGTAATCAAACTTTGTATACCTCGCACAACTCTGAAACCCGAAACCGTGAGACCTCTGTGATCAACTGATGTATTCCCATGAATTATGTATGGTCTCTGTGTTTAGCGTCCATCATCGTCCTTTGCATAATTTCCTTGTCACGCATATGAAAACTAGTGGCAAACCCATGGACAGAGCCGTGTCTCCTGTGAACCCGGTTTATCCATTCTGCAAATCCCGATTCGTGCTTAACTGTCTAGGTCGTTGTCTGATGTGAAACCTGAGCATACCACAATTATCTATGCCATGTGTGTTTTAACTGTAGGATGTTGTGGCCACGTAGTCCCTTGGCTGAGTGTGATTAGCTAGCGTCATCTGTTCCTTGCTGAGACGCACTGTGGTCCTCCTTGTGCTAGAACGGAGCTGAAGAAGCAGGTTGTCAGGCTTGTGTGCAACACTCTCTCCAGGTGAGGGAGGTGGTTGTGGTTGAAGAGGCAGGTTGTCAGGCCTGTGAGCAACTCTCTCCAGGTGAGAGAGTTCACGGAGGAAGTGAGAACTACTCGAGGGGGTCTTGTAGCTGCCACAGAGCTCGGAGAATTCCAGTTCGGCCTATTGTTGAAGCCCAAGGCAAGGAATGTTTAGCAGCTGAAGGACTGTCTTGGTGACAATGAAGGTGTATACTCCTGGGGGGGGACAAGCATGTGGGGAATGAGAGTCTGTGAGAAGTGGGCATAAGTGGCACCTGGGAGAGAATCCTTCCTCATAAACTATATGTCTTCCTGTTGACCTTGCCTAGCCTAGGATTCCCTTGCCCGGTGGAGCTTAGTCCCAGCTCAGGGGTGACCTACTGCTGAGATTGATGAGCAATGCGGTCTAAGGTGAGAGGTTTATGGAAGGTATGCACACAGTTGGTGGTGTTACACTATTTTAAACGATAAGTATTAATTATGTACTTAATTTATATGTGATGCATGTCCGTGTCTTGAAATGTTATCATGTATTCCGTTACAAAGTTTGAATTGTTGTTAATTATGTTTAAGTGTGTATGACAACAGTAAATCCATGTTAAATATGTTAATTTGATTTAATGCATGTTCTTTATAAATATATGAGTATATGTTCTGCATAGTAGTGTTGCCCGACAGTGGGGATGATGGTCGGGGACGTTACAGGGATGAATCACTGCTTGAGGGAGAGTCCACTAGGATTGGGGAAGTGACATTCTTTGTATCTGCAAGTTTTCCACCTGGATTTTAATGTTGTCCACTTAAGCATGTTGCTGGCACATGGCTTCACAATGTTGAATCAGAATGTCAAGAATTTGATTAACTCGGGCTAAGAGAGAGTGGTAGTCTATATGAAGTCGCACTTCCTGTTCCAGAACATCGAAGGCAGAGACCAAATCTTGAATGGTGGAGCTTCTTCGAGCCATTACTGTAAACTTAACTTCTAGAGTTAGTTGTCTATACTGATATATCTCTTCTCCTTGGATTCTTGGAGACAAAAGATCCTAGATTCATGTATGATGAATGAAATTGAGATGCAAAACTCACTTCTTCTCATGCAACACTCTTCCCAATTCTCTGAAATGTTTGCAGATAAATTCCACCAATTTCCATTTGTGGAGATAATTGTAAGTACTCTAGTGCCTACCTTGGCCTCGACAATCCAAGGAACTCATAAAATATGAATCTTTCTCGTCTATGTAATATCTTTTGATTTAACTCTAGAATTTCTCAAGAAGGGATTTCCCAATACATCGTTATACCATATAATGTCATCGTCACATACCTCAAATCATGCTCCCAACTGGATGTTATATTGAACCAGTACCACCATATCTGTGAATCTAGTGTCTTCCCATAAAAGGATTATTGTGCCCACATGTGAACCATGACTCCCATTTACATGGATGATTGCTTGCAAATGTGAAGGATGTATTGACCCAACATCTGACTTTGAATCCACTACATTCGACTGCTCTTCCATCTTAATTGGAGTGTACCATGCATCTCATCTTTCATGAGCTGAGAATGCACGATGGAGAATTCAAGAGAGTAACCATACAATTGGAGGTGGTAATCCATGGGAGTTCACCCTTTCGTGACGTCACATGGATTGTGACTTGACACCAGTGAGACATGCCAAATTTGAATTGTGTGATGCATTTTTTATGGAATTTGATAATGGGACAAATTCCCATTTACACTTATGTCTCCTTTCTAGATTTTAACTGCTCACTTATTCTCCCTTTTTACATGAAAAATGAAGCCTTAGGAATGCAATTTCAAGTTCGATTTTTTTAATAATATTGCTATGGTTTTAATGACATTAGGCTCCGAATGATATTCTTTGAATCCCCACAATGATTAATTGTAATGCCTTAGCTAAGTGTACTCCTTTAAGAAGGGCATATTCTTCGACTTGATTATTAATAGCTTGTCCCAAACTCCATACATACTCCCCTCACGTCAAGAATGATCCCTCCCATACTTACCATCCTTTATATATATATATATATATATATATATATATATATATATATATATATATATATATATATATAAATTATATATGTATTTAAAATGACAATTTAAAAAAAAATTACAATATAAAAAACTTTACACTTAAATGGATTTATTATTTTTAATGCATAATAGATTTATTCATTTTAATGCATAATAGATTTGGTGTTAAAATATACATTTATATTTTCTTCTTAATAATATTGGGATATTCTTTGGTTTTGTCATCATTAAAAAAACCTATTTCCTTTGATTTTGAAGCTTGCTTTGATTTTGAAGCTTGGTTACTATAATATATAATAATTTTTTTATTAATTTAATATCATGGTTTGAACTTATGTTGTTGGAAATTTTATTATTCATTTATAGTTTTTATGTATTAATTTTATTTAATTTTGTTTGAAATTAAAAAAAATCAATTTAAAAAATAATATATTTTTTTCAATAAATAGAATTTTAAATTTTAAATTAAAATTAAAATTATAATAATAATAATTTAATTTTAAAATTATTATCAAATCTAAAAAGAT
>JZKD02S1172416.1:133920-152749 GCA_000966675.3 Picea glauca
AAATCTTATTGTTCCATGACGACGTGACGAGTAGGCTTTCCCAGGCCAGTTGGTTAGGGTTTGTTCATTTGTTTGATGGGTTTAATTTAGAAGTGGCCAGAGCATTTTCCAGAACTTTTGATGGAACCAAAGCTAAAATTGGGGATGTTTAGTTACAGGTCATGGAGGAATTCATTACTAAGGCAATGAGCCTTCCTCAAAAAGGTGACAAATGGTTTAAAAACATGAAGGTAATCGATATTCCATGGTGGTCTCTGTTGATGTCCAAGAAATCGCAATACCACATAAAGGGTATTCCATTAGAGCTATTTAACACCAGTTGGCACATTCTATGGTTGATAATTAAGAAGTTCATTACCTATGAAGGGCGCTACAACCTAGTTTTCTATTTTCACATATGGTTTCTTATGGTGTTTCAGGGGTTTTGTTTAAACCTACCCTTCTACTTACTTTGAAGCTTGCAAAAAATGTCTAAATTCTATCAACGATCAAGCCCTAACCCTGAGACTATCTTGTTTCATCATGACCTAATTTGCATCTTGGTCGAATTTCATCTAGTTAGCACATGGGATAGTTGGGAAGGTTTTCTGGTAAGAAATGAATTTTTACCTCATAAAAATGACCCTATAATCAATTTAACGCAGGTTGTTGAAGATCCTTTATCTCCCAAGGATTCACCTCATGATTTTCGAATTGATTTAGATTCATGATGACCCTATCGTGTCACCTGATGCCCAAACAAAGGTTTTTCCTATGGATATATTGGCACCCAAAAGACATGGGTTTGTTCCTATGAAACCCTTATAAGTTGTCCTTAGTCATTTGAGGAATCAGTCGTTAAGTGTTGTTGATCAGTCACAGTCTACGAGACCAACAGTCAAGGAGAAACATAAAGAATCAGGTAAACAAACTAGGCATTTGGTGGAGGTTTGTGAAGTCGATATTAAAAACAAAAGGAATGGATGCATCCTGTCTAGAATGATAAGGAACATGCACAAACAAAGGAATGATCCCATTCAAATGATTATGATAGAAGATCAAAACTCTATTGAAAGTACAAGCCTAGACTCTGCAGAGGATAGTCATCCCCAGTATGACTTTGTTTCTAATTCCCCCCCATTCCTCCAAGACTATAAGGGATTCTCAGGAATTCGGGCTAATATAAGGATACGTTGGTGCAAGAAAATCCTTTAGACTCAGACCATCAACAATCACTCCCGAATTTGGAACCTGTGTGTTGTCACTAATGCTTAGCATGGGCCCAGAGGTATTACACAGACGTCCCATATTTGCAAATGTGCCTTAACCAAGTTATGAGGCAGAATAGGGAACTTGAAAGAGACAATAGAGAGTTGAGGTTTGAAACACATCAGAGTGTTCCTTGGGAAAACAAGAAACCCAAGAAATCTGGAGATATTATTATTAAGAAGTCAACAAATGACAATGCTATTATGAGATCAGACATGCATGAATCTTCATTTTCCAATGTTTAATTTGGGTCTCAAAAAGGAATGACAAGATTATCTATGAGATGCTTTCTTAATGAAAAATCATGAAGTATTTATGTTTAAAATGTAGGATCTATTTCAAACAACTCATAATATTTTTTTTGAATGATTGTTATAACAAACTTTTATAAGTTATTGTTATAAACTCAGGTTAGTATGTGGTTTTAAAAACACTCTATTTATGAAGATTTACCTCTATCATGTGGATATGAGAAGTAAATCATTGTGGTGTTTAAATACTCAATTAGCTTTGATATCAAACGGGGTGAAAATTTTGGGAGATGGACTACTAAATATTTTATTGAAGAATATAGAATCATGTTTTAACTAAGGATTTTGTCCTACAAGTTAAAGAGTTCAATTTGCATTATAATATCTTGGTATTATGATTCATATTCTCCAAAGTAATTGATTATGAATTGATTAAAATTAGATTTAGTATGTTTTATCAATACATGGTTAATTATTATCAACTATACATTAATTCTTTCAATCTTTTAATAATCCATGATTCTAAATTGGATAGTCTCAGGTGATTCTATCATTTTGATGAAAATCTTGAAATGTATTGAATCTGTTCATATACTTTGAGTTTGCAAAGATCTATTTGTCCAATGGAAATTTATTTCTTATTGTAAATGGTCATTTATATCCTCACCTGAGATTAGTGATAAAAAAGTTTTCCTTTTTGTATTATGAATGAGATTTGAACTCTCAAAGTGAAGTGACTTTCTCTGGGCATTTCCATAGTCTTAGAATTATACAACTTTCTTCTATATATTTCTCCTAATAGGCAGGTTGCAGGAGAAGTTTGATACGGGAAGGAACATACACCATTTTTCTTTTAATACTGACCAATTTTAGGTTAGTAGTTTTTTTTATGCTTTTATTATTTAATTTTGTATTTTCTTTGTGAAAGTAGATTCACCTTCAGGGTTAAATACTTTGCTTATTTAAGTCAGAACATTATCATTTTCTTTCACTCTTTTCTTTTCTTTTCAAAGGTAAAAGTAGATTAGTAATTTATCTTAGATCTATTTACATTTTGCCTGAGATTTAGTTCTCTTATATAAACTTAGTTTCCAAGGTTTTTAACAAATCTTGCAAGCTGTATATTTGTATACTTTGTATATATAGAATATAAATGTACATATTAGATTATTGGTTAGTTATTTTAGTTTTATAGTTTAGATTATATCCCTTTTTGGTCAACAGAGCCATAAAACCTGTTAGGGTGAGTCATCCCAAACGACTTAGGTTACTTAGACAACCTCGGATCGAGATTTCCCTCATAGTTGACGGTGTGTTCACATATGCCCGTCAACACATAACCTTTTGGAGTATGAACAATCCATGAATATATGAGTCATTGTTTTGGCTTCCGGTTTGTAGAGGATGCAACAACTAGGACCATGCCAATTTCATTTGAGTCCATTGTCCCATCTCAAAATTTTGTTGGATAGAGCCAACTATGCAAAGATATTTATCTTCAGAGGATAATTTAGATCCCAAATTAAAGGCCACCACCTTTTAGTTCCTTCTTCTAGTGTCACATGAACTATGGCTTCATATCCTAGTTTCATTACAAGTTGTCCTATAGATATATTTTTTAACCATAGCAATACGTCTTCTTTTTTAGATATTCAAATAGCACTATGGGCCAAGAGATGAATATAACCATTCCATTCTTCCACTAACATCACCAGGAGATCCAAATCGCCCGCAAACTTCCATACTTGAGTCCAATTCCTTCCATTACTAAGAAACTCAATGTCATTAAGCTTAAAAAACCCATGTTACTAAAGTTCTCACTTCATCTCTTATGAGAGCTTATACTTACATGTGCATCCTATCCATGGTTCATTGCCCACCCGGACTCGTTCCTAGTTGTTGACCTTCCACGCAACCCATTGTGAAAGAATAATAAATGATTTTATTAAACATTTCCATACAATTGAAGCTCCTTTTGACGAGGTAGGATAAGAATGGATACAATCTTTGAGTGAGAGATCTTGTCAGTATTTGTTTTTCATTAAATTTTTCTGCATGCCATCATGAATGATCATTCTCCATAGTGTCTTTGCACCCAAATACTAAGAAAATAAATACATATTAGTAAGCTCATAACCACCATAATCTTTCATATGTGCT
Organism: Picea glauca; assembly: GCA_000966675.3. Classification (NCBI taxonomy): domain Eukaryota; kingdom Viridiplantae; phylum Streptophyta; class Pinopsida; order Pinales; family Pinaceae; genus Picea; species Picea glauca. Next base: position 137,580 of record JZKD02S1172416.1, read on the forward strand.
AAGGTTTACCACTTTACTAATGGAATGCCATATTTTTGTCTTCTACCCATCCATAAGAAGTGAAAACATTTTTTCTAGATTTTAGCCATAATTTCTACTTGTTCCCCAGTGTTAACCTTCCATGCAACCATCTGTGCAAGAATAGGAAAGTATTTTATTAAAAATTTCCATACGATTGAATCTCCTTTTGCCGAGGTAGGGTAATAATCGATCCAGTCTTCGATTAGGAGATCCTATAGGTATTTATTTTTCATTAAATTTTCCCATAGACCATCATGAATGATCATTTTTCAAAGTGTCTTTGCACCCAAATATTGAGAAAATAAACAAATATTCTTAATTCCCCAACTCCCATAAGCTTGTGGACGTGCTAAGGCTAACCATTTTACTAATGGAATGCCATATTTTTGTCTTCTACCCATCCATAAGAAGTGAAAACATTTTTTCCAGATTTCATCCATAATTCATTTTGGAATATACATGACGGAAATCCAATATATAGGTATGCTTTCAATCATTATTTTTACCAGGATGAGCCTACCACCACATGATAGCCAACAGTTGCACCAAACCATAATTCTAGCTTCAATTTTTTGGAATAACCATAACTAGTCATTGTAGCGGTAATCATTAGGCTTTAATTGAAATCCTAAGTACTTCAAGCCATTGTCCAGAGGATAGTTTGGATACACAGGAAAGGTGATATGTATTCTATCTCTAATAAGTGAAAAAATGATTACTGAAAAAATGTGTGTATTCAAGTAATTGGAAATATGATTATAACCAAAATCATATACAAGTATTCTACATGCAAAAAACAACATGAATAGTCATATTGGACTTATGAAAAATAATATCTTCTTGGTCCTTTATCAGGTAAAATTATGCTTAAAGAATATCTAGTTCTCTAGAAAACTATATTTTATTTTCTTGAAGTTAATGGCAGCACCCAAAGTTTTGGGTAAATATCGCATGTGCGCACAAATGAAATTGTGTGTGACTATTCCAGTTTTGCGCGCACTCAAGCAATTGCATGAGGGGTGACAAGAGACACACACATCAGTTTACGTTTTGTTATTGCACGCCAATTTAAGTTCTACCAAATGTGTGTCAATCTGAGTTTTGTGAGGTGTGCCAAAAAATCAAGAATACACCGCATGCACACCGGAATAAAGAAAGAATCTTTGGGAAATATCCCCAAATGATTACTACAAGCAGCACGAGGGAACTTGGAGAAGAAAGACAATGATATGGGAATGTAGTTGAGATTTCCACGCTTTCAAAGAGGCAACATAGAATGCATGCGTGTGACAGAAGTGTGCGGGACTGGAAGTCAGAGGAGTGAATGGAGCAGAACTAAAAGTGACAGAGTGCCAGAGCCGAGAAGCAAATAAAAGGGAGCAACAACAATAGAAACAAAGTTAGATTGTTAGTAAATTGGTTGTTGTTGTGATAGTTGTGGGTATTGTTGTCATTAATATTGCTCTGAGCCTATGTTTTGTAATTTCCCTGGTTGGAAGTATGATTATGTCCCAATGGTAGAGTCTGAAATGAAGTGCATGGCACTATGTAATGTAACACTACGAAAATATATACGAGAGAAAGGCTATGTTGCTATCAATGAATGAATTTCTTAATGTATGTTTGCGATGATGGAAGGAAGATAATAAAGCTACAGTAATTTTGGTCCCATTATGTGTTACTTCTGCATCAATGGAATGTGTGTATTATTGTTATATATTGGTGTTTCCCACTCTTAATTGTTAAGTAGTTTTCAATGGATTGTCTGAATGTGAACCTAGATGGAATTTTTTCCAATTTGTCCTTCATCATCATCAACAAAAGACTAGATGGTCCATGCAATCCTCATGGCGTCTTGGGTGAGACCTTATTCAATCTTTGTTTGAGGATTGATATGCCAATGCCTAGGGGTTTTTGTTGGTTAACTCTGGAAAAACCCTAGGTATTTAACCCCCTAGACTTAAGAAATGCATGTGCAAGCGTGAATGAGCCAAAAAATGGTTCCATTATTGGGACCTAAAAGTCTTGTATTGAATGGTGAATGTAAATAATGAGGTGGTATCCATCTCAGGAGGAAAATCAAGATTGGTTGACTTTAAAGGAAGATGGGTTTGCTCAAGGGGAACTCAAGGCCTGGATGCCAATGTGGAACAATGGAAGAATAGGTATCTCTACACTAATATGCATGAAATTTTCTTTGTTGGATTTTCATTTCTTTTGTATGAGTGATTGAAGAGGAAGACTGTTAGAAATATTGCTTTGAGGCCATTAGAACTAGTAGTTTTGTATCAAGCCACAATTGATAGGTTGAAAGCATTGGATAACAAGTGGACTTGATTCATTGACTTATGGTTTTATCGGGTGAAGGAGGGGTACATAATTGGATTTTTTGTGGAGTACACTGATTCTTTTAGAGAAGATGAAATAAAGTTCACAAAAGGCCCTAGGAAAAGGTTGTTGGAAGAAATCCCACATCTTTGGATAAAACCAATTTCATGAAAAAGGGGTTGATGCACATGGAGCTTGACAGAATGGTTGAGTAGAATCCCATAGTACTAGGGGGGATGAAAAGATGAGGGGAAATTGAGAGAGGAGATGGATCCATTGGGGAGGATCCATAGGTTGTGAAAATGAGGTGAGGAATAGGATGGACCCATAAGAGAAAATGAGAGAGGAAGCCAAAAGGTATGCAAGAATATTTGAGTCAAGAAGGAGAGAAGAAAAAAGAATTAGGAGGAAGTTAGAAATGGGATCATGATGAGGGGTCATGCCCAGAATGAAGATGAAGGACACTACACCAGGAGGAAGTGAAGAAGAGTGTGTTGTGCTAAAGAGGAGAACATATGAGGATAGGTTTGTGAAGAGGCATGACATTGAGTGTAGGGTTTCCAGTGAAGATACCAATAGTAGTGGTAGTATGGTCTGAGAAGATGAAGTTATAACCCCTTGGCTATTTCAGAGTGTCGCAACTTCGGAGGAAGATGAGGCGCAAGAGAAGGAAAGGAAGATGGAGGGTGATCTAGTGGTGGGGGATAAGAGATATAGATAGTGGATGGTATTGTGTGAATGCAGGTAGAAAAATCTCTCAGTTCCCTCACAAAAAATGTTAGAAGAAGATGGATTTACCCCCCCTTGAACCACCCTCCTTGGGCATTTGCAACCAAGAAGAAAGAGAAACAAACAATGAGGCAGTTAGATTCGAAACAAGAGTAGGGGAAGAGAGAGTGGAAGTGACAAGTGAAGAAGAATATGAATTGGGTGCTACTTTACTAGGAAGAGTATGAGTACTAAGATCCCAATTACCCAACAATAATTTCGAAGGAAATAGTTTGAGGTTAGGGATGGAAAATCAAGATAGTACCCTGAAGCTACTTGTGTTTCATGGGATGGGTTGATATTATGAAGAGAAACATTAGTTCACCTATGAGGCCATATGGTCTGTGAAGAGGATCACAAATGAGGCATTGAAGATTGTGCTGCTGAAGACCACAGTTAGGGACAAATCCATGACATGGTACATGAAGTACAAGGCTACTGCGCCAATGGAATAGTTGAGGTCCGTGATAGAGATGAAATGATACCTGCTTAAGGAATTCCAAAATATTAATTTAGAGTATCAATGTATTACATAGATCAAGGAGATTAAGAAAAAACCTGGAGAAACCGTGTGGGATTATGACCAATAGTTCAATATTTTGTTGGATATCATGACATTCTAGATCTAGGACATACACCATAAAGAATGGTTTATTGTGGGGTTGTTTCCACATATCCGACTCCTACTCACCCAGTAGAAGGTGACTACTCAAGAAGAAGCAATGGAGATTGCGATACGTTTGGAGGCTATGCCAGGTGGAGGAGAGACCTCAACAATATTGGTGCAAGTACAGTCTCAATTGGCCAACCTAACGATACAAATAAAATATATGGAAAAGGAAAAATTCATGTGTGAGAACGTATGGTGTAGCACATGTTGGTCTGAAAAACATCACAGGGATGAGTGTCCAATGCTTGGAAACTATGTGACGATGGGTGCTCCCTAGCAGGGCCAAAACCGAAGAGGAGMAAAATTATTAGGTAGTGGGGCCATGTACCACCCTGTTKTCCAATGTTGGAGAAATATCAGAAAACACATCACACTCCATTGTGTGAATTCTGCAAATCCGTGGGACATGATGTGAACAACTATCGGTCACTCTAGTTGATGCAAGACCATACCRACGATGTCTTTYGGGTTCAAGAGGAATAGAAGGGTAGTGATCATGGTGGTGCTGAGAGAGGTGTCTATCAGGGAGGTCCCATAGGTGACTATGGGTGTGGTCGTGAATGACCATATGGAGGTGGGGGAGGTCGACCCCCCACTTGTTTTAACTGTGGAGAAATTGGTCATGTTTCACTATTTTATACCAAACTGCGTGCTCTCTGTGGGTATTTATACAACCTAAAGCATGTTACAAAGGGCTATCCCAACTTGTTGAATAAGTGGGAAGAAAAGAATACACATTGCAACATGGTGACTACAAAGCCACGTGGAAAAAAGAAGAACGATGATGAGGTTGATGTTTGGGTAATAACCCATGAAAGGGCGAAGACGAGAATGGACTCTGAGCATGGTGAAATTTTAGTTCAAAGGCCAGAGGGGAAGATAAGAAAAGAGGCACAACCCCCTCAAGTTTGATGCCACCCAGTAGAAGTAGTTTCTAGGTGATGTACATAGGGCCATAGAGGAACAAAGAGAAAGAGAATAGATACAAGATGTGACATAGAGGTCACTTGAGGAGGCTCATATCTGTGAGGAAGTTCAATGAGAAACACATAGTTTGTTGGAAGAGGTTGGCACCTGTGAAGAATTGTAGCACACCATGAAAAGGTCGTTGGAGGAAGCTCGCGCCCAAAAATAAATTCAGCACATGATGCATAGGTTTTTGGAGGAAGCACGCAGACATGATGAGATGTGATGTGTCGAACAAAGAGAAATTGAGGAGTAGGCTCATGAGGAGCTGAGGTGTACGGTGAGCGAAGAGGAACTGCATGACTTGGGTCATGAAACAAAGACCGAGGATCAAGTAAGTAGCTTCTTATGCTACTGTTTGAGATTGTTAAATGATCATGATGTCATGGGAAATTTGATGCAGATGTTAGCAACCTGTATGGAGGAACAAGGGGCAAAGAGAACTATAGAAACCCCTCTCCCAGAAAGGGATTTATGTCATATCAACAAGTAGAAGCACACAAGCAGAAAATTCAAGATGATAACTGAACTGGGGATTTATGAAATGGATGGGTTCACGTTGGATCCAGGTTCCGACGTGAACATATTGCCAAATAAGTAATGGGAATTGATGGCTAAGCCATGTTTGGTTAGTTTCCCATTTAGTTTTTGTTGGAAAATCCATATGGGATCTACCCTATAGGCCGGTTGGAGAAAGTTGAAGTGAACATAGAAGGGGTGAAGATGAAGACTGAATTTGAAGTGATATAGATTATGGATGATTATGATCCCTACCCTGCATTACCTGGCATGGATTGGGCCTTCGAAAAAAATGCAGTATTGAATTTGAAGAAGAGATAGATGTTGTTTGATACTGACACCTTGTGCATGGTCTCACCTTTAGATCCTAATGAAGACGATAGATACAATGACTTGGTATATGAAGATGTGAGTATATCAGTTATTGAGAATATCTACAAGATCACGAGACACAGGGAATATTATCTCAATCCCACGTCAGATGGGGAATTGAGCTGGAGGAGTGTGAAGTCATATGACATTAATTCATATGACACCATGGAAAGGTGGCATAACAAGATTTATGAAGTTTCAACCAGAAGGTGTGTGTGTATTACCACCGAGGTGCGCAAAAAGGGACCCTACCAATTTGATAGGTCTTATCTGGTGGATTTGTTTATTACATAGATGAAACACATTCTTGAACACCACCAGGTTCATGCCCTTGATACAATGATCATAGAAATATATATACAATGTTGGGTCATGCATCAAGAACCTTCATGTGAATGGGATATAATGGAAGAGTCCCTGCAAAAAGTATTTAGACCGGACATAGATATTCATCTATACATGTGTTCCTGTGAATGGAAGTGGATAGCCAAGCAGTGACGTGGGGCACAGAGCCAATAACTGAAGGCCCAACACGTGCTTCCAAGAAAGAACTATGTTCCATCAGTTCCTAAGTTTTCTATGGGACAAGTAAGGGATTCACATGTGTGGAGGATGGATATGGCTACACCATATGCTGCAATAGAAAACAAATCCACCTGATCAATACCACTTAACCCCATTGAGAAAACATATGAAACCTATAGGGGTAAGGAAGTAAGGAGTAGTCATTAGATGCCACCAGATCTAGAAAGGCCAATACCACTTCCGTAGTGGAGACAAATTATCGGATGGGAACATGTGAAGAGACACTGAAATCCACCAGGGTTCACTAAGACCAAGTAACCAAGGCTGAACTGATGCAGGGATGCATAGGAATCATATGCGAAACCCTCGAAGAATAAGACTTGAACATGTATAGAGATGTCACTATCACAATTAATGTATGACAAACCCAATATTTTCATGTCATAAAAAGTGACACCTTTGTTGTATGGTACCCAAGGGAGAGTTTATTAAGTTGGTAACTAGTAGTAAGCGTTCAAATCCCACCCGAATATTACGCATGTTTGGAAATAAAAGGGGGTGGCCACGCAACAGTAAGGTAAAAGGACTGATGTGGCCCAAAATTTTAGAATTCCAGTGGGGCCACCTCACTAATCTCTCAATCATTTATGATTGATAGGATGTCTAGGATGGTATAAGGAGGAATGTTCCGGTGGAGGTCGACAAACACGACATGATAATCTGAGTTATTAACGATTTGATAAATACCCTCCCAGCGGTACCACCATAACCACATGGAAACTTTCCTCTTTTCAATTTAATACTTCTCCAACTAAGCATTGAGATTTTTTTTTCTACAAGAAAGAGTGCAGAGCTCTGAACGGCGGAAGAGTTCAACAAAACCAACTAGGATTACAACATACTCAGACTAATTATAGTAAACAAAAAAATCCATGAGAACAGTATACATGGCTTCGTCAAGTGGATCTCGTACTAAATCTAAGACCACTCAAGAATGATAGATAATGGAGCCATCATTGCATCAACATGTGAGCTTCACCAGATCCCTTACAGGAAAAGTGCAGAATCTGAACTTCGTCAATTACGACATCTGAGACCCTAATTAGTTCCCTTCTTTGGATTTTCACAACTATGCAAAGGTGGTTAAAAGTGCATACCACTAGCAACTGGTGATCACACAAGAGTGATTCAAACCTCTTTACTAGGTCGAAATATTGTCCTTGGTTGATTTCCCTCACTTTGGCCATGGGGGGTCAGTGACCATCTGTGTCTTCCTTTTACTCACTTGCCTCCATGGGGGATACCTTTGGTTGTCGAGAAAATATCTAGTAGATGCAACATCAATTTAGAGGGTTATAAGCTTACCCATGCATGATGAAGAACCCAAAAAAGTATGGGCTACTAAATATGCTTCCCAGAATGAGGTATATGCTAAGTACAGTAAATGTCGAGGCATGCGTGGGGTGGTCATTTCTAAAGTCAATGCTCTGCTAGTTCGGTTTGCCACCCAACCGCTTTCCTGTAAAATCCTTCATAATTGTTCAAAGGAGGAGTGCCTAGTTAGAGTGGTCGTCGCAGTTGAGCAGTGTCTCGCAGGGGTCCAGATGGCCTAGAAACGACATTACATACTAAATGAATTCATTGATGACTATTTGGATGCCCAAAACCTTGGGAAAGAATTCAATTATGGTTGGATTTTGATACTCCTCGTCGTTGTCATCTGGAGCCCCCCCTCCAAGATTTGATCAAGTTGTCGGGACTATCCCTATGTTTTTCACCCATTGACTCCTAAAAATACATGAAATAAAGGGCCCTTCATCTATTGAATCCTCAAACACATCATTAAAATTTTAAAATTTTGGGTACCACTTTTTCTTTTAATCATTTTTTGCCTTCTTCTTTTGGCTTTACATATGTTTCATATTTGTATTTTGTTAACTTTATGCATTTTCCCATTTGTTTTATTTGCATTTAAAATCTCAATAAAATCCAAAAAATCTCATATTCTGCATCAGGGAAGGAAAACAAAAGAAATAGCTGAAAAGAGAGAAAAATTGCAAAATTCTCCAAAAACATGTCGATGAACTCATTGGGGGTTCAGGTTGAAAGAACTTAAGAATCAACTTTTCAAAATGCCTAATGAAATTATCGGGTTGAGAGTTTAAACAAAGAAATAGAAACAAGATTCCAAAAGACCTGACCCGATGGAGCCTTAAAGAATTTGCCAACAATTTCATCAACATCGGGGGTATTCACAAAAAAATATGAAGAGTTATTAGATTCAACCAATCCTTGATAGGAATGTTGGTGTCGGTCAAAATCACATGGACAAGAGCATAAAATCAAGGTTCTTCAAAAGTTCTGATGAGATTATTGGGATTGAGGCAAAGAGAATGAGTCAACACAACCCAAATGCCCGATCTCGACAAAAGCTAAAAAGTGTTGATGAACCATCGATGTTGAAAGAAACTCAAGTGAGTTTAGAATTGTAATGAACCATGCCAATCATAGATAATCCATTGAGAATCAACGAAAATTATGGGATTTTCAAACACAATGATAGATTTCATCGATCACTGATGAGACCAACGAGCATCGGTGGAAATCATAGAGGTTTCAGGAATGACAAAGGATCTTGTTGATCAATGATGAACCACAAACCTAAAGATATATCTCATCCATTCAATCAAAAAGAAGAATAAATATTGGTTGTTAAATCTTTTCACATAAGTTGTGTCCACTTCGATGGTCGTACAGGGTCCATGCCACCATCCATATCACTTTCAACATCATATTTTTTACCTCATATTTCCATGTTAGTTGCCACATCATCTACCATGTCATCGTTGTATGAACTTCTCTTATTAATCATCGATGTTTGGGGGTTTTAGTGGGAACATTTGGTAGGTATACATACACTTTTGTCGACGTTGATGAGCTTGTTGGGAGCCGGAGAAGATCGACAATATGTGGAGTTCTCACGCAAATAGTTTTGGCCAATCATCGATGGGATCATCGGTGTCAGATCAAACTCATCTCAAACGAGAAATGGGATATGGAAAATGACGATGTCGATGAAGCTTTCCTCAGAAAATATGAGTCGTTGGATTATGAAAATGAACGAATATGGACTGTCTAAAATATTTTAGTCACGCCAGGTCCATTTTCTATGGTTTTATGAATTACACACCATTTCACATGTCAACAAACCATGAACTCAGTGAGCATCGACCAGATTATCAAGCCTTACAATTCCAACACAAAACGTGTTCTCCCGATTGCCAATGCCAATGAAACAAATTTTAATAGCTTAAATTTTATCAATATGATCACAAGCAAGAACAGATCCTGGCTATTGGTCCTCCCTCGTGATTTTTTCTAAAAAAATGCCATATTTTTCTCAAGCGCAAAAAACATCTAAAAAGTCATCGATGAGAGAAGAAATCAGTTTTCTATTTTTTTGATAACTTTTGATCTGAACTCTATTTTAGGTGTGCCTTATACCATTGGAAAGGTCTCACCAAGATATACAACATTTTAGTTATAAGTTTTTCATGATTATTTGTTTTTTGTTTATGCATTTTTAAATAAAAATACATGTATAATTCTTATGGTTTTTCATGATAACTTGTGATTCTGATCCCCGTTTTGAGAATTTCATAGATCATTGGAAATGTATCTTCAAGAGATACAACTTTTGTTTTATAATTTTGTATTGATTTTGCACGGTTTGTTTTAGTTTTGCCAAATAAAGGAAATCAAGATCAGGGAAGTGACTTGAATATTTCATTTTAAGATCAATAAATTGTTTTATCTAATAAATTTATTATGAGAAGATATGTGTATTTCTAATATACATTTTTATGATCCAGGTACATGCAAAGGGAATCATTTAGCATGATGAGAAGAATTTCAATTTTGCATGTTGCAAACTAGTAGATTTCCGTCATGTGACAAGCACAAGCATGAGAACAGAGTTGGAAGAATTGGTGACTGGGTGCATGAACATTCCAATTTTAGAAGTGAATGATTACTAAATATTGAAGAACAACTCAGCCATAGTTAACTATGCCTAAAATAAAACAAAAAAAACAAATTAAAGATGCATGCATGAGGTTCCTAAAGAAATAATAGTGGGTTGAATTATTCAATAAAGGAAAGATTTATGAGGTTGAGGATGTAGAAGTGACGTCTCGGAAGATGATGAAGAAGTGGCCAACTTTGTCAAAAGACTGAACAAGGGAACTGACGGTAGGTATAGAGGTAAGCTTCTTTTAATTTATTTTAATTGTGATGGTTTGGTCATTTTGCTAACAAATGTACTTATAAGAAAAAGAGAAATGATGAAGGTTACTCAAAAGGCAAACAAACATATAAAGGCAAAAGAACCACAAAGAAAGTTTTCAAGAAAATCTTATGCACCAAAGAAGACATCTCATCATCAGATGAAGATGAAGTCAGTGAAAGTGAGACAAAAAGAGTTCTATTCATGGCAGTAAAAGACTCTGATAAAGAAGACTCTGGAAAAGAATATGAATAAGTCGAAGAAGAATATGAAGAAGTCAAAGAAGAAATTGAAGAGGCGGAAGTTGACTACTGAGAGGAATTAATGTGTGTCATAGAAGTTATTAGAAGAGAAAAGAAGAAAAACAAGAAACTACAAGCATAACTAGACAAGAAAGAAGACAATCAAGAACTAGAACAAATGATCACAAACTTGAAGGTTCAAATAGAAGAAGATAAAAGAATTGAAGAAGCACTCAAAGAACAACTAGAAGAAAAAGACAAGATCATTGGAAATTTGGAAGCAAAGATTGTCACATTAAGAAAGKATATTCAAAATAAAAATATGTAGAACAACTCAAAAGTTTTGGATGACATTATCAACAGTCAAAAATCTCATCATGACAATTCTRGACTTGGATACAATCAGACAGAAAAAGGATSAAGCTCCAAAACAACAAAGCAAGAAACATATCCAAAAATCTATGCAGAAACAATAAAGAAAGATAGGAAAATATACAAGGAAGATGACAGGGACACTCCTCCACCGAGAAGATTCAGATTTCATAATCAACAACCGACAGATAAGCCCCAGGAAGAAGAAGAATTTATAAGAGTACCTCATTTCAGAAGATCTTCAACTCCCAGGTATCAAACTATGTTTTTTGGTTTATGTTATGCATGTAATAATTTTGGACATAAATATGTGAATTGCAGAGATAACAACAGGAACACAAACAAATTTGAAATTCATACACAAAGGAGTTATCCAAGAAGGCCCAGTGAAACACAGAGAAGAAGTTACAACATGTTTTTATCTTTGAGCATTGAAGTGGAATGTTACAAATGTAACCATTTTGGACACATGGACAAAGATTGCAGAATGACAGTCCCTCTTAGAGAACCGCAACAAAATAACAACAGTCACAGACAAGAACCTCAGAAAAGGACATGGATAAGAAAGCAGGATCAATATAGAAATGAAGAATTCACACTCTCTCTATAAGATAAGAAGAATAAAAATGGTTGGTATGTTGACATTGGTTGTTCAAAACACATGACAGGTGATAGAGACAATTTTCTTAAATTACGAAAGGAAAGAGATGGATCAGTTTGCTTCAGAAATGATGATTCAACTAAAATCATTGGAAAATGCAAAATAAGAATTGGGAAGAAGAATACTGAGGCAGAAAATGTTCTACTAGTAGAATATATGAAACATAATCTTCTAAGTGTGAGTCAAATGTGTAACCAAGGTCATAAAGTTACATTTGATTCACAAAAATGCGAGATAAAAAAAGAAGGTTCAGGAAAATTGATTGCTACAACTGCGAGAACTTCAAGCAACATATATGTATTAAGTGAAATTGGAAATGAAAAGTGTTGTCTAGGAAAGGAAGATGAAATTTTTCTATGGCACAAAAGAATGAGTCACATACATTTTGATAACCTTTTCAAAGTCAACAGAAGATAAGAAGTCATAGAAATGCCTCGGATCACGAAACCAACCAACACTTTATGCAAACATTGTCAACAAGGAAAGCAAACAAAGACCAGGTTCAAATCAAAGGAATATTCAACGACAAGACCACTGGAAATTATGCATACTAATCTAGTTGGACCAACTACAACAAAGGGTTTAAAAGGTGAGAAATACTTTATGTTATTAGTTGATGATTATACAAGAATGACTGCAGTTGTTTTTCTCAAGAATAAGTCCAAAGATTTTGAAAACTTCAAGATCTACAAGGACATGGTTGAAAATGAAATGGATTCAAAAATAAAATACTTGATATATGATAATGGAGGAGAGTTCACTTCAAAGGAATTTTTGGACTATTGCAATAGTCATGGAATAAAAAGGCAATTCTCCATTGCTAGGACACCTCAACAGAATGGAGTTGTTGAAATAAAGAATAGGACAATACAGGAAATGGCTCGAACAATGCTAATGGATTCCAAATTGACAGATATATTTTGGACATAGGTAGTGCATACAACATTTCACATTCAAAATAGAGTAATGCTAAAAAACAACACCGAAAAAACTCCCTACGAGCTATGGAAAGGAAGACCAACAAATGTGAAACACTTCAGAGTTTTTGGAAGCAAATGCTACATCAAAAGAGAAGATGGAAAAATTGGAAAGTTTGACTCTTGTGTGGAAAAAGGAGTACTTGTTGGTTACTCAAGTACAAGTAAAGCATATAAGTGTTACAATCTGAGATTGAACAAAGTTGTAGAAAGCATCAATGTAACAATTGATGAAACAAGAAGACAAAAATCAAAGGAAGAAGAAAATGAACAAATGGAACAACTTTTCGAAGAAGAAGCAGAAGATGAAAAGGAAGTAGAAGAGGAAGATGAACAGAATCTGATAGAAGCAGAAGAGAAAGTTCAACAAGTACCTCCAAATACACCTAGTAGATGAGTACAAAAGAATCATCCTTCAGATCAAATTATCAGAAACAAAGACGCAAGAGTTGATGCTATAAGAAGAATCCATTCACCAGAACAAACACACCTAGCACTCACATCTATGATTGAACCAACCTATTTTGAAGAGACCAGAAAGGATGAATTTTGGAACAAGGTCATGGATGAATAATTGGTTCAAATAGAGAAAAATGACACTTGGGAATTGGTTCCAAGACCAAAGGATAGAAATGTGATCGACACAAAGTGGGTATACATGAACAAATTGAACGAAGATGGACATGTTACAAGGAACAAAGATAGATTGGTATGTAAAGGATATGCACAGGTTGAAGGAGTCAAATTTGAAGAGACATTTTACAGAATGTAAGCAATCCGTTTGATTTTAGCTTATGCATGCTCCAAAAATATTAAAGTGTATCAGATGGACGTAAAATCATCTTTTCTAAATGGGGAACTTGAAGAAGAAGTCTACATTGAACAACCAGAAGGATTTTAGTTGTCAGATAATGAAAACTATGTGTGCAAATTAAAGAAGGCCTTGAATGGTCTAAAACATACTCCTAGAGCATGGTACTCTAGACTGGATAAATATCTACAACATGCAGGGTTCAGAAAAGGAAGTGCAGACAACAACCTCTACATCAAGGTAAGTCAAGGTAATATTTTATTAATTGAAGTTTATGTTGATGATATTATTTTTGGTAGTGATGATGATAGGTTAATCCAGAAATTTGCAAAGGATCTGCAAAATGAATTTGAAATGTCATTACTTGGAGAGCTATCCTTCTTTTTGGGTCTTCAGATACGTCAAAGAAACCAAGGAGTTTTTAATTCTCAAACCAACTATATCATAGAAATGCTAAAGAGGTTCGGAATGGAAGATTGCAAACCAATTATCACTCCCATGCAAACTAGTTGCAAGTTGAGCAAAGATGATGATTCAAAGTCTACATATTCGAGGCAATATGGGTCAATGATTGGTAGCCTACTATATGTGACAACATCCAGACCAGATGTAATACAGGAAGTTGGACAGGTGGCACGATTTCAAGCAACATCAAAGGAATCACATTTATTAGTAGTGAAGAGGATTTTCAGATATCTCAAAGGAACAAAAGAGTTTGGATTATGGTATCCAAAAGGAAATGATCTATCACTTATTGCCTACCCAGATGCAGATTGGGCAGGTTGCATTGATGACTGGTGAAGCACCAGTGGAGCAACATTCTACTTGGGTGAGTATTTAGTATCTTGGCTAAGCAATAAAAAATCATCAATATCCTTATCTACATCTGAGGAAGAGTATATTGCAACAATAACATGTTGTACACAGGTTCTATGGATGAAACAAACTTTGACATATATACAGGTTGAGTGTGATGAGCCCATTCCAATCTATTGATAATACAAGTGCCATCAGTATCTCAAAAAACCCAGTGATGCACTCCAAGACGAAGCACATTCCAATCAAGTATCACTTTCTACGGGAACAGGTTGCAGAGAAGAACATCAGAGTTGAATATGTGGGAAAAAAAGAACAAGTGACATACATCTTTACAAAACCACTTCCACGAGAATCCCTTGAGTATCTTTGCCAAAGACTAGGAGTAATTTATACTCCAAAATGAATGGTTTTGAATGCTTATTTTATATGTCTTAGATGTACACAAGGAAGCACCATAAATAGGACAAAGGGGGAGAGATTTGTCATATGCAAAGGTAAATGCTTGGAGAGAGAGAATAGAGGCATGTTTCCAAGGGGAGCAATTGTCACAAGGGAAGAATGAGTGATATGACTTTGAAGTGATACCCTCTATCAAAGGGGGAGATATTAGTCATATGAAGGGAGAGAGAGTAATTAGAGGCTTATAAACACAAAGAAAAATCAAAGGCACGTGGATAAGGGGATCAACCCCAAGGAGAGTTTAGTCAGGGGGAGCAACCCCAAAGGGAGATACCCTTTTCCATTGATGTCAAAGGGGAGAGATAAAAACATTGATGAGGAGTATAAGCATGAATTTCATCATGACTAAGTGTTGCCATCAATGCCAAAGGGGGA
>JZKD02S1172416.1:165794-179364 GCA_000966675.3 Picea glauca
TCTGTTACAATTCCAAATCACTCAGTTATGAATGAGATAATAGATTAATATTTATTGTCTAATTTAATTAAGAGAAAACTAAATTAGACACATGTTTCTTGTTGACTTTTCAACATCTCTCACCTGGAGAGAGTTTCTCACAGGCCTGACAACCTGCCTTTTCAACCACAGCCACCTCCCTCACCTAGAGAGAGTGTTGCACACAGGCCTGACAACCTGCTTCTTCAGCTCTGTTCCAGCACAAGGAGGACCACAGTACGTCTCAGCAAGGAACAGATGATCGTAGCCAATCACACTCAGCCAAGGGACTGCGTGGCCAAAACAGCCCACAGTTAAAACACACACAGCATAGACAATTGCGGTATGCTCAGGTTTCGCAGAAGACAGTGACCCAGACAGTTAAGCACGAACCTAGATTTGCAGAATGGATAAATTGGGTTCACATGAGACATGGCTCTATCCACGGGTTTGCCACTGGTTTTCAGATGCGTGACAAGGAAATTATGTAGAGGTCGATGATGGAGGCCAAACGCAGAGACCAGGCAGAATTCATGGGAATACATCAGTTGATCACAGAGGTCTCATGGTTTCGGGTTTCAGATCTATGTGAGGTATGCAAAGGTTGATTACAGAGGCCATGGGATTCACGGGAATACACTAGTTGGCTTCACAGTTCTAGTTTTTAGGAATGCATGAGCGTATGCAGATATCGGACGCAGACGCCACATGGTTCAAATAGCAGACGCCAAAATGGAGGACGAACCCCCATCACGGCTCCATTATTGGGTTAAATTGCATGTGCCTGGGCCGACACATGTTACCCATGAAGTTGCATGCACTCCATCAAGTATGTGTTCCCTTTTTCCAGGAACTTAGGATAAAAAATATACCTTTCACACCACTTTGGAATAATAATAAATTATTATTCAATGACTTAAGCCCTCAATCTTATCCCCTCTTCCAACCTTTCATCCCCTTCTTCCTTTCCCATTATGTGGAATCTTAGTCCCCCGTCACTCTTTCTTCATGGTCGGTCGGCACACGGCAATGTTTATATATTATATTAATGATCTGCATAATTACATATACAAAAATCAGGCTCTTGGCCTTACAATTAGGCTCTTTGGCCTAATAAACACATAAGCCAACCAGCTTATCAATACTCGTCTCACCAGCCTACAAAACATGATTACAATTCATAATATCACTGGGGCACTACCAGGGAATATTACAATCCCCTCCCCTTATTTTTGCACCGTCCTCAGTGCAACGTTTACATAGCATCAACAAGATTTTCAAAATTTTCAAAAATATGCGGGTATTATGCCTGCATAGCATCCTCATGCTCCCATGTCGCAGCCTCAGGACCGTACCAGGTCCATTGGACCTTTACAAGCCCTATGGATCGATTCCAAAGTTGTTTTCTTTTCCGATCCAATATGTGCATAGGATGCACTTGCAGGACACCTTCTTGTTCCACCTGAATCACATTCCAATCAATTACATGATTAGCATCAGGTATATATTTCTTAAGAAATGAAACATGAAACACATTATGTACAGTCATGGATGCAGGTAATGCAAGCATATATGCAACTAGCCCAATCCTTTCTAGGATTTCAAATGGCCCACAAAATCTGGCTGCCAACTTGGCGCAGTTTCCCAGCTTCAGGGAAATTCTTTTGGCTTTTACTTTCAGGAAAACATGGTCACCCACTTTAAACTCTCTGTGGGTTCTGTTCTTATCAGCGTAACTTTTCTGCCTGTCTTGGGCAACCTTTAAATTCTATTTAATTTTTAGCGTTTGTTCTTCCATTTCCTTGAGCAACTCTGGCCCAATTACTACCCTATCAGCTAGATTATCCCAACTTACTGGAGTATTTCACTTTCTGCCATAAAGTTCTTCAAATGGGATCATCTTCAACGATGCTTGATACCCATTATTATAGGTGAAATCTACCAAGTGTAGGTAGTCTTCCCATTTCGATGGTTTGTTCATCACATACATCCTCAGTATGTCTTCTATTACTTGATTCACCCACTCTGTCTGCCCATCAGACTCAAGATGATAGGTTGTACTAAAGTTCAGGTTCGTTCTAAACCCCTTTAATAACCCCTTCCATAAATTTGAGGTAAATTTTGGGTCTCTGTCAGACACAATTGTCTTGGGAATTCTATCCAATCATGCCACTTCCTTCATAAAAATATCAGCAACATCTGTTGCCTTGTGAGTAGTCTTTAACAGAATGAAATGGGCATCTTTCATAAGCTTTTCCACCACCGCCATGATTGCATCATGTTGCTTGTCGATTCTGGGCAATCATGTGATGAAATCCATTGTCACTACCTCCCACTTCCACTCAGGAATGGGTAAAGGTTGCAGCAAACCTGTTGGGTGCCTATGCTCAACTTTAACCTTCTGAGACTCCATACATCTAGTGATGTATTCAGCAATCTCTTTCTTCATATCTGGCCAAAATTAATGGCTCTTGATTACTGCCATAGTTTTCTGATATCAGGGTGCCCAGCATAAGGCACATTATGCATTTCATTCAAAATCATAAGTTTTAAGTCCTGAACATTGGGTACATAAATTTTGTTCTTGTACAGAAGTATTCCATCAGCTCCAAACTTATAATATTCCACTTTTTATGGCATCTCACCTTGTTGTAGCTTTGCTACCAAATCCATGTACTGCAAATTTGCATTTTCAGCCTCCGAAATTATGCTTTTAATATTGGTTCGGTACATGCTAATGGTTGTAGCATGTAATTCATGCACTCCTTTTGAGTGCATCATCCACTTTATTTTCCTTTCCTTTGATATGCTTGATATCAAAATCGTACTCACAATGAAACTCCAACCATCTACTCTGCCTAGCATTCAAATTTGGTTGATCAAACAAATACTTCAGACCGTTATGGTTTGTTCTTAGTTCGAACCTCCTTCCCAAGAGGTAATGCCTCCATTTATTTAGAGTGTGTACTATGGATGCCAACTCCAAATCATGAGTTGCATAGTTCCTTTCATGCTCTTTCAACTTTATGGATTCATAACAAATTACGAATCCATTCTGACTAAGGACTCCTCCCAGTCCTTCTTTGCATGCATTTGTGCACACCATGAAATATTCATTTGGGTCTGCATTCCTCATGATTGGAGCACTGGTTAACAATTTCTCCAATTGTTGGAAGCTTTTCTCACATTCCTCTGTCCACTGAAATTTCTTCTCCTTCCTTTGAAAGGAAGTGATAGGGTGGTCTATCCTTGAGAACCCTGCGATAAACCTTCTATAATAACCAGCTAGACCCATAAAGGATCTAAATTTTGTCACATTCTTTGGCGCTAACCATTCTCTGATGGCCTCAATCTTCTCAGGATCTACAACTATCCCATCCTTCGAAATAATATTCCCCAAGTAATAGATCTGCTCCTAATAAAACGAGCACTTGCTCAACTTGGTATACAATTGGTGCTCTCTTATCACCTGCAACACCATCCTCAGATGTTGTTCATGCTCTTCCTCTGTCTTGGAATACACCATAATTTCATCCAGGAATACTATGACAAACTTGTCTAGATAGTCCCTGAATACACCATTTTTTAGGCACATAAAAACAACGGGTGTGTTTGACAGGAAAAACGTCACCACTGTGAACTCGTAATGACCATACCTTGTTCTAAAGGCAGTCTTGTTGATGTCTTCATCCTTTATCCTTACCTGGTGATATCCTGACCCAAGGTCTATCTTCAAAAATATCTTCGCATCCTTCAACTGATCAAATAGGTCATCAATCCTCGATAGAGGATATTTGTTCTGTACAGTTACTTTATTCAACTGTCTGAAATCGATGCACAATCTCATCGTCCTGTCCTTCTTCTTCACGAATAGGACCGGGGCACCCCAAGGTGACACACTTGGGCATATATACCCCTTCTTCAGAAGCTCTTCAAGCTGCAATTGCAGTTCTTTCAGCTCTGGCGTACTCATTATGTAAGGATATTTTGACACTGGAGTTGCTTTAGGCATCAAGTGTATAGAGAATTCAATATCTCTCTTCGGAGGTAGTACAGGTACCTCTTGAAATACATCTTCAAACTCCTTTAGTACCTCATGATCTCCAATCTTTGAGACTTCATCCTTAGAGGCTTCCTCCACATGGGCTGCAAATAATTGATAGCCTTTTCTATAGCACTTCTTCAGCTGCATTGTTGAGATTTATCTGATAGCAACAGCTCTAGGAATTCCTTGGACTGTTTTTTTATTTCCTTCCTCATCTAGGCAAGTGAATGCCTTGTTTCGATAGTCCAAGACGGCATGGTGTTGGTCCAACCAGTCCATCCCAATTGCATAGTCATAAGAACCTAAAGGCAGAACATTCAATTCATCCTTTGTGCTCAGTCCATTCATGTCCACTGGACAGGACATAACTAACTCAATGACTTTTCTCTTAGCTCCTGTAGCCCGCTGCACTAACCAAGACTTTTCATGTTTTCTTCTCGACAATTGCAAACTTTCCACCACTATAGGATCTATATAACTATGGCTAGCCCCATAATCATCTAAAATAGTAAATGGTTGGTTGTTAATCATACCTTCCACTTCAAGCATGTGCGACTGATATTCAACTTTCTTTTTCTCTAGGGTTGCATAGATCCTTGGCATTCTATTACTCATGTACTCCACTATTTCATCCTGTTGTACATTGTGGACAGCTCTCACTTTATCATTTATGTGGGGGCAATCTTTGTACCTATGGTTCCCTTTACAACCCCAACATTCCATAGGTGGCGATCTTGGCATTTTCCCACCCACTTCATCCTTCCTGGGCTCTCTAAAATATGGTTGTCCCTGAGGACTGTTTCTAAAAAAGGGTGGCTTAGTTCCCTTGTTCCTTTGATCCATCTTGAATTTCTTCTTCTCTTCCCAAGCCTTCCGGAAAGTAGGTTTCTCTCTTTGTTGCTCATATAACCATTTCGCCCTCCTTATCGTTTCTTCCATAGTCTTAGGATCATCATACTAAATCTTGTCTCCAATGGAAGGTGTCAGTCCACTCAGATGCCTCTGAATCTTGACAGTCTCATCTTTGATGAACGAAACATACTTCAGCAATTCCAAAAATCTTCGTTTGTATTCATCAATGGTCATGCTGCCCAACTTGAGTTCAAAGAACTCTTTCTTCTTTCTATCATAATATCTTTTAGTCAAGTATTTCTTCTTGAAATACCTCTTGAATTATTTCCAAGTGATATCTTTCTCTCTAATGTGTTGCACCTGCACAAGTTGATCCCACCACATGGATGCCTTTCCCTTTAGTTGATAGATTACAATTATTCCTTCTGCATGAGAGGAATAATTACACAGTTGAAAATATTTCCTCATGCCAAGCAACCATGTTTTGGCATCTTCCTCCTTCTTGTGTTCTCCATCAAATGTAGGAGGCTTAATCTTGTTCATTTCGCCCTTCAGTTCATCCACTCCAGATCTCCTGTGCTTTCTAGTAGGAGACGGGATTGAACTACTGTGTGCCCTCCTCTTGGAGTGACCTTGGGAGTGATGATGGTGTTTACCAACACTCCTTGATCTTCTTCCCTCAGAAGTCTGGTGACTCCCTATTTTTCTCAAGTCTCTCTCCTTGTCCAACTTCTTTTCTATTCTCTCTAGACTCTTCATCAACTTGACATTGAATTCTCCCTATTGTTCCTTAGCTTTCATGAGCTTTATGCTATATGCTCGATGAGTTTGGGCATCTTTCTGTAATCTTTCAATGATTTTCATCATATTCCCTTTCTTATCTATATCTTCTCCATGCCCATTGGAGTTCGACCCTTCAACTCCCAAATGAACATCCATTATGTTTGCTTCATTCTCCAAACTGGAAGCATTATGTGTCTCCTCTATTTCTTTGCACTCAGTGGCAACTCTATTCAGTTCTGGCACTCGTTAAACTTCTGCAAACACAATGTGCATACAACCGGAATTTGTCAGGCCATTATTCCTTAACAAATCCCACAGAATTCATAAACAAATCTTATTCAAGAAAACATTCAGTTTTCATTCTCTGTGATTCTCGTTCAATTAAGAATCCCCGCAGATTTCTTCTTTCAGAGCTCTACTCTGCTAATTTTTCGGGCACTATCCCCTTTCTCTCATTCCCCAACCCACACGACCATGGGTCATGACCAACCGCTAGATCAATAAGCGCGTAATCAGGCCTTCGACCTTGAAAATTTTCAAAGCGCAATACAACAATCACTCATAGTTTTGAGTTATCGAACTTGTGTAGTTGGGTTGATCAACGGTCCACGTCTACCCAGCATCCAACGGCTAACACTCGCTGTGGAACCTCAGGTGTCTGAGTTCCGGGACCTCGGGACTTCGGAAGATTTCACATCCGCACACCCCGAACCTTTAATCTCCGAACACTCCCATGTCACCTTAGGTGACGTTATATCATTACATCACTAAACATTTTCCCAATTATGGGGGCATGCAACGGTGGTTTGAAGTAACCCTCCTTTCATCCCGCAATTCTCCTAACACTGACATGTAACCCTTCATTGAAACCACGGTTTGGATTGCAGGACTGCCTTGGAGAATTAGCTTCTGTGCAACTTAGGTCCCCGCAATGCCTTCTGGCCGTTGATCTTGATGTATCGTGATCAACACCATTGTGGCTCCCCCGACCTTTAACTACATTACGTTACCTCGGGCACCACTAAACCTGCTCATACAAGATTCCACGTGGTGGATTACTAGAGGTTGACTCGTGGCCCAATCAGATGGGTGACACTCGTCACGTTCCAAATGTCATTTCAATCTTCCGAATTATGAACTTACGGCTTCTCTAAGATCTAACGGTCAAGCTTCTCCCCTCAGATCTACGATGTAGATCTCTCCTTGGACTTCGGAGCTTCGGACTTCAAAAGTTTGTGCCTCAGCGCACCCCGCTTCTCCCGATTGTTGAACTCTAAAAGGCTTCCGGGATATCCTTCCTACACCTTCTTTGGATCTAACGGTCGTAAATGACTCTCCTTTTTCCCAAACAGATCCTACGGCTCCAACACCCCAAGTGTTGAGCGCTCTCTCTCTCTGTGGTCAAATACCATGATGGTTGTGGTTTTATTCTACCGCTACTCCTCCTAAGCTTTGTAACACGACCAAGTAACCCGTTGGAACTCATAAACATTCTAAGGTTCAAAATTGGTTCTACCGAGCACCATTTCCACTCGAAACCTTGGGTTCAAAGACCACTTATCCGGCCCATCCAGGCTCAGCATTGAAACTATGGCTCTGATACCATATTGTAACATCCTCGGCCATCATCCCCACTATCAGGAAACGCTACTATGCGGAACATATACACATATATTTATAAAGAATATGCATTAAATCAAATTAACATATTTAACATGGATTTACTACTGTCATACAGACTTAAACAAAATTAACAACAATTCAAACTTGCAACGAAATACATGATAACATTTCAAGACACAAACATGCATCACATATAAATTAAGTACATAATTAATACTTATCTTTTAAACTGGTGTAACACCACCAAGTGCGTGCAAACCTTTCATGAACCTCCTATCCTTAGACCACACTGCTCATCACTCTCAACAGTAGGTCACCCCCAAGCTGGGACTAAACTCCATTGGGAAAGGGAATCCTAGGCTAGGCAAGGTCAACAGGAAGACACATAGTTTATGAGGAAGGATTCTCTCCCAGGTTCCACTTATGCCCACTGCTCACAGACTCTCAGTCCCCACATGCCTATCCCACCCCAGGAGTATACACCTTCACTGTCACCAAGACAGTCCTTTGGCTGCTAAACCTCCCTTGCCTTGGGCTTCAGAAACAGGTCGGACTGAAATTCTTCGAGCTCTGTGGCAGCTATAGGACCCCTTCCAGAAGTTCTCACTTCCTCCACGCACTCTCTCATCCAGAGAGAGTCACTCATAGGCCTGACAACTTGCCTCTCCAACCACAACCACCTCCCTCACCTGGAGAGAGTGTTGCACACAGGCCTGACAACCAACTTCTTCAACTCCGCAGCACAAGGAGGACCACAGTACGACTCATCAAGGAACGGATGACAGTAGTCAATCACACTCAGCCAAGGGACTACATGGCCATAACAGCCCACAGTTAAAACACATGTGGCATAGACAATTGCAGTATGCTCAAGTTTCATAGAAGACAACGACCCAGATAGTTAAGCATGAACTTGGATTTGCAGAATGGATAAACCGTGTTCACAGGACACATAAGAGACACGGCTTTGTCCACGGTTTTTCCACTAGTTTTCAGATGCATGACAAGGAAATTATGCAGAGGTCGATGATGGACGCCAAACGCAGAGACCAGATGGAATTCACGGGAATACACCAATCGATCACATAGGTCTCACGGTTTCGGGTTTCAGAGTTGTGCAAGGTATGCAAAGGTCGATTACAGAGGCCACAGGATTCACGGGAATACACGAATCGGCTTCACGATTTTGGTTTTCAGGAATGCATGAGTGTATGCAGAGATTAGATGCAGACACCATACGGTTCAAACAACGGACGCCAGAATGGAGGACAAACCCCCATCACGGCTCCATTCTTGGGTTAAATTGCATGTGCCTGGGCCGACACATGTCGCCCATGAAGGTGCATGCACTCCATCAAGTATGTGTTCCCTTTTTCCAGGAACTTAGGATAAAAATATACCTTTCACACCACTTTGTAATAATAATAAATTATTATTCAAGGACTTAAGCCCTCAATCTTAGCCCCTCTTCCAACCTTCCAGCCCCCTCTCCCTTACCCATTATGTGGAAGCTTAGTCCCCCATCACTCTTTCTTCGTGGTCAGTCAACACGCAACGATGTTTATATATTATATTAATGATCTGCATAATTACATATACAAAAATCAGGCTCCTAGCCTTAACACTTAGGCTCTCCAGCCTAATAAATACATAAGTCCACCAGCTTATCAATACTCGGCTCACCAACCTACAAAACATGATTACAATTCATAATATCACTGGGGCACTACCGAGGGATATTACAATCCCCAACAACAATGCACTCCAGATTCGAATTGAACCAACAAAGGAAGAAGAAATGGAAGAGGACGAGCGTAGTCAAACCAATCAGTCGGGTAGTTAATGTATTACATAATTATCTACATTTTAGGTGTCTTTTATTGTAGATATACACAAACATTTTGGATTTTACTGAATTTTTGTAAAGGAAAGATAGGCTAGTAGCATGACTCTTATGGATGAAGGATTTGAAGAAGAAACATGTTGATAAAATCTCTTAGAATGTGGGAACATTGGGAACTTGGATCCAGTAGAAGTTTGCCCCAAGTTTGGAGGAAAGTCAAGTTGGGAGCCGCAATATTATATATTAGAAAAATATAAAAAACTTATTTTAGATTACAATGTATTGAGATAATGATATATTTTAAATTTTATTTCAGTAAAATTGAAGCTCTAAATTATTAATTTAATTTGTGCTAACAATTATATGGATATATTTAACACAATAATGACACTTTAATATCCATAAAAATTCCATTAGAAAATGTGAAACAAAAAAAAAAATATATATATATATATATATATATATATATATATATATATTAACATTTTTTTAATATATATACAATTTTAACATTTTTTTAATATTAAACTTTACATATCAAACATCTTCTTATATTTGAAGCATTAATCTTGTTCTCATTGGAAAAGGCTAAATAGTACTATTCTTGTAATATGAAAATACAAGAAAAAGTCAATGATGTGGTTGGTTGATAGCAACAATAAGCTTGAGAAAATGCTTGCCATGGACACACAAACCTACATGCATTAAAATTTGAAAGTTTTTCATATCCACAACTATAAATTGAGTATTACTAAATATTTTTAATTAAGTAATTTTTGAAATAATATTTACCTTGTTTATTCAATGTTTTATAGTAATATTTTGAATAAATATAATAAAAATATTTCTAATAAATTATGTGTTTGCAACAATGAAATAAAAACATTTACATTTTAATTTAATAATATTGAAAATTGATACTTATTAATATCAAAAATTAAAAATATAGTTTCTTAACAGTTGTTGTTCCTATTTTTAAAAATGGGGATAGAAACATTCCCTCTAATTATAGGACCATTAAGATTATCCCGAATTTAGCCAAGCTTTATGGAATTATTTTGGAAAAGAAGATTAGCCTTTGGCTAGAAATTCACAGTAAAAGAGCTAAAGGCTAGGACGGGTTTATGAAATATCATTCAACTATGGACCATCTTGTTACCTTTAGGATCATTGCAGAGGAGTTCCACAATACTAAAACCAATCTTTTTTGTTGCTTTGTTGACTTTAGAAAATCTTTTGACATGGTTCCTAGGAAAAACCTTTGGAATAGGTTGGAAGAGATAAAAAGTGTCTCTTGATTTGAGGGTTGTTGCAATAAGGATGTATGAGAACGTTATTGCTAAGTTTAAAAACATTGAGGGATGGTCAAAAGAGATTAATTTATCGGAGTCAAACAAGGTTGTCCCTTGTCCCCTACCCTTTTTGGCATATACATTCACAAGTTAGAAGATTGCTTGGAAAAAGAAGGTTGTGTTGACCCTACTCTCACTGGTATAGTCATCAATCTTCTTCTTTATGTTGATGATATCGTTTTATGGCAAGGATTCCCCATGATCTTGAAAAGAAACTAAGAATCCTCAAGGATTTTTGTTCCAATATGGGTATGACTGTTAATACTAATAAGAATAAGGTCATGATTATTAAATCCAATATGATCCCTTATGATACCTTGGTATATGACAACAACAACTTAGAGGAAGTGGCTTCATACAAATATCTTAGAATTGATATTCACCACAAACTCAATTGAAATTATAGCATTGAGAAAAAGATTATTGGGGGATGGAAAACTTATTATGGGCTTGAAAACAATTGTAAATGAGCCAATCTTTGGAGTTGGGATAAGAAGAAACTCCTCTTTGAGCTCTTGTTACACCTGTTATTCTTTATGGATGTGAAGTATGGGGTTGTAGTATCTCTCGTGAATCCTAGAGAAAGATAGAGCAAATACAAAATAATTTTATAACCTATAATCTTAGAATTAAAGGAAATACACCCTATCCCATCCTCCTCTTAGAAACAAACATCTCCCGCATTGAGAGCATGGTTATGACTAGATACCTAATGTATAAGAACAAGTTAAACAACATGGAAGACAAGAGGCTTCTTAAAATTACTTCAAAATTGAGTCATGACCACCATCAACTCAAATGAGAATGGCATAAAGATCTCCGGTCTTGGCTAAACTATCGGGGAATCATGGAAGACACCATTTTGCAGAATAAAGATACTATTAAAAAAAACGTCAAATCAAAATTTGAAGAGAAAATGTGGTGTGATAAAGAGTTAGAGGAAAAAAGAAAATTAAGGTATTATAAGGATGTAATCAACCCTAATCTAGAAGATCAAAATTATCTATCTTCTTTGCCAAGTGTAAAGAAAAAAATAAGCATTGCTAAGATAAGAACAAAGAAACTGGGAGTTGGTCAAATCCTCCATAGTGAAAATGGACTTTGGTCAAATCCTAAAAGGTCATGGGATGAAAGAGTGTGTCACCTTTGTGACACTAAGAAGGTTGAAGATGAAAAACACTTTCTCTTAGATTGTCTATATCCATATTAATCTCATTTTCAAAATATTTGTCACACTACCAACATTTCTAACCTCTTAACTCAACAAAAATATGGTGATCTTTCAAGCACAGAAACAAAATTTTAAAGAATGACAAGTAATTCAAATAGACCAATTTGATCTTAGTGGATATTAATCATCATTATTATCATATAAATAATTATTATTTTTTATTTATTATTATCAATATCATTGTAACTGTAAATATGTAATTATTTACTTTTTTATTTTTTATTATCATTATTATTGTAACTAAATTAATTAATTAATAAATATTTATTATTATCATTGTAACTAAATTACATTAACATAAAAAAAAATATTATCATTATTATTGTAACTAAATTAATTAATTAATGCCCGCAGGGGTGTAGACCGATTGGCAAGTGCCGTGTAAATGGAAGGAACTATGTAAAATGAGGTCTCAAGGTCGATTCTCACCCCGATTTACTTGCGGGTGTCACGCGAGTACGATACTGCCGTTGTTACCGATTCCCCTAGTATAAAAAAAAAAAAAATTTAATTAATTAATTATTATTTATTATTATCATTTTAACTGAATTACATTAACATAGAAATTTGTAAAAAATAATTAGCTTTTTCAAATTCTCACTTATATGAACCTCGGGTATGATATACGTAATTGTGTTATTAGTTTCAGAGAAAAGCGTTAAATTCATCAAACTTGGGATCAAGTGGCTCTACTACTATATTCAATGAGCAATTAGCAAAAGCTTAGAATCCTGAAAAAATTTCCAACCATTGCCAAGCTTATGAAAGTATGCATGCATGCACACTTTATTGGAAATAGCTTTTATAGAATCGAACTATGCTCAGGCAGGAAGGCATACAGACTAAACTGGAAGCAATTTATATAAATTCTAATTATTTTGGCAAGGGATTTCCTTCCAAAAAGTATTTGAACAAGGTCAAAGCCCTGGACGGTTGATATTCTGGAACTTCATGCCCCGCTCCCCTAACTGTAGCAAAAGTCAAGCCCTTGTAAATTACTGTATATCCCCCTACCTGCACCATATTCCACGAGCATGCACGCAGGAAGTTAGTCTAAGATCGAGGTGAAATCGATATCATCTGTGAAATTAATGAAACTGATATAATAATTACCTCGCCGCCATTAATCCAGGGGTACCATGGAGTCTGAATCGGAAGCTTGAGTTCATTGATAGAGAGTCTTGTAGCGGTCACGGGCACATTGGAATCCACGTCTCCGCTGAAACTCAAACACGAAAACGATGTTAACAAAATTTTCATACGATTACTAATGATTTTTTAACCATAAATTATTAATTGAAGATATTAGCATATTTTTAGTAGTTTTTCCAAATCAATTAACAAGATTTTCATAATTTTTTATCATTTTTAAAAGCTTTCATTAACCTGTTTACTTTTTAATATTTACTTATTATTGTTTGACGATCTAATTGCCACTTTAAAATAACAAACTTAATTGAAATTACAAATTTACTATACTATTAATTTTTTATCATTTTACAATCAATCGTTTCATATTTTTCAGTGGTTTCTTATTCTTAGTTTCACCAGCAGCTATTTAGCTACTGTGCTAGTAATAATAATAATTTATTTTTAAGGTCATGGCCAAGTTAGACACCAAATTGTTGTTTGATCTTTGTTTATGGGAAATGGACCCTTTCCCAGCAATTTGACTGATAAAATTTACAAAGATATACATATCCTTCCCTATTTTAAGGTCACGGCCAAGCCAGCACACCAAATTGGTGTATGAGACCCCCTTGTTTGTGGGACAAGGGACCCCCCTCCGCCCAGCGATTTGACTGGTAAAGTCTACGAAGGTA
>JZKD02S1172416.1:179878-218109 GCA_000966675.3 Picea glauca
GTATTTAAGTTCAGATCCCACTGCCTGAGAACAAAAGTATCTTATATTATATCACATCCTGTCTACTAATGAAATTTATACTCTTTTCTAAAGTAAATTTATACTCTTTTCTAAAGTCACAAGTTTAAGTTGAGCTCACCATTATTCCTTTGAAATTAATGAACGATGCCTGTCCCAGGCGTTTATGGTCTAAAATTGTTGCAGCCAATTCTGGAATGTAATATCCTACAATCAATTATAACAGTTAATACCCTCATGGAAATGTCAATAGTTCCGCGTAAATCAAACCAGCTTTGAAATCTTTCTAGCAGCGTCGAAAATTTTCGCTCTATAAGAGTATCACACTTATCAGATAAATTCCAGACAAGTCCCTTAAAAAATCACTACTAGTTCAACTTTTGGCCCACAAAAAATGTGAAAAAAATACAGTATTTTTGTAGCAGCAGCTTGCAATTACTCTCACCATCGTCTGTAATGGCATGTAATGGAAATTAAATTATTTGCAGGGTAAGGATTAAAAGTATTAGAAATAATATTACCTGCATAACTTTCGCCCGCTATGTAGAACTTCCGGGATTTGTACTGTGGAAACCTGTCGAACCATTTTACAAGGAAGGCGTATGATTGTTCAGCTGGAACCAAACAAAGACATTGTTCAAACTTTAGATTTCTTGTACAAGCATCGCGTAACTAGTAAAAGCACATATGTTTTGTACAAAACCAAAGGATTCGCAAATTACCTGTTAGCGTATCGCCGGTTTGGTTATAATCGGAGGTCGTGTTAGAGTACGAGAATCCTACGCCCGCGGGAGACTCCAAAAACAATACGTTTGCCGCTGTTAAAAAAACATGGGCCGAGGCTGAAATCATAAACTTGAGAGATGTATGGTCATATCATCTTATTTCGTACTCCGAAAATGGTTAACCTAATACGCGGGACTGAACAAAAACTTTTATTGGATGTGCCTTCTGCAGGTAATTATAATTATTTGTGACGTAGAAAATGTTAAATCTAATGCACAGGATTGATTGTTTTTTTTCTAAGCAGATAAAACTAGTATTATATTTAAAGGCTTATACCTATTGATAATGGGCATAATTAATGATCTTTTAATCTTATTTAACCTTAAACCTTAATCTGATGGCTACTCATTCAAGATACTGGCATATTCTTAGTCGTCCTCCAAAATCAATGAGCCAGATTTATTGCTCATAACTTCCTTGCATTTATGAAGGCATCCTTTAACATGTTTACTTTTTTACATTTACCTAAAAATACTTAAAAAATTACTGTAAGCATATATAATTGACACGTTCAAATGATTAAAAATATAATTGACACGTTCAAATTTTATTGCAGAAAATTGTTGCAGCTGGAGCGAGTGTTGAGAGGTAAATGAAAAATTAAATAAAAGAGATGTGCAGAATAATGATTCGAATTTTATTTTCAAACCCTAATTAGAGTTTATATTAAAATTAAGCTTTAATAAATTAAAAATGCATTTCGGCTTTCATCAACTACAATTATGTGGCTGTGCTAGTATATTACAACAAATGTGGATCATTTTAAAGCAGTTCATGTATAATTATAGTAATAAAGCTGGTGTATGGTATGATAGCTGTAATTATTAACAGTTTAGCCCTTGAGTTTAAGTAAAGAGAGGGATAAAGAAGCTTAAAAAAACAACTTCATTATGAAGAGGAAAAACATATCACGACAAAAAAAATCATCTTTATCAATGTATTGAAAGGAATATTTTTTTCCGGATGTCAAAGATAGCAATACTTGCCTTGGTTCCATGCGTGGCGATTGAAGTAGAGCGTTTTTCCATCTGGGTTTACGCGGAAAGGACCTAATTCTTCCATTGCTCCGTATCCAAATGACGAACATCCAGGCCCTGGGTTTATAGCAGTTTGTGAGGAAGAAGAAAACTGGGTAACAGAATTACTACTGGAAACATATTAGAAAACAAAGATTAAAATGAATTTACCGCCATTAAGCCAGAGAACAAGCGGCTGGGTTGAGGGATCTTGAACGGCTTCGGCGAAATAATAGAAAAGCGCTCTGCCTGCCTTGGCATTTACATTTACATATCCAGAGTATTGTCTGAATTTGTATCCCTTTGGCTGTCCAGGGAGGCCTTGAGGGAGATAATCGGCTTCTTGCAGGTGGCCCTCCTCCCTTGACTCTTTCAAATATTCGGAATCATTCCTAAAGCTGACCAGGGCTTTATCAGATCCCCATTCTACAGTTTGTAGGGTATGGCTACTGTATCTTCTATTTCTGCGCCACACTCGCAATGCGTCACCTTGCGTAGTGCGCTGATGAGAGGGAGCAACTGCTGAGACCAGAAGGACTGAGAGAAGCAAGCATTGTAGCTCCACTGTTCTCTGCATCTTGACAACCAGGGAAACAGTGGAGACTTTGTCAAACAGTGGAGAACAATATAAGCAGTGGCCATTTGCATTACTTATAGCTGTTGGTGCACGTTATATTTCCGAAATAGATGAACATGCAAGCGGGGGAAACCGCTGCGAGTTGGAGTAGCAGCAGAAGCTGGAGATGGAAAAAGTCAGAGTTGAAACCTTCTCTTATCGCCGCCATTTTAGGAAAGTTGTTCGTGAAATAAGGAATCCAAATGCACAGCATCAACATCTGATCTGCTTTGACCGTATCTTCTCATTTATTATAATGCATTATTTATTTTTAATTAACTATTTATCATTAATTTCTAATTTTCGTTTTGAATTATTATTTTTCACTTAACATAATTAACTATTTATCATTAATTTCTAATTTCCATTTTGAATTATTATTTTTTAAAAATAATAATAATAATCTATTTTTAAAGTCACGGCCAAGCCAGGACACCAAATTGATGTATGAGACCCCCTTGTTTGTGGGACAAGGGACCCCCCTCCCAGCGACATCGATTGATATAAAATAAAAACAAAGCATTGAAATAAGAATACCTTTTTCATACATTAAAAATACTTATTTTTACATCATGAATTGTTTCATATTGTATTTTTTCATTTTTTCATTTATTATAATATATTATTTTATTGTTAACCTGTGAGGGTGAGCTATCTCTAATTTATCCTTAAAAGTTGGAGAGTTTACAGATTCAACTTTCTTTAGGCTCCATAACCAAGGTAAAAGGTTTACTCGTTTACCATCCATGAATCATGGAGAAGTACCTCCAATTTTTTTGATCTCTTTTGAATTAGGCTCCATAACCAATGAAAACAATTTACCCTATTTAGTATCCATGAATCATGGAGAAATACCTCTAACTTGATCCCCGTAGGGTTAGGCTCTATGACTAGGGCCAATACTTTACCTTATTTACCATTGTTTTGGTTCTCATTGGAAAAAAGCTAAATAACTAACTAGATTAAGGGGTTGATTCATATCTATGCAAACATAGATACATTAAAAGTTACTTATATCCACAACTATAAAGAAATATTATTGATTTATTTATTTAAATAATTTTTAAAATAATATTTATAGCTTATTTTAGTATTTTTTTTATAATAACATTTTGAATAAATATAATAAAAATATTTGTAATAAATTAAATATTTGTAACAATAAAATTAAAATATTTACATTTTAATTTAATAATATTTAAAATTAATATATTAATAACAAAAATAAAATTTTAATTTAAAACTTTATATAGTAAAAATTAGTTTTCCAACCAATTTGGAACCTTTTTTATCCATTCCCAAGCTTCCAAAAACATTAAAAGGGTGGAAACTTTGAAGATGCCGAAAATGGTTTCATGCAACTGTAGCCAACAATTTACCCCTCGTCCGTGAATGATGGAGAAATACTCCACAATTTCTTTGAAAAAAAGGAAAGATATGAACTACCTTATTAATTGCTCATCTCTAATATTTAATGGTTATTTTTAATTATTATACTCCACTTTGTCTTCCGTTATATTTTTCACCAAAAAAAAATCAATTTTGAAATTGGTCAAGGATATACATTGTAATTATTTAATTTTGAAATTGGTCAAGGATATATATACATTGTAATTATTCTTTACAATTTTGAAATTCTTAGAACATTAATTTTGAAACTCTTAGAATATTAATGTAATTATTTTTTTAATGGTTGGTAAGGAATGTATTTTATAAGTGAGATTTGGATGAGTGTAAGCTAATGATAGTTTTTTATGATATGATTGACTTTCACAATGAATTTTAATATGATGTAAAAATATGAAATATAACAAATTGAATCAGCGTTTAGAATATCTATTTTTATTTATAGAATTTGTGTATGACCATATAAAATTTGAGTTTTTCTAACAATGATATGTTATTTTTCATGTAAAATATAATG
Source organism: Picea glauca (assembly GCA_000966675.3). Lineage (NCBI taxonomy): Eukaryota > Viridiplantae > Streptophyta > Pinopsida > Pinales > Pinaceae > Picea > Picea glauca. The sequence goes on from JZKD02S1172416.1 coordinate 184,239, forward strand.
AATATGTTCTCATTAGTGCAAGTTTTCACTACCTAAATGATGAAATTTCCTTAAAAAAATTCTAGAATGGTAGAGAACATATTGTCAATTTATAATGCTAATTTTATATTTTAAAAAAATATAAACATCATTGTATCCTTATAATTACAAGGCAATGTGTTAGTTTAGGGTATGAGGGTCTTAATATAAATAAATAATTTTTATTTTTTCTAGATTTATATTAAAAATAGTAAAAAATATTAATTTTTTTCTAAACTATATATTTGGAATTTGCATAATCAACTCTATATGCATGTGAAGATGGATTTATATAGCCTATATAAAAATAATGTGAAAGATGGAGACATTGATATCCATTCATAAAAATGGAGGTTTTGATGTATATGTAGCCCAAGCCACGAGGTTTGTCATTCAAAACCTAAATCTAAGGTAACCAAATGAGCAAACACACATATTAAAGTTTAAAATATCACCCCAAAAAAATTGAATGGAAAGAACACACATGTATTCTAGAGAGCACATGCATTCCTGAGCGTGTACACATTCTAGAGCATGTACACATTCCCATAATACACACATGTTATTTTGACTAAGAATACTTGTGCACAAGGAACATGTCTAGAGGTCTAACAAGAATGTGTTATATACTTCTTAAACCTTCTTGTTAAGGGCCATGAATAAATGCTAGATAAAATGATATGATCCCTCACTACGAGGTGCTTTTCCCTCATACTTGGATATGTGTGGCATTAAGATGTTTCATGCAACACACTTGGGTATGGAGGACTAGACCATAATCATGGTAGGGGAAAAACATTATGAGGCCCTTAACATTGATCAAGTGAGGGAAACAATCACATTTCCATGTAAACATAGCTTTTAAGGCTCAAGTGCCATGAAAAACACCAACAAAGGTTATGTGCCTTGATATGGTAAACATAATGCCTCAAACCACTGCACCAGACCTCTTGATGTTTTAGGAAGATTTAGAGCTCAAGGGTGATGAATGACACCTTAAATGACCATAGATGACCTCTCAAGGGGATTGTTGGCATTCAATTGAGGATATGGGAATCATTGGGAGATTTTGAGCATTGGGTATGGGTCTTGGGTCCTTAATTCGACACAATTGATAAAGAAAACCTAGTCCATGGGTCCTAAAAACTGCTTCTATGCATCATCTAGGGCCATCAACAACATGTTGAACTACCACAAAGTAAATTTCTAGGGTATCCTTGGTCTCCAAATGGGGACAGTCAGCATTATGAGGTTTTGAACATTGAGTATGAGTCTCTGGAATTTGGATATTGTTAAGGGAACAAACCCAAGAATTATGCCCTAAAGGAATATTATAGGATTATGGAGGGCATCTTATACCTCTAACTAAGTATATAGGTACCACTATCATTTTTTAGCACTACCTATTAGTCGAAGGGTCTTGGACATGGCTAAGGGAGGAAATAATAATGTTAGGCCCTAAAGGAATCTTCTAGCCATCTGAGACCAAGAGGGATTCCTCAAACAACCACACATGACCTCCTGAGGGTACCATTGTCCTATTATTGGCGATGATAGAGTCACTTGGTGGTTTTGAGAAGAAGGTGTGTGTCATAGAGCCTTGAAAATGATCTGGGGAAGAAGGACATACCTTAGGTCCTAAAGAAATATTTGAGGCATCTATAGCCCTAAACAATGCCTCAAAGAACCACACATTATCTCAGGGGGGTAGTCTTAGCCTCTTAGAAATGATAGTTCCCTCATAAGTTTTTGATTAGTAGCTATGGGTTCCAAGGCCTTGATCTGGTCGAATGGGGAAACTTAATCTTTAGTTGAATTTTAAAGCTATAGGCATCTAGGGCCTAACATGGCACCTCAAACCACCACACCTAACTTCTTGAGGTATTAGCCAACTTGTAAGGCTCAAGGGTCATGAATGACACCTCAAACGATCATAGATGACCTCTTATTAAGCAGATGTTTGGACTTCAAATGGGGATATGGGCACTTTTAGTAGAGTTTAAGAACTAGGTATGGGTCTTGGGTCCTTCGACATGATCGAGAGAAGAAATCATCACCTTAGGTATTAAAGGAATCTTCTAGGCATCTAAGGCCATCAATGACATGTTGAAACACCGCAAAGGAACTTTTCATGGTATCCTTAGTCTCCAGGTAAGGATAGTTATCATTTTTAAATTTTGAACATTAAGTATGAATCTCTAGAACCTGAATATCATCAAGGAAACAAACCCAAGAGTTAGGACCTAAAAGAATATTATAGAATTTTGGGACTAAGAATGACACTTGAAACCATCGCAAATGACCTATCAAGGGAATCATTTGCCTCTAACTAGGTATGTAGGTACCACTAGCATTTTTTAGCATTAGGTATGGATCTCAGGAACTTGGAAATAGTCAAGGGAGAAAACATGAATGTTAGGATAAAGGAGGTTTCTAGCTATCTAGGGCCAAGAAGGATGTATGGAACAACCACACATGGCCACTTGATGGTATCATTGACCTATTATTCGGAATGTTGGTTCCACTAGGTGGTTTTGAGTAGTAGGTATATGTCTCAAGACCCTAGAAATGATTTAGATAAAAGGCAATCCCTTGGGTACTAAAAAAACATTTGAGGCATCTAGAGTCATGAACAACACCTTGAAGCACCACACATTACCTCTGCAGGGTATCCTTGTCCTCTAATAAATATGTTAGTGTACTCAGGAGGTTTTTATCATTAGGTATGGGTCTTAAGACATTGATATGGTCGAGGGGGAGGCCAATCCTTAGATGAACAAAAATATTGTAGGTAGCTAGTGCCAAGCATTATGCCTCAAATAATCAAATACATTCTCTCGAGGTCTTAGGAAACTTATAAGGCTCAAGGGTCATGAATGACACTTGAAATGAGAATAGATGACCTCTTTAGGGGATATTTGACCTTCAAATGGGGGTATGGGTATCGTTAGGATATTTTGAGCATTGTATGTGGATATTGGGTCCTTATACATAATTGAGAGAGGGAACACATGCCTTAGGTCCTAAAGGAATCTTTTAGGAATCTAGAGACATAAACGATATGTTGAACCACCATAAAGGACCTTTATAGGGTATCCTTTGTTTGTGGATGAGGATAGTTAGCATTATGAGTCTTTCAACATTGAGTATGCATATCTAGAAACTAGATATGGTTAGGGAAATGATCCCAAGCATTAGTCCCTAAATGAAGCTTATAAGCTTCTACAACCAAAAATGAAACTTTGAAGCACACCATAGATGACCTATTGAGGGCATCATTTTCCATTATCTAGGTATATAGGTACCACTAACATTTTGGAGCACAAGGTATGGGTCTCAATGTTCTGGACATGGACAAGAGAAGAAACATGAATTTCAGTCCCTAAAGGAAGATTCTATCCATCTAGAGCCAAGAAGGCTGCCTCGAACAACCACACATGGCCTCCTGAGGGTATTGTTGGCCTATTATTTGGTATCGGAACGCTACTAGGTGGTTTTGAGTAGTAGGAATGTGTCTTAGGGCCCTAGAAATGATCTAATGAATAATTGCATGCCTTAGGTCCTAAAGAAATATTTGAGGCATCTAGAGCCATGATCAATTCCTTGAAGCACCACACATTACCTATGGAGGGTAACCTAGGCCTCTATGAAAGATTTTAGTTCCATCACAAGGTTTTGATCATTAGGTATGGGTCTTAATGCCTTCATATGGTTGAGGGGGGGAACCTTAGCCTTAGTTGAAGTACAAATATTGTGGGAATTTAGCGAGAAACTCAATGCCTTAAACCACCACAACCAACTTATTGAGGTCTTAGGCAGCTTCTAGTGCTCAAGGGTCATGAATAACACCTCAAATGAACATATATGATCTCTTGAGATAATGTTTGGTCTTCAAGTGGGGATTTCACATCATTCATATATTTTAAGCATTGGGTACAGGTCTTGGGCCCTTGGACAATATCGACAAATAAAACCCATACCTTATGTATTAAACAAATCTTCCAAGGATCTAGGGCCATCAATGACATGTTGAACCACCACAAGGACCTTTCTTGGGTATCCTTGGTCTCTAGATGGGGATAGTCAACATTATGAGTTTTTCAACATTGAGTATGAGTCTTTATAACTTGGATATGGTTAGGGGACCAAACCGAAAAATTATGCCCTAGAGGAAACTTATAGTCTTCTAGGGCCAAGAATGACACTTTGAACCACCACAAATGACCTATCAAGGGAATCATTTTCCTCTAACCAAGTATATTGATACCACTAGCATTTTTTAGCATTATGTATGTGTCTTGGAGCTTGGACATGGATAGGGGAGGAAACATGAATTTTAGGCCCTAAAGGAAGATTATACCCATGTATGTCCAAGAAGGATTCCTTAAATAGCCACACATGGCATCCTAAGGGTATCATGATCCTATGATCAGAGTTGTCGATGTTACTATTTGGTTTTGAACAGAAGGTATGTGTCCTAGGGCCCTAGAAATGAACTAGGGAAGAGGGCCATGCCTTAGGTTGTAAATAAATATTTGAGGCATCTGAAGTCATGAACAATGCCTCAAAGCACCATGCATTCCCTCTATAGGGTATCCTTATCTTATGAGAAAGATGTTACTACCCTCACAAGGTTTTCATCATTAGGCATGGATCTCAAGGCCTTGATGTACCACTATCATTTTTCTTCTATTTTAATAAGAGCACACATGCACTTTATAATGTGTGCATGTTGTAATGTGTTTTCATTGTATATGTCTTCACACTCCTATGAGATAAAAGAACAAAGGCATGAAGCCCCACCTCAAACTCTACAAAATTTTCTCCCTTATATATAGGTTTCCTAACACCTTCTGTGAAAAACTATTGTTGCATACAATTTTTATAATTTTTGTGTGGCTAGAAGGAAATTATTTGTTTATTTTTTATTGTTAATCCTTTTGAAAATGGGGAAAAAATGTAAACGATTGATAAAGTCTTTAAGGAAAGAGTGGCCCATTGAAAATGTCAATGAAGGAAGTGAAGGAAAATTTTGGTATGGGAAAATGTAGGTTTTCAATAGATACCAATCCAAATTATAGTACAATAGATGCCACTTTTGTTTCTAATCCATCACCACAATCAAAACTTTGGATTTTATTATCTAGGAAAATCCAATTCTAGCCTCTAGTGAACCTTCAATGGTTATTTCATCAAGACGAGTTGTTGTGGATGAGCATACGATGATGTATTTTTTTGGAGATAGTTATATAAATGATTAAATTAGAGAGGAAAATCATGCACAACCTTCTAGTGAATAAGTTAATTTGGTACAAAATCTTTATTCATAGCTAGACATCCCTAAAACTACCCATGATCATGTCCACTCTCCTCCCAAATTTGACTCGTAAGTTATTGAAGGCGTAAGAACTTGTACATTTGTAACTCCACAACAAAGAGTTCAAGAGTGACAAAATATGGGTCCATGTTCATTACTTATATTGAGTAACATCTTCCAAATAAATGCTAAATGAATTCAGGTGGATGAAAGTGGTATAATATCACTTGAAGGAAAGTTATCTAGCTGATATATTCGTTATCAATCATACAAAATTATTAAAAAATATTTTGAGAAAAAATATGATGAAACTAAATGTCAATTATTTCTATCTTTGTTAAAATATAAGATCTTGATTGTTGCTAGGAGAATTTTAGGCATTAAAAAAGTTAAAAGTTCAGAAACAAGTAATCATATTGTTAGAAGCCTTATGGGTGATTTTCATAAAATTGATAAAAAATACTTTTTCTTCAGACCATAATGTGTATTGTCACAATCAATTGTTAACAAGATCACAATGAAACATCATTTTCCCAAATAAATATCTCATCTCATTAAATGTTTAATATCAAAACCCTTGAAAAGTATGATGAGATAGCCTCGACATAGGAGGCCAAACAAATTTATGGGCATTCACTGGTAGGATAATTCATTATAAAATAAAGTTAGTTGGATAATTTAATAGACTAATATATTTTTTTTCATGAGAACACTAGGCCTTTTTCCAACCAAAATGATGCACTAAAATTAAGAAAAAGTTTTATAGATTGTGAACTCCACATTGAATACTTTCTTAACATGACGTAGATATAATTGTATGAGAGATTCAGGAATGAGCATAGTTCACTTAACTTTGGCCAAGACTATATTTGAAAAGTAAAAGTCTTGGTATGTTAGAATAAAACCAATACATAAAACACACTATTGTAGACACCTCATTGCATATGGTTATTGTTAACACACACATTTCATGTTTTGCATAACACCCTTGTCCAGGAATGCTTAGCTATATTACTACGAACATCATCTAAATTATTTATTCATATAATCATGTGTACAAGCCCATAGGATTGTACATATTATTAAAAATATTACATACATGCCTTAGGTGTGGTGCAATGAGATTATTAAGCAAGTGCGATCATGTGAAAGATGAGTATGAATTAGGGAGGGAGGAGGTTGATCTACAAAGATTCAAATATATGATGTGTGATATTGGGGGAGGGCATGAAATAAAAAATATATCATTGGTGACGTCCAAGTTTATTAATGTGTATTTAAATGGTATTTTTAAAACTAAGTTTTTTCTTAATAAAAGACAATGCAACTTTTGCACTAAGGGGTGGATTTTTGAAAAATAAGGATCAGGTGATTGTGGATAATGTGCTCACAAAAAAATTGGCCTAAAACACTGAAGGATATTAGGAAAGTAAATTATATTTCTTTATTTGGTTTGTATTCCTTCAAATCAAATTTTCCATGTGTTCCTAAATAATTTCAGGAAGCGAGATGCAACTCCCCATAAAACAATAATCGAGACTTGGATTGATGAATTTTTTATTGTGTTGAAATTTTGAAATCATATCACAGAGAAGGGAACCCCTCTTCCATGATTAAATTTCCTATTTTTTTTTAATTCAAAAACCTCTAGACATAGGGTTACTCTTAGTAAGAGATAATGCATTTTTTGCACTAAGGGGTTGATTTTTCAGAACTCTACATCGCGTGATTGTGAATGCCAAACAAAATTTAAAAAGCCTATAGCACTCTATTTTTATACTTGATTTTAATTGTATTCCCCCAAACCAAATTCTCCATGTAGTTTGTTGATAATTAAAAAATTCATCCCACATTTCCAAGATTGAGAATGCAATTTTCAAGTTATTGAACTTGATGTGGAGATTTATTTTTAATCATCTTTTCCCAAACTTGGTATGTCCATTCCTACCCTACTTGAAGTTAACTTTCAGGAGTTAATTATATTTATATAATGAGTAGCATGGCGACGTAAGTTTTTCAAAAGAATTTTAATCAGATCAGATTCCAACATGTACAAGAAGAAATATTTTAAGTATGGGTATGATCGTTTTAATTTAAAGATGAAAGAATGATCCCTTCCCTTTCCATTACATTATATGTTGTACAATAATTTCATCATAAAAGTTAATATGAGAATAATCATGATGATGTTAATGAAATCCTATGGTGTCCCATTATTTATTTTTATGGAAGAAGTACAAGAAATTTTAGGGAATCAAAGAAAAAGTAGTTGAATAGCTGCAAGAAATAAATGTAATAAATGTATTTATAAAGGGTTTTTGAAATAATTATAAAATAGGAAGAGAATGCATACATTAAAACGTATGAACAACTTAAGCCCATTTGCAGTAGCTCAAAGAAACTAGTACAAGAAGGGAAAATGTATAACTAGTCCAAAATTTTATTGAAGCAACCTTTTACCATTTTATCTCTCTTAAGTTGGTCAAAGGAGAATGTTTCCAATAGTATTAAAAGTGAAATTTAAAGTATGGTAGGCACATTGCAATATGAGGTGGTGTGGCTTGATTACTTTCATTTTCTAAATGTGAAATTGTACCTAATTTCACCTCTCACTAACTAGATAGTTGTTATGAATCAAACTCAAAAAAATAGCCAATGAATAATAGACTTCAAGGGGGAAGCCTCATTTTACAATATATGCAATGCACAAGAAAAGATGAGATTCTTGTACAAATTATTCTCATTTATTATAAATAAGAGATAAAGTGAGACTGACGTAACCTACCACTAAGCAAACTTAATCATAACTAATAAACAATTAATAAATGAGTGTGAAGGCCTTAACATAGCATCTTCCCTCTCTTTTAGAAGAATATTTTCTCTTAAATCTTTTAATTGAGGGTGTTTCTTCGTGAACTGCTCATTTTCCCATGTAGCTTCTTCTGGAGGCATATTCTTCCACTTGATTAGGTACTCCATAATGATTCTATTCCGTAGAGATATAGAACACCTATTTATAATGTTTTTTGGTTCAAGAATCAACTTCTCTTCTTCATCTAATTCTGGAAGTTCTATCTGCATTGGCATAGCTTGTCCCAAAACCTTTTTTTAGGAAAGATACATGAAAAAAATTATGAATGCAAGAACAAGGAAAATCTAATCCATACGCCACTTCTCCAATATTGTGAATAATCTTGTAGGGTCCGTAAAAATTTTGAGCTAATTTGTGATTCTTCTTCTATTTGAGAGTATATTACTTATAAGGTTGCAGTCTCAAAATATTGAATCACCTTCCTCAAATTGTTTTTCACTTCAACATTTATCTACTTACTTCTCCATCATATTTTGTTCCATTTGAATGTTTTCCTTAAGAATTGACAAAGTTTATTTAGTCTTTTCCATATATGATTCTATTTCCTCTACTTTGGAATGTTCTTGCAAAAAGTATGAGATACTAGGAGTTGGATATCCATAAAGGGATTCAAATGGAGAATCTTAGTAGATGTGTGGTAGGTGGTATTATAACACCATTCTTCTAGAGGAAGCCACTTCACCCATTGGTGTTACTTGTTCGAAGAATATCGATGTAGATAACCCTCTAAACATTCGTTAAATATTTCTATTTGTGGATGATATGTCCTTCCATCCGAGAGTCGTGAGACTCCATTAATATTTTTTAGTTCAACTTTGATTAAGGGCATACAAATATTTTACCCTTGTACCAAAGAATATCTCTCTTCCAATCCCAATGCTCCATATATTTCATCCCTTCATTTATACATTGTGTTTTTTTATCTCATACTATTGTGATTTTTCCATTCATGGAGAGATTCTTCCAAGCACACAAGAATGTAAGATGTAATGGAATATAAACTTGAGGCTTCTTCTATTTTGGAAAGGACATTTGTGACCACATTATACTTCCCCTCTTTTTATATTATTTCAAAATCAAACCCTTGCATTTTTGCAACCAGTTTTTGTTTCTCTTTTAATCGGAATCTTTTCTCCAAAAACTAATTTAGGCTATCATGGTCTATATTGACTTTAAAATTCCTCCCAATGAGATATTATCTCCAGTTTTTATTGCATGTAAAATTTCTGCAATTTCTTTTTCATATGTAGATTCCACCAAGTCTTTCCCCTTTAATTGTTTACATTCAAAAGCCAATTGTCTCTCTTATTATATAAATAATGCTCCAATTCCTTGTCCAAATGAATCACATTCTACTATGGATGTTTTACCAAAATCAAGTGTTTTTTATACCATTGTAGAAGCATGGGATCTTTTAAGAGTGAGAATATGAAGTTAGCATCTTCATTCCATACAAATGGATTTTTCTTTAAGAGAGATGTGAGTGGGCCTACAATGCATGCATAATTCTTGACAAACTTCTAATAATATTCTATAAAACCCAAAACTTCTTTATGACCCTTGATGTTTTGAGAATTTCTATTCTATCAATCTTCTTTAATTCCACCTTAGGAAAGTTGACACCCTTAGGAACACATTCATAATTAACCACACTATTAGAGTTAAATCCACTTGAAAAATGCTTATTACTAGAAAAAATTTCAATAGGAATGCTACATTTATTTTCACGAGTCTTTTCGATCACAATGTCACTTTTAGTAAGCCTCCCATCTAGGGTATGTAAGATGGAAATTTTCAATTCATACAATTTATTTTCCATTTGTTCCATCTTCTTTTCCATTTGATCTGTATTTTCATTCATCTTATTTTCCATTTATTCCATCCTTTTTTTCGTCTCTTGAAATTTATTTTTTGTATTTACCACCTCATTACTTGTTATTAACCTGACACTCAAATCATTAAGTTGGTCCTCCAATTTGGATAGCTTGTTATGTATCTCCTCATTTTCTTCATGAGTTATAGATGAGATTTCTGGAGGTTTAATTGGTGTTGTAATTTTTTTTGGAGCCATGTAGCATAAAAAAAAATAATACTCTTCTATTTGTCTTTATCACAAATTTTTAGTCACCAAAAAAAACCTTCCAATAAAAAGTTATGCCAATTGCAAGTTACACACCTTAAAAATCTTAGTTGGGAGACTGTCTCGTTGGTTTTCCTTTGTATTGATGTAACTCTACAATTTTGGCCCTTTTGAGTATGAAATTCCAGTTTCTACTAATCTGATGTTTTTTCTCTTCAATTCCATAGGTATTATAAAAATTTGATGTTCCAAGTGAAATTTATTGTAACTTTACCAAAACTTGTTGTTTTTTGGCCCCTTCTAGAGAGTGAAATTGTATGAAATACCATGTGTCCAATGTTTCATCTCTATTTCTGAAATTTTTGTCTTGAATACTATGTTATTTATTATTTCCAAAGAAACTAGTGACACTCAATTTTGACTTTTCAAACTTTGGATATGGCACTTCTACTAACAACACCTATTTGAGACTACTTTTAGGATTATTCACAAACCCTCACTTACACATGATATATATTACAAAGAGTTATTAAACAATACCTAAAATTTGTACCAGATGTACATTGATATGTCTCCCCATTAGAATAAAAATTTCACAGTATAACTCATCCCAAAATAAGTGTTATAGAAAAACTTCGAAGATGACTTGTTTCAAACTGATTTCAAGACTAGTCACAAACCCTCACTTCCACAAGATATATTTCATAAAGTTTAATGAACCAGTGCCTAAAATTTTTACCATACATACTTCATTATGTCTTCACATTATATTTGAAATTAATCTATATCAATCATCCTAGAAAAAAAGTTATACTTAAAATTCCAACATGTCTTGATTGAAGGAGAGAAACCCTAGGATCATATGCTTTGGTACCAAATGTGTTGCATATGTGTTATATTATTTGCATGAATAGATTTATTTTCTTCATTGCATTGGGTACGTCAGGGGGTCATAGGGGGGTGGAGCACACCAAAAAAAAAAATGGCGGTTTGTGTGTCCATTTTTAGCGGTTTTTCGGCACATGGTTTTCACTTATGCTTTTTCTAATTCCGGTTAAGGAATTAAGGTTGTTGACTAATCCAGGTCAATGGATTAGGGGTTTTGGATACCATGAGATCCTATAATATTGCATTGTAAACAATTAATATGTATGATGAATAAATAATTAGAGGTGTGGCTCTAAACAGGTTGTTGGTTTTCTTAGTTTGGGTTTCCAAGGTAAAATATATGTGTAATGTGTGTGTGTGTGTGTGTGTGTGTGTATTTTATATTTTTATTAAGAATCTATTTGTATAATTAATCGTGCAAGGCTGAAATCTACATTTGGTATCTGGATTTAGGGGAACACCTTTGTGGTTGGGGGTTTGGCTCAGGTCTGTGATCAACCTTGTTTAGTGGATGATATTCTATATTGATTATTCATGTGAAAAGAAATGGAAAGTAGTTCAAAAATAGAGATCAAGAAATATAATGGGAATTTTTTTGTTGTGGAATCTCATCATGGAATGTATTTTGGTGGAAAGTTGGATCATAAGGTGAAGAGAACAACCTGGTTGTGTCTATAAAATTCAGTATTATTCAATGTGTAAGTGAAATATATAGCCAAGGCATCATGGTATAAGGTAGGAGCTTTGTATCATTCAAATTCCTTGGTCAAAAAAGTTGTTACTATGGAAGAAGTTGTACAACCTGAGGACGAAAGATGGAGACTTGGTGATAGAGCATATTAACACCTTCAATACTATGGAAAGTCATCTATTTATATTGATATTAAGATTTATGATGAAGATAAATGTATCAGTTTATTGTGTTATTTACCAAATTCATGGCATAGTCTAACTGTGGCCATGGCAATAATGCAACTACTGTAAGCTTCAATGATGCGGTCTCATCCTTGTTGTTGGAGGAGATGCGGCAGAAGAACATGGAAGGATAGAGAACAAATGCCTTATTTTCAAGAGGGAACTTCCATAAAATAAATATATGTAACTCCTCAAGTGGGAGGTATAAATCTTGGGGAAGATCTAAATCTCCCAAAAAAATTGTAAAGGTATGTTGGAGATGTGGAAAAGAAGGGAATTGCAAGAAACAACATAGATCCAAAAGTGTTGAGAGAGAGAAGGGATATAATAATGCTCCTTATACATAATCAAAAAACCCCATGGATGAAGGAGGGGATGTGCACTTTTCTTCTTCAAGCACAAATGAAAATCATCAAGCATGGTTGGTTGAGTTAGGTGCATCCTTTCATATGACTCCCCATACAGAGTAATTATATGAATACGAAAGGTATGATGGAGGTGACATTTTTAGAGGAGATGACTCGACAACCAAAATAGTAGGATGAAGAAAATTTAAGTTGAATATTATAGATGGAAGGATTATAACACTCCTTGGTGTTCTGCATATCCAAGGATTAGCCAAAAATTTGATTTATGTAAGAAAAAATAATGATGCAGGGGTAAAAACAATGTTTGAAAAGGGAACCTACAGGATGGTTCGAGGAGAAATGATTTTTCTAAAGGAAGTTTAGTTTGGAACTCTATATAAGTTGCAGGTAAGCACTATTAGTGATGGGTGCAATAGTTTGATTTTTCCCAAGATTGGAATTCCTGAAGAAGAAAAAAATCCTACAATCTTTGGAAAAAGGATTATGGTGTGTCATGAAAGACTGGGGTATATCAGAGAGAAGGGTATTCAAGTACTACATGGTAAAGGTATGGTTTAAGGTATGGCCAATTACTCTCTTTATTTTGATTTCTGTGAACATTTTTTATATGGGAAGCAAAATCATGTAAGATTCTCCTATGGAGCTACGAGAGAATACAGGATTTTATAGTTGGTGTGCAGTGATGTGTTTGGACCTATTTCAGTTACATCAGTAGTGCACGGATGAATTGTTTAGGAATACATGGATTTACTTCCTTAGGAATAAATATAAATTATTTGACAAAATCAAAGAGTTTAAGGCTCTAGTGGAGAATCAGGGAGAGAAGAGAATTAAGGTGCTCAGGACAAATAATGGGGGAGAAATATGTGGAAATTAATTCAAAGAAGTTTGTAATAAGTTTGATATAACAAGGAACAATACTACTCCATACACACCTCAGTAGACTGAATTTTTATAAAGGATGAATAGGCTGTTGATGGAAAAATCAAGGAGCATGCTCAGTGGTGCCAAGTTAGGATAGGAATTCTGGGTAGAGGTAGTGGGTAATGCATGTTACTTGGTCAATCAATCACCTTCATCATCGTTGGATAATAAGACTCCACATAAGGCATGTACTTGTAATAAACCCTCTCTTACACATCTCAGGGTATTTGGGTGTGATTCCCATGTTCACATTCCAAAGCAAAATAGGAGTAAGATGGATAAAAAAAATGAAAATTGTATCTTTATTGGGTATAAAGATGGTCTAAAAGGTTATAATATTTGCAATGAACAAACTAAGAAGGTATTGTATAGCCAAGATGTGTTATTTAGAGCAATCAAATATGTTGTCAAATAGGAATTCTTACCAAGGGAAGAATAACCAGATAAAATAGAGTGTTAATTGGAGGATAATGAATCAAACTCTACAGAAGAATAATAATCAAAAGAAGAAGAGCCTCATATTCCAGTATTGAGGAGATCATTTCGAGGAAGAAGGCAACTAGAAAGGTATATTCCACTTGATTTCCATTCAAATTTTTCTTTGTTTAATATTGATGATGATCCCAGAAATGTTAGGGAGGAAGTGAATTTAGAGAATGGAAAAAATTGGTAAAAGTCCACAGTGGAAGAAATGGCAACGTTGGACAAGAATGAGGCTTGGGATCTAGTGGAGTTGTCGACTGGAAGAAAACCAATTGGAATAAAATGGGTGTTTAAGAAGAAGTTGAGGGCATAATGAAAAGTGGAGAAATACAAAGCTTTGTTAGTAGATAAAGGTTATTTCCATGTAGAGGGAATTGACTTGGGTGAAATGTTTTCTCATTTTGTCAAGCTAGCTTATATTAGATTTATTTTATTTGTTGCTACTACTTTTTATTTTGAATTAGAATAGATGGATGTGAATACAAAATTCCTACATGGGGATATGGAAGAATAAATCTACATGAATCAACCAGAAGGCCTTGTTGTGAAGGGAAAGAAAGAGATGGTATGTAGGTTGAAAAATTATATGTACGAGTTAAGGCAATCACCAAGGAAGTGGTATAAAAAAATTGGTACTTATATGTTGGGACTTGGCTTCACAAGGATAAAAGGAAATCACTGTGTGTATTTCAAATTAGTTCATGATCGTCTTGTTTATTTGGTCTTGTATGTGGATGATATGTTGTTGATAGGAAATGATAAGGAGATTATCCAGGATGTGAAAAATTAGTTTCCCTCTAAATATGACATGAAGGATAATGGTGTTGCACATTTCATTTTGGGAATGGAAATTAAAAGAGATAGGGAAAACATGAAACTCTAGTTAAATCAAATGAAATACATTGAGACAATATTACAGAGGTTTAATATGTAGGAATGTAAACGATTCAAGGTTCCTATTCTTATAGGTGTAAAGTTATCTATGGATCAATGTCCTAAGACACAAGAAGAGTGAGAGGAAATATCTTGTTTTATGTATTTTAGTGTGGTTGGAAGTTTGATGTATGAAATGGTTTGTACTAGATCATACATTTCACATGCAGTGGGAGTTTTAAGCAGGTATATGTAAAAACCAGAGAAGGAGCATTGGACAACAATGAAGAGGGATTTTATAGGGACCTAACTTCTCTAGCCCATAATGTAGGTAGAATAATATATTTATATGTAATAAAGACTTACATTAGTTAATAAGGCCTATTTAATAATGTGAACAAGTATAATGTAAGAAGAATTAATAGAATCTTTTGTTTCTAGAAATATATTCATCTCTAATGTTCTTTAGAAGGTAGAATTAGTATAAATAAGAGTAGAAGGAATGAGAAAGATGTGTCTTAAGAATTATTGTAATAGATATTTTCTTTGTTGGAGTTTTCCCCCTTGAAGAGGAAACTAAACATTGATTTCATCAATAAATGTATTGTTGTTGGTTTTGTTATTCTCATTATTTTGTTGTTTCGCTAGTATTTTCTGCAATATTTATGTTTCTTCTTATTATAATACATTTGGTACCTTGCAAGTGGTATCAGAGATCTTTCCTCTATGGAAAACATCATAATTTTTTTCAAGATAGAGATGTGTAATGCCGACATATTTAAAGAACAAATATATGTTATTTAGTAGGTAAAATTGCGACTGGGGAAGACTACACACGTGAAATACAAACGATTTCACAGGGTTACTCAAAACAAATGTTTCACCTTGTTGGAAACTTCTATAACCCATGTTGGTACCCCTTCGAGTAATACTGCATCAGACATAATATGTACACGAACTTCACTCTCACGTACTGTTAGGTATATCGGGAGTCCCCCAAGTCTCATGAAACCAACTCTAGATCAGTTGATCGACCACTTGACTGCTATAGGGACACCAATAACATCACTTGAGAAGATACTCTCTAGTACCTGGGTATTCGGGTAGTAAAAATAAGAGTATGGTCAAGCATCCTTAGTTGGTTCCCTGAGATATTGGGACAAGTGCTACTATTTAAACTTGCATGTATATCAAAGAGCTATAACACAAGGAAAACCCTTGTCTATAGGAACCCTAAAAACGTTAACCCTTGGGAAAGGAACATAACAGAAAAGGAATAGAAGAGATATTTTTTCGCGCAACCCTACCTCCTGCATTTTTTTTGTAAAATTCCTCCAAAAACTTTCTTGTCAACAGTTTGGGAAAGTCATCCTTGCAGTATTCTTCAATCTTAGGTATAAATTTGCAGAAGTAAAAAATATATATAGTGGTCTCGTCAGCACCCTTATTTGGAACCTATCCCCTTGGATTCCTCTCTTCGCCATGATTGTCAAGGTAACTATCATTTTTAATCCTTTTCAGTGGACCTGACCCCCTTCTTGACACCCTTATTTAGGGCCTATCTTGTTGGATTTCTCTCTTCACCATGATCATTTTGGTACCTATCACTTCTAGGACATTATTTCCATGAACCTACCCACCCTTATCGACACCTTTATTTTCCACCTATCCCATTTCGTTCATATTTTCTCCTTGATCACAATAATATATATCATTTATCCATATTTTTTCTATGGACCCACTTCCCCTCCCTGGCACCCCTCATTTCTGAATGGCCACCACATGCAACCAATAACTCCTTCACCTACAATTCGAATCCAAATAACACATGAATAACCTCCATAGAATGACTTACGAAATTGCTTCTGCTAATTCCAATTTGAAACCTTTGAGGCCAAAGTTAATGGAGAATTGGCTTCCATCCACTCCACTATAAACCAATTCTTAAAATAATCCTAGGTCTCTCCCTCCTATGAAAAACCTTCACACTATGAAGGTGAGGACTCTTCCCATAATATGTTCTTTCATTCCAACTTCCTTCATCGTGACCCCCATCTTCAGTTGAGGTGAACAAATTTGATGGCTCGGATCCCACAGGCTGGGTCTCTCAAATGGAACATTATTTTTCCTTGCATGGAATTACTAATGAGTTGGCCAAACTTCGTTATGGTGTGATCTATCTAGATCCTTAATGTTGGCAATGGTGGAAATGGCATAGAAAGGCACACCAAGGGTATTTTTCTTAGACATAGTTTGTTAGAGAGGTTTATGAACGCTTTTACACAGACACCCACTATTTAGGTCATTTGACCAAGTTGAAACAATATCACACAGTGGAAGACTTTATATCCTCCTTTAAGCACTTGGATTTTGGAATGGAGAGCATGTTTGATGCCTTCTTCAAGGATTTTTTTATCATTGGCCTCATGGATGAAATCAATGCCTAGTTCCTAATGACTCACCCTCAAACTTGGATGGAAGCTATTAAATGATCCAATGAAGCCCAATAAATTTTCTCCACCCAAAAACAAAATCCATCCTTTATTCCTCACACTTGACCCATCAATCCCACCACTCACCACTCCTTTCAAGATCCAGAAATTAACTCAAGCAAAAATAGTTGAACGCCAACTCAAGGGTCTTTGTTATAATTGTGATGAAAAATATATTTTTAGGGCACAAGTGTAAGGAACATAAGATTTTTATGTCCATTTATGATGATGTTTCTAACAAGGAGGCTAAACTTTCTCTAGTGGAAGAACTACCCCCAATAGATGATCCTACTCCACCCTATGATCCACCAAAAGTTGAATTGTTGATTTCGCTACATGCCCTCACTAGATTCTCTGCTCCTCAAACCCTCAAGCTGATTGGATGCATTAAGCATAGGAAGGTCATAATCCTCATTGATAGTGGCAAGACCCATAATTTTATTCATTGTCACGTTTCCTAGGAAATCAATTAGTATATCTGTGCAGTCAACAATTTTCAAATCATGATTTCCAATGGTGGTTCCATGAAATGTGGAGGGCATTGTGAAAATGTGTGCTTACAAATTGGTTAGTACCACCTAAAATCTCATATGTTGTTTACCAACATGGGAGATTGTGACATTGTGCTCGGTTCTTAATGGTTACGCACTCTTGGTCCAATCCTCATGGAATTTAAGGACCTAACCATGCAATTCCAATAGGAATGAGAACAATATCAATTCCAAGGCATCACAATAGGTTCACCTGAGATCATCATTTCCCACTGAATGGAAAATCTACTCAAAAAATTCACTCTACCATTATTTCCCAACTCCATTCCATCCACGCTATTGAGACACCCTCTGTGCACCTTGGCCTCCAATCTATAGTTTCCTAACACCAATCTATATTTAACACTCCCCATGGAGTTCCCCCTTCCCACGGTTCCCATGCTCATACAATTCCTCTAGAACTCGTTGGTGATGGGTGTTCTATATGCACTAAAAACCCTCAATTAAATTGGCAACCTGGGGTAAGTAAACTTAGAGTTGTAGCACTATATGTACCAAGGTAGAAAGGCTAGAGGTAGTATAGTCTAACTAAGGAAATGGTCTATCTAAGGGATAATCTACTTAAGAAAAGACTATCAATGAGAAAACCCTATCAAGGAACTTAAAATATTTACCCTAAGTAACTTTTGAACAATGGATCGATGGATTGTCCTAAAGAAGCAAATGAAAACCCTAAAATGAACAAGTTAACTTAATCAATGTAATGAACAAAAAGGAAGCCATCTATTTAATCTAATTAATGAACAATAGCAACAGTAAACTAATCTAATCAATCTATTCAAATTAATGAGCAGCAACAAGTAAGCAAATAAGCAATCAAATAACTTAACCTATGAAAACTTATGCAGCAAGTAAACTAATCAAAACTACTTAAACATGTAACTAATCAAATTATTAAGCAAGTGAACTCTATTCTTAAGATAAAACTCATAATTACTTCTAATATACAAATGGAAATCTTAACCTATTGAATTAAAAACATCATGACAATATTCAAAGATTAATCAACAACTACTCTTTAATCTACAATAACAAGAAAACTTCAAATATAATGTTGATGATTATGTCTTCAGTGTCTTATGACATCACGATGGAATTTAACAATTGGAGATAACTCAAGAGGGATAAATGCAATATTAACTTCTATAGCAAAGTGAAAGGTATGAATCAGACAATCTAACGAGAATTTAGCCATTATAGAAAAAATATCAACTACCCTGAAAATCCATGTGATCCTTCAATTTGTGCATAAATCGTCAACAATAAAGAAACCGTGATTCTATTTAATTCAAATGCATTCTTATGCTAATGTAAGCAAATTCACACTATTAGTGATTTATAACTAAAAACTAAACTCAAAATCAAACTTTGAATTAAAATTGCAATCTAGGTCTAGAATGGAAATTGCATGAAGTAAACTAAACTAATCCTACTATTAACAATTCAAATTGCAAATTGAAATACTCATAAAAACATGATTTAAATTATACTTCTATCTCAGCATATGACAGGGAAATTAATAAGCAAACTAGATAAGTAAACTAAGAATCAAAATCAAAATTAACAACTACTCATCCATCGAAACTTTGCCAAAGAAACTATTAACTCAAGACTTTGTTTTAACTATGTTTTAACTTTTAACTATTATATTTCAGCGTGCAGAAATTCAAACCATTTAATCACACAACGAGGTTAGTATCTAATCTTGCAAGTTATTTCCTATTAATTAAAATACATGGCATATTAACACTATCCTTCAAAAGCAACCTGCAAAAAGGAAATTGAACAATTAAGCTATGAACAACAAATACACAATATGTAAAATGATAAAAATGCATATAACAGAAAACAAAAGAAATGGAAATTGCACAACTCGAATACACAAGCTAACTAGCTGAATATTCACCCAGACCACGGGTGGGCCCCCCAGCAGGTCGTGGCTACTCCTCAACAGCGAATCACAATCTCAAGCAACACGATTTTGTCATTTAAATTGAAAACACGATTTTACACAACTTTATGGAAATGTCTCGAATTACACAGCAAAAACAATTCTAGCTTCACAATTCTTAACTTAACACTTGTCTGACCATTATTGTGGTATTTATAGGAGTTACAAGNTTAGGGAGGAAGTGAATTTAGAGAATGGAAAAAATTGGTAAAAGTCCACAGTGGAAGAAATGGCAACGTTGGACAAGAATGAGGCTTGGGATCTAGTGGAGTTGTCGACTGGAAGAAAACCAATTGGAATAAAATGGGTGTTTAAGAAGAAGTTGAGGGCATAATGAAAAGTGGAGAAATACAAAGCTTTGTTAGTAGATAAAGGTTATTTCCATGTAGAGGGAATTGACTTGGGTGAAATGTTTTCTCATTTTGTCAAGCTAGCTTATATTAGATTTATTTTATTTGTTGCTACTACTTTTTATTTTGAATTAGAATAGATGGATGTGAATACAAAATTCCTACATGGGGATATGGAAGAATAAATCTACATGAATCAACCAGAAGGCCTTGTTGTGAAGGGAAAGAAAGAGATGGTATGTAGGTTGAAAAATTATATGTACGAGTTAAGGCAATCACCAAGGAAGTGGTATAAAAAAATTGGTACTTATATGTTGGGACTTGGCTTCACAAGGATAAAAGGAAATCACTGTGTGTATTTCAAATTAGTTCATGATCGTCTTGTTTATTTGGTCTTGTATGTGGATGATATGTTGTTGATAGGAAATGATAAGGAGATTATCCAGGATGTGAAAAATTAGTTTCCCTCTAAATATGACATGAAGGATAATGGTGTTGCACATTTCATTTTGGGAATGGAAATTAAAAGAGATAGGGAAAACATGAAACTCTAGTTAAATCAAATGAAATACATTGAGACAATATTACAGAGGTTTAATATGTAGGAATGTAAACGATTCAAGGTTCCTATTCTTATAGGTGTAAAGTTATCTATGGATCAATGTCCTAAGACACAAGAAGAGTGAGAGGAAATATCTTGTTTTATGTATTTTAGTGTGGTTGGAAGTTTGATGTATGAAATGGTTTGTACTAGATCATACATTTCACATGCAGTGGGAGTTTTAAGCAGGTATATGTAAAAACCAGAGAAGGAGCATTGGACAACAATGAAGAGGGATTTTATAGGGACCTAACTTCTCTAGCCCATAATGTAGGTAGAATAATATATTTATATGTAATAAAGACTTACATTAGTTAATAAGGCCTATTTAATAATGTGAACAAGTATAATGTAAGAAGAATTAATAGAATCTTTTGTTTCTAGAAATATATTCATCTCTAATGTTCTTTAGAAGGTAGAATTAGTATAAATAAGAGTAGAAGGAATGAGAAAGATGTGTCTTAAGAATTATTGTAATAGATATTTTCTTTGTTGGAGTTTTCCCCCTTGAAGAGGAAACTAAACATTGATTTCATCAATAAATGTATTGTTGTTGGTTTTGTTATTCTCATTATTTTGTTGTTTCGCTAGTATTTTCTGCAATATTTATGTTTCTTCTTATTATAATACATTTGGTACCTTGCAAGTGGTATCAGAGATCTTTCCTCTATGGAAAACATCATAATTTTTTTCAAGATAGAGATGTGTAATGCCGACATATTTAAAGAACAAATATATGTTATTTAGTAGGTAAAATTGCGACTGGGGAAGACTACACACGTGAAATACAAACGATTTCACAGGGTTACTCAAAACAAATGTTTCACCTTGTTGGAAACTTCTATAACCCATGTTGGTACCCCTTCGAGTAATACTGCATCAGACATAATATGTACACGAACTTCACTCTCACGTACTGTTAGGTATATCGGGAGTCCCCCAAGTCTCATGAAACCAACTCTAGATCAGTTGATCGACCACTTGACTGCTATAGGGACACCAATAACATCACTTGAGAAGATACTCTCTAGTACCTGGGTATTCGGGTAGTAAAAATAAGAGTATGGTCAAGCATCCTTAGTTGGTTCCCTGAGATATTGGGACAAGTGCTACTATTTAAACTTGCATGTATATCAAAGAGCTATAACACAAGGAAAACCCTTGTCTATAGGAACCCTAAAAACGTTAACCCTTGGGAAAGGAACATAACAGAAAAGGAATAGAAGAGATATTTTTTCGCGCAACCCTACCTCCTGCATTTTTTTTGTAAAATTCCTCCAAAAACTTTCTTGTCAACAGTTTGGGAAAGTCATCCTTGCAGTATTCTTCAATCTTAGGTATAAATTTGCAGAAGTAAAAAATATATATAGTGGTCTCGTCAGCACCCTTATTTGGAACCTATCCCCTTGGATTCCTCTCTTCGCCATGATTGTCAAGGTAACTATCATTTTTAATCCTTTTCAGTGGACCTGACCCCCTTCTTGACACCCTTATTTAGGGCCTATCTTGTTGGATTTCTCTCTTCACCATGATCATTTTGGTACCTATCACTTCTAGGACATTATTTCCATGAACCTACCCACCCTTATCGACACCTTTATTTTCCACCTATCCCATTTCGTTCATATTTTCTCCTTGATCACAATAATATATATCATTTATCCATATTTTTTCTATGGACCCACTTCCCCTCCCTGGCACCCCTCATTTCTGAATGGCCACCACATGCAACCAATAACTCCTTCACCTACAATTCGAATCCAAATAACACATGAATAACCTCCATAGAATGACTTACGAAATTGCTTCTGCTAATTCCAATTTGAAACCTTTGAGGCCAAAGTTAATGGAGAATTGGCTTCCATCCACTCCACTATAAACCAATTCTTAAAATAATCCTAGGTCTCTCCCTCCTATGAAAAACCTTCACACTATGAAGGTGAGGACTCTTCCCATAATATGTTCTTTCATTCCAACTTCCTTCATCGTGACCCCCATCTTCAGTTGAGGTGAACAAATTTGATGGCTCGGATCCCACAGGCTGGGTCTCTCAAATGGAACATTATTTTTCCTTGCATGGAATTACTAATGAGTTGGCCAAACTTCGTTATGGTGTGATCTATCTAGATCCTTAATGTTGGCAATGGTGGAAATGGCATAGAAAGGCACACCAAGGGTATTTTTCTTAGACATAGTTTGTTAGAGAGGTTTATGAACGCTTTTACACAGACACCCACTATTTAGGTCATTTGACCAAGTTGAAACAATATCACACAGTGGAAGACTTTATATCCTCCTTTAAGCACTTGGATTTTGGAATGGAGAGCATGTTTGATGCCTTCTTCAAGGATTTTTTTATCATTGGCCTCATGGATGAAATCAATGCCTAGTTCCTAATGACTCACCCTCAAACTTGGATGGAAGCTATTAAATGATCCAATGAAGCCCAATAAATTTTCTCCACCCAAAAACAAAATCCATCCTTTATTCCTCACACTTGACCCATCAATCCCACCACTCACCACTCCTTTCAAGATCCAGAAATTAACTCAAGCAAAAATAGTTGAACGCCAACTCAAGGGTCTTTGTTATAATTGTGATGAAAAATATATTTTTAGGGCACAAGTGTAAGGAACATAAGATTTTTATGTCCATTTATGATGATGTTTCTAACAAGGAGGCTAAACTTTCTCTAGTGGAAGAACTACCCCCAATAGATGATCCTACTCCACCCTATGATCCACCAAAAGTTGAATTGTTGATTTCGCTACATGCCCTCACTAGATTCTCTGCTCCTCAAACCCTCAAGCTGATTGGATGCATTAAGCATAGGAAGGTCATAATCCTCATTGATAGTGGCAAGACCCATAATTTTATTCATTGTCACGTTTCCTAGGAAATCAATTAGTATATCTGTGCAGTCAACAATTTTCAAATCATGATTTCCAATGGTGGTTCCATGAAATGTGGAGGGCATTGTGAAAATGTGTGCTTACAAATTGGTTAGTACCACCTAAAATCTCATATGTTGTTTACCAACATGGGAGATTGTGACATTGTGCTCGGTTCTTAATGGTTACGCACTCTTGGTCCAATCCTCATGGAATTTAAGGACCTAACCATGCAATTCCAATAGGAATGAGAACAATATCAATTCCAAGGCATCACAATAGGTTCACCTGAGATCATCATTTCCCACTGAATGGAAAATCTACTCAAAAAATTCACTCTACCATTATTTCCCAACTCCATTCCATCCACGCTATTGAGACACCCTCTGTGCACCTTGGCCTCCAATCTATAGTTTCCTAACACCAATCTATATTTAACACTCCCCATGGAGTTCCCCCTTCCCACGGTTCCCATGCTCATACAATTCCTCTAGAACTCGTTGGTGATGGGTGTTCTATATGCACTAAAAACCCTCAATTAAATTGGCAACCTGGGGTAAGTAAACTTAGAGTTGTAGCACTATATGTACCAAGGTAGAAAGGCTAGAGGTAGTATAGTCTAACTAAGGAAATGGTCTATCTAAGGGATAATCTACTTAAGAAAAGACTATCAATGAGAAAACCCTATCAAGGAACTTAAAATATTTACCCTAAGTAACTTTTGAACAATGGATCGATGGATTGTCCTAAAGAAGCAAATGAAAACCCTAAAATGAACAAGTTAACTTAATCAATGTAATGAACAAAAAGGAAGCCATCTATTTAATCTAATTAATGAACAATAGCAACAGTAAACTAATCTAATCAATCTATTCAAATTAATGAGCAGCAACAAGTAAGCAAATAAGCAATCAAATAACTTAACCTATGAAAACTTATGCAGCAAGTAAACTAATCAAAACTACTTAAACATGTAACTAATCAAATTATTAAGCAAGTGAACTCTATTCTTAAGATAAAACTCATAATTACTTCTAATATACAAATGGAAATCTTAACCTATTGAATTAAAAACATCATGACAATATTCAAAGATTAACCAACAACTACTCTTTAATCTACAATAACAAGAAAACTTCAAATATAATGTTGATGATTATGTCTTCGGTGTCTTATGACATCACGATGGAATTTAACAATTAGAGATAACTCAAGAGGGATAAATTCAATATTAACTTCTATAGCAAAGTTAAAGGTATGAATCAGACAATCTAACGAGAATTTAGCCATTATAGAAGAAATATCAACTACCCTGAAAATCCATGTGATCCTTCAATTTGTGCATAAATCGTCAACAATAAAGAAACCGTGATTCTATTTAATTCAAATGCATTCTTATGCTAATGTAAGAAAATTCACACTATTAGTGATTTATAACTAAAAACTAAACTCAAAATCAAACTTTGAATTAAAATTGCAATCTAGGTCTAGAATGGAAATTGCATAAGTAAACTAAACTAATCCTACTATTAACAATTCAAATTGCAAATTGAAATACTCATAAAAACATGATTTAAATTATACTTCTATCTCAGCATAAGACAGGGAAATTAATAAGCAAACTAGATAAGTAAACTAAGAATCAAAATCAAAATTAACAACTACTCATCCATCGAAACTTTGCCAAAGAAACTATTAACTCAAGACTTTGTTTTAACTATGTTTTAACTTTTAACTATTATATTTCAGCGTGCAGAAATTCAAACCATTTAATCACACAACGAGGTTAGTATCTAATCTTGCAAGTTATTTCCTATTAATTAAAATACATGGCATATTAACACTATCCTTCAAAAGCAACCTGCAAAAAGGAAATTGAACAATTAAGCTATGAACAACAAATACACAATATGTAAAATGATAAAAATGCATATAACAGAAAACAAAAGAAATGGAAATTGCACAACTCGAATACACAAGCTAACTAGCTGAATATTCACCCAGACCACGGGTGGGCCCCCCAGCAGGTCGTGGCTACTCCTCAACAGCGAATCACAATCTCAAGCAACACGATTTTGTCATTTAAATTGAAAACACGATTTTACACAACTTTATGGAAATGTCTCGAATTACACAGCAAAAACAATTCTAGCTTCACAATTCTTAACTTAACACTTGTCTGACCATTATTGTGGTATTTATAGGAGTTACAAGTCAAGAGGTCGACCACTGGAAGGGTCAACCTCCTCTAAAAACAACAAATTACATTAAATGTGTTCTAACCATCGGTAGCTTCTAGAAACCAAACGACCCACTCAACGCTCAGCATAACAACCCAATCCAAGATGTCAAGAGCTCAGTAGATGGAGGCCACGAGCATGAGAAAAACTCATGTCGTCAATTTTCCCATCACAGGTCGTCAATATAACAACCGCCAACTCACCCACGGTTTTAGTGTTGGATGGAGTGTCGGACGCAGTGTCGGATGGAGTACCGGATGGAGTGTCGGATAGAGTACCGGATGAGCTGCTGGATGGAAAAACGCCATGCAATTTTTCCTTGTGACACACAGATCACGCATTATCTCTTTGGAATCATTAAATCATGCTGAATTAAACTTGAAACCATCACAAAACATCAATCATACGTACCTGGTATAAGCTATGACGATTTGATATAAGAATCCTTCAAAACTTCTCCAAAATAGTAAAATACACATATAATACCAGTCAAAAAGGATCTAATCATCATCATTAATTTAACCAAATCACGAGCCCAACATTACCCCCACACCTAAGATTTTGCAAGTCCCACTGCAAAAAAAAATTAATTTCCCCATATGACTAAACTTGTTGAGAAGGATTATCTTTAGAAGCTTATCCCTCTTGCCCTGAAGATTTTGTCTTGTGCCTCTTATGTTGTTTCAATTGTGTCTTGAGGTTGCGATTGGTTTTGGTCATTTTGTCAACCAATCGTTGAAGGGAATTCACCTTTGCTTGGAGTACTGCATTGTCATGGTGAAGGTGCTTATCCAAAGTCTTCCTTTCTTCCAATTGTTGCAACAACTTATCATTTTCCTGTTGTAGCTTTTCAATGGTTGGGGCATGATCAGATATCTCGAAGGAGGGCTTAAATCCCTTGAAAGATGCAGAAAGTCTATCAGTTTTAGGATCTGGGGTAGGCATCTGTGAGGTAGGAGTAACAAGGGGTTTATGAGGAGAAGTAGGTTCAGATTTTTTCTTTCTATGAGGCTCCAATTATTCTATAGACACTTCCCTAAGTCTTTTGTGAAGGATTTCGAGATCATAGGACACTTGGATAGAGTCTGAAGTTGTCGAGGGTTTTTCATAAGGTTTTCCTCTTGTATTTCGGGTACTCTTTCGAAAAGATCCTGTATTAAATCGATTATCTCCTCTCCTATTTGTGGGGACCACAGGGAAGTCTTGTTGAATTACCTCTTGTAACTTTTTGGGTGCAGGATCAATAGACGTTAAAGGCATTGGGGGGTTAGCAATAGGCTTCTTGGTCTTCTTGCCCAATGAGGCTGCAGGGGTATCAACAAGTTTCTTGGACTTTTGGTCTGATAAATAAATAGCTTGAGCAGGAGGGTTTAGAGTCTTTGGAGAATGGAGTTTGGGTGGAGTAACAGTCCCTAGATCAAGTGTCTTCTTCCTATTCTTGATTGTAAGATGAGGTTTTGAAAATTGGTAAATGAACTCATCCCATGTTTTCCCCTGTTTTTCCAAATCAGCTACGACAAGTAGTTTGATAAGTCCATGGTGAAATAGGTTGTTATGGGGATTGGTTACATTATTCCTTACTTTGGAAGACATCTTCTCAAGACTCTTTAGGAAGTAAAAGGGAAAATTCAATGGCTTATTGAACTGAAAGTGAGCTAATAATCGAAAGTGACAGGATTTAAAGACGAAATATCTACCTTCACAAGTGATCAATATGGTGATGACTATGAGAGGGTTAATTAGCTCCTCTTTGATCCACTCCTTGGAGTATCCCTTAGCTCCATATATATTCTAAAATTTGTGTTTGAAAACCCTGTTATAGATCGCTCTTGGCAACTGGTGGTTCTTAAACCAGTGGTCTCCAACTCTTGGAAGTTTTGTGGTTGTAGCAATGGATTCCTCACAGACCATGAAGGTGAGAGACCCCACACGTGCCATATTTCCATCAAATCCAAGGGCGAATTGCCTCGAAACGTCGTCATCGTGGACCTGCAAATGAGCCAAGAATGGCCCCCGGCTTGCGTGAAGGAACACTTCCCTACACTTTGCGAACTCGGCGATGGAAAATAGGTCAGCATATGAGGATGGATAATATCGTTTGGGCATGGTGATAGTGTGGAGAAATTGACATAGGTGGAATTCGACAGAGGACGGGCGCGATTAGGCAAAGGTTGAGCACAATTAGACAAAGGCGAACGTGGTTGAGAAGAGGGTGAGCGCAAGGCATAAATGGAATAACCAATTGAGTGATCCCTCCATTTTTTAATGTGCCCTGGGTGGAAACGGTTACATTCATCACACACGAGTTGCCATGTGTGAGCATGAGTGCATTGATTTCAAATTTGAAGGCATATTTTGGGAGGTAATCGTAATGATGAAGAGGTTAGATCAATGTCCAAGTCTTTGACTTGTAAATTTGATCATAAAAATGTCTAAGGATTGTATCATTTAATTTCAATTGCAATTAACTAATTCAAATAAATGCAATTGATTCTTGGTTACCTGAAATTGTGGACATTAATAGGTGTATACATCTCATCTGATCCTTCATATGGCATGTCATCTGGCACCTCATACGGCACTCCATATGGTACCCCTGTATGAAATGAAGTTTTATTCTTCCTGTAATGAATGCTTTATCCACAACCTTCAGTCTTAAACGATTTTGACAGTCATGGTGAATAGGAGCAGAGGCAGAGTGTTCTTGTTTTATCATCGTTCTCACTCAATCCGTTCCTTTATCTCGCATAAGACATGTAATATCAACTCTGTAATGAATAGTTTGTAATGAAAATAAACCAGTTAAGTGGTATGTTAAGGAAATGTACAATAGTTTATAACACACAGGGAATTAGCATTTCAAAAATAAAATAGTTGTTGATGTCATAGCCTATGTCATGAAAACAATACATAGAAATTTTTACAAAGATTTTACTTCTTCTAGGAAGTATTATCATTTGTCAACTCATGAAACCCCTCCCCCACACCTAAGTATTGTGACACGTCACAATCAAAAATATAGGAAACCAGTCAATTCTCTCAATAGCCGAAGATTTACAGCTTGTTAAGTGTAGAGATAAATTTCACATATCGATCCCACCTATAGGATAAGAGATCCTATATATAGATAAGAAGAGGTAGGAGAGAGAGAGTTTCAAAATAGTCTCAAAGTTAGTTCCCAATGAAAAATTTATGGAGTTCATTAACCTTAGCTTAACCATACATACTTCGTGTCAACTTTGTCTACAAGTAATGTCGTACATCAGGACAAGTTTAAATTTCTTATTTATTTTTTGTCAGATTATCATCCTCGCTAGGTAGAATGCCCCACTGCCAGTAAGCTTGTTCAATACTCCGATGAATTTACCTAGTCATACCACAGGCCAGTACCCGCTGCCAGAAGACCTGTTTAGTATCCCGACGGGTTAGCCTCTTACACCCTCAAAGACTAGCCCTCCATATTTTAATATTTTAATATAAGATTTCTTTTTGCAAGAAGATGGGGGGACAACTCTGAAAACAACTTTTTCTCTTTTTTAATTGGGATGGTATTTATGTTAGAGGATGACTTTCCATTAGATATTCCTTAGTGATTTTCCTAATGTAAGGGGTACTTATGCGGACGTAGCCTATCTAAAGATATGATATAATCAAGTATTTTTAGTGTGTAGTGGATGGTTCCATTGGGAAAGAATAGAAAGGTATATTTAGGCTCAACTCACTTTCTTCCTTCTTTTTTTTTGATGTTTCCATGGCTAATCACTAAACAAACCTCCTTGTTACTCTTTAATAAAGATACTTTACTCACTTACTCATGTTTCTTGGGGAAAATGTACGAGAGACCTCTAAGCTTGATGGTTACAGTATCACTTCCTTATATAGTGGTGAAGGTTCAAGAGCAACTGTTATTTAAGATGCCTTGAGAAAAAGAAGATGAAAGTCTTTGCAAAAATATGGCTAATTACAGCAAGTCATTAATCATTTGATGCTTAGCAGATAACAAGGTTCAAATATAGCAATGTTTTGAAGAAAAATCCTTCTTTTATATTTCCTTGAAACTATCTACTCCTAGTGAAATAAATACCTACAGAAATCTCTAGAATTGTCTATCAACAAAATTCAAATTTATTTACATATGCACAGTCGAAAATTCAGAAAACATTCTAGAACAAGAGGGGACTTCCCCATCTACTAAGGCCAATGCCTTGTCAGTTGACATGATCTGTAGAAAATCTTCTTTGGAAATGGGCATGTGATAAATTTTGAGTCGATGTCCATTTACTACAAATGAGACTTGTCCATCGTCAATTGTTTTGATTTTCACAACTCCATTGTCATATACGGTGACTACCTTGTAAGGACCCAACCACCAAGTGGTAAGTTTTCCTTTGAAAGTTTTAAATCGGGAATCAAACAACAAATCCCAATCACCAGGTCGGAAGTGTTTCTTCTTGATAAACTTGACACGCCACTTGCTCCTCTGGTTTTGGACTAATATTGTTCGTTGGATAACATCTTTCCTTATCTCATCCAACTCATTTAATTATAGGGTTCGTTGTTTCTAAACCTTATCTAAGTTTAATCCCAATTATATGGCAATACATAAGGTCCTTACTTGAAATTCTATTGATAAAAGTACGTGTTTCCCGTACACTAGCTCATAAGGGGTATGCCCAGTGGTGTTTCTCCAGGTGGTCCAATATGCCCACAAAGCCTCTGGAATCCTATTAGCCCAATCCCAATGATGTAATTGAACAGTCTTGGTTAAGATAGCTTCCAAAACCTTGTTTGTAGACTCTACCTAACCATTATCTTGTGGATGGTATGACAAATATTTGCAGTGTTTAATCCCATATTTCTCTGTTAGTTCTCTCATCAACTTGGAAGTGAATTGAGTGCCTTAGTCTGTAACAACTTCATGAGGAACACTGAAATGGGTAAAGATGTATTCATAGATAAATTCGACAACGGATTTTTCTGTAGCCCTAAATAGGCCTTTTGCCTCTACCCACTTGGTGACATAATCTGTACAAACCAAAATATAGTTTCTCTTACGAGACATGGGTGAAATTGGTCCTACAAAGTCAAGGCCCATTTCTCGAAAGGTTCTATCATAACTTGGGAATGCAAGGGAATTTCATCAACTGATGAGGGTCTTCCTATTCTCTGATAACTATCACAACTCCTCACATACTTGGCAGCATCCTTGAAAATGATAGGCCAATAGTAATCTGAATGTAACACCTTATATGTTGTACTTTTGTCAGAAAAATGGCCACCACATGGCCCATCATGAAAACTTCGTAGTATTTATAGTATCTCGTCTTCTCAGACACATCTATGAATAATCGAATCAGGACATGTACGAAAAAGATCATGGCCAACCCAAGAGTAATTGGCACTTTGCGTGATAATTCTACGTTTTTCATGAGGTGAAAAATGAGACGGTAATTTACTAGTATCCAAATAGTTTTCCATATCTGCAACCCATGGGGTATTTACAGAAAGGGAAAAAAGGTGCTCATCTAGGAAATTATCATCTACAGGAATATCATATTCCTCATTTTTTATTTGTGAAAGAAAATCAACTACCAAATTCTCCTTTCTAGGTCGGTCAAACACGGTGATATTGAACTCTTGCAATAGCAGGAGCCACCTAGTCACTCAGCCATTAGTTATGGGTTTATTCATGAGAAATATAATGGCGGAATGATATGTATGTATAAATACTTTCTAACCTATGATGTAGTGGTGAAACTTATTGATAGCATGAACTACTGCCAAGAATTCCTTCTCGATAACTATGTAGTTTAACTCGGAAGGGGACAAGTTCTTGCTCACAAAATAAATGGCATAGGATTGTTGGTCTTCTTTTTGCCCTAATACTCCTCCTATTGCGATGTCGAAGGCATCAGTGGATATGTGAAATGGGAGAGCCCAATTAGGCCCCCTAAGAACTGGTGCCATAGACATCTTAGCTTTTAGGGTTTCAAAGGCATTTTAACACTACTCAGTCCAAAGAAAATCAACATCCTTTATTAACAATCCAAACATGGGTGCAACAATCTTTGTAAAATTTTCAATAAACCGACGATAGTATTTGGCATGTCAAAGAAATATTCTCACCTCTTTCTGCATTTTGGGGGGTGGAAGTCTGACGATGACCTCAATCTTTGTAGGGTCGAATTTGATCCCTTCATATGAAACATGATGTCCTAGAACCACTCCTTCAGTCAACAACATTTTACATTTTACATGACTTAGAGACAGGTTCATTTCCTGGCATTTGATAAGGACTTTTTCTAAATTATCTAAGGCTTCATGGTAAGTATTTCCATATACTGTGAAGTCATCCATGTATACCTCCACACAATCAGGAATAATATCAGCAAATATCCCTAATACTGCTCGTTGAAATGTGGCAGGAGCATTACATAATCCAAATGGAAACACCCTATTGGCATAGGTTCCCCAAGGACAAGTAAATTTATTCTTGTCCTGGTCCTCGGGTGCTATGAGAATTTGATTGTACTTGCTATATCCATCTAAAAAGGAGAAATATTTCTTTCCAGAAAGGGTATCCAAAAATTGGTCAATGAAAGGAAGAGGAAAGTATTCCTTTAGAGTGGCTTTGTTGAGTTCCCGGAAATCAACACAAATTCTCCATTTCCCAACCACTTTTTTTGGAACTACTACAAGCGGGGACACCCACTTACTGTCGGAGATGGGATAAATAAATCCGACATTTAATAACTTTTGGATATCCTCTTTTACTATATCTTTGAGTGTTTGGTTCATCCTTCTCTGGGGTTGCCTAACAGGTGTTACTTCCCCCTGGGTATATATATGATGGATACATGTGTCAGGGTGTATACCCTTCATGTCAGTGTATTCCCAGGCGAATTCCCATTATTTCTCTTTAAGGATACTTACTAACTATTTTTGTTGGTCTGCATCTAGCCCGGAGTTTATATGTAAAAATTTCCTTGGGCTAATCTCGTATGGCATGGTATAATATATGGCAGACTCATCTATCTAGAAGATAAAAGATGTTGAAGACAGAATGGATGGGTCTAATTGTTCCTGAAATTCTTCCCCAAACATGTACTCAAATTGGGGAAAAGATTGTGGAAAATCAACACACGTAGTAGCAGAAATAAAATAGTTTAGCACATTTTTTGTTGTGTGCTCATGAAGTGCCCAGGCATGGTCACTTGGCAACACGGGTTCTTCCTAGTCCTCATTCTCATATGGGCATTCAAGCCACCATATATTCTCCATGATAGGTTGATCTGGAGGATATATGGTGAGCTTTTGGATAGAAAGTCCATTTGAGATGGTCATTTCTCCCTCTCTACAGCCAATAAATGCATTGGTTGTGGCTAACCAAGGTATTCCCAAAATAATGGGATGGCCTTTGTCAGGATCCTTTGAGTGGATGACCATAAAGTCTATCGGGTACTCCCATGTGGCTAAAGTAACTATGATATCATCCAAAATTCCTTCAGGTATAACCCTAGTCTTATCCTCTAATTCCAAAATGGTAGGTCTAAGAAGAGGTTTTAACTATAATTCCTCCAAGGTAGTAACGGTCATAACATTGATGGCTTCCCATAGGTCTATGAGAGTGTTCCCAATGGAAACCTCATTAATGGTTAAGGTCACTACGGGGTTTCTTGGGTTTCTGTATTTTGCTACCTTAGGCTCCTCTGATATGTACTCAAAAAGTTCTCCTATCAAATGTATTGTTGGAGGATCCTTTTTCTTGCATCCTGGCTTCTTAATACACAATTCTTTGACCACCTTACTATAGATTGGAATATCCTTAATGGATTTTAGTAAGGGAATCTTGACACAAATATTCTTCAATTCATTCAAGATGTAAAATTCTGGTTGGGTGGTAGGTTTCTCGATTACTAATCTTTCTGGATAAGGAGGGGCTTTCGTAATTTGTGAAGGTTCATTTTGGGGAAGCTTGGGTTCTTGGTTCTTAGGAATAATAACATCTTCCCACCTAGTGTCATCCATGGATTGTTTGGGGGTTTCCTCTTCTTCTT